>SJYQ01002721.1:49100-65654 GCA_006410935.1 Redunca redunca | reverse complement strand
ATGCAATTAAGACAGACTTCAATAACACAGAGATAAATTTTAAAATCTCCAAATATTTAGAAACACACTTCTATACAACTTGCAAGTCAAAGAAGTAACCATGATGGAAATGCTGAAGTACTTGGAACCAAACATTAACAAAATATGACATGTCTGAACTTGTAGAAAAGCAGTAGTTAGAGGAAAAGTTATATCCTTAAATGTGCAAATAAGAAAACAAGAAAGGCTGAAAATTAATGAGCTCAGTGTCAAATTAAAGAAATTAGAAAAATAACAACAAAATAAATCCAAAAAATGTGGAAGGAAGGAGATCAAAAAAGATAAGAGCAGAAATTAAAGAAATAGAAAACAAAGACAAAATAGAGAGAAGCAACAAAGCCAAAAGCTGGTTCTTTGAAAAGACTAATAAAATAGACAAACCTCTGGTGAGATTGATCAAGAAAAAAAGTGAGAAGGCACAAATTACCAATATTAGCAATGAAAAAGGAGACATAACTACAGATTGTATACAGCAGAAAATAAAAAAAAATAAGGAAACTTTATGCCAATATACTTGAGAAGGCAGACAAAATGGACCAATTCCCAGAAAACTGTAACTTAGCAGAATTGATTCAAGACGAAAAAGAAATCCTGACTAGTCCTCTAACTATTAAAGGAAGCAATACATAAAACTCTTCCTACTAAAAAACAAACACAAGAACAAAAAATAACAGGAGACAAAATTTCCCAGTTGATAAGTAGATGACAGGTAGGTGAAAAAATACTAATCCCCTTAGACCTGGAGTGTCCACATAGGACCTAAGGCAGTGGAGACCCTAGGCAGGCCACTTCTCTCTATGGGCAGCCTCCTGTTGAGATCCTTAGAGGATGGCCTTAGTGAAATGGGGTCTGACAAATCCCTTTGCAGTCCCTACAGGTGGTGAGCATGAATGACTAACATCCAGCACTCAGTTACAGCACTGTGCTAAGCAGGGCCAATGAGGAGCTCTAAGACTTGGACAGCCTCTTCGGTAGCCAGCTTCTGTAGTCTTCTGCTCACTGAGAACAAGGGGCCCGTGGAGCTGCTGGAGAAGTCTGTGTTCCAGTTGCCAAGAAATATCATACACGACCCAAGTTGTGACTGGATGGGGTGGGGCTGGGTGCAGGGAGGCCAAGAAGAGGCTTCTGGAGAATGTAGCCCCAAGGAGAAGCCCTGAAACTCTCTTCACGATATCAGATACTTCTATCCGTTTGCAGCTGATGAGCCCTTTTAATGGTGTCCAAGCTAGCTGCAGGGTGATGGTTCTAACAATGATGCATGTTCTGCAAATAAGAGCTTCATCATTATTTTGAAACAGTTAATACAAAAGAGTTCAATTGGATCTGAAATCTAATCACATTATCACAAGAAATTTTTTAAAATATATTTGTCAGTGAAACAAAAGCTGTTAGATATCATTTCACTTGTTAAACACTTTTAAACAACTTAAAAGTTTGTTTTAAATACTTTATCACCTAATTGTACAAAAAAAGATTTTTATTGATGGTGACTGTTAAGAATTTGAACAACACTTCATTAAAAAGTCTTGATCAGGATTTGTGTGTAGCCATTTCAAGCATAAAACTTGATATAAAATAAACATGTTAAGGAAGCAAATTTCAAGTTTTTAATTAAAAAAATTGAAAACATTTAAAGTTTAATATTCACTTAATATTAAAAATGAAAACACCAGACCAAGGTGGTTTCACAGGAGAATTCTACCAAACAGATCATTCCAATTGCATCTTCCAGAATACTGTAAACGAGGGAACACTAACTCATTCTATGATGCAAGCAGGACTTGATGCCAAAAGCAAATAAAAACGGCCTGAGAAAGGAAAATCAAAGACTGGTTTAACTCATGAACACAGATACAGAAATCCTAAACAAAATATTAACAAACTGAACCTAGTATCATATAAAAAGGAAAAGATCATGACCAAGTTGTATTTACACCAGAAATGCAAATGTAGTCTAACATGTGGAACATCTATAAATGTCATTTATCACATCAACAGATTATTGGAGGGAAACAAATATAATCATCCTAAGAAACAGAAAATGTATTAGATAAAGAATACAATACCCTTCATGATTTAAAAACAATAACAAAAACTTCTTATCATAGATGAACAGTATAGAACTTGTTTAATCTGATAAAACCTGTAGGAATCTATAGCAAATATCATTCTTACTATGGAAAAGTTAGTGGTGTTTCCTCTAAAATATCCAACAAGTCAAGGAAGCCCATGGCCATCTCTTCCATTTGCCATTGTACTGGCGGTCCTGGGCATCTCAGTAACACACAAAAAAATAAAAGCATGAAGATTGGGAAGGAAAAAACAAAACTGTCATTATTAATAGCTGATATGGCAGTCAACATAGAAAACACAAAAGAATATATAGACATCTCAAAAGGAAGAAGGGCTCTTTGAGAAATGGTCAATTCTGGGGTTGGGGTTGGGGCAGGAAGATGAAAGATAAGTAGAGAGTATTTTGTAGAGCTGGCAAATATGGAAGTACTTAAAAACAACAGGATGGGGGCCATGTCAAAGGGACACAGAAGCCAAGAGCCTCCAGTGGCTAAAGCTGGAACAATTTGAGCCACAGGACAGATAACAGTATTGGATTTATAACTCAAATTATTAAACAAATATATATCAGTTCATACTGATATAAGCAAGCAACTGAATAAATAAGCAAGCAAACAAATAAAGGAGAAGAAATAAATCTTTTTTATAGAAGAATTCCAGATACTATATGTAATTATACCCCCTTCCAGAGGTGGAACTTAGTTTATTCCCTTCTCCTTGATGGTGAGCTAAATTCTTTCAAAGAAAAGAGAGTGAAAAGGGAAAAAAATAGCAGCTTTACAGTGGAGAAATCTGGCAAACACTACCTTAACTAAGTGGTAAAAGTCAACATCATCAGGGATGTCATAGGGATATCACATACTCCTGATATGATGTGATGGAAATGGCACTTCAACTCTGTGGTATTCTTTCCAAGACCAACCCCAGTCTAATCATGAGGAAAACTTCAGACAAATCCGAACTGAGGGACATTCTATAGTACATCTCAAAACTGTTAAGGTTATAAAAAACAAGGAGACTAAGAAACTATCATAGATCAGAAGACACAAAAGAGACGTGACAACTTAAATGCACTGTGGTATTTGGAATTGGATCCTAGAACAGAAAAAGGGCAATAGTGAGAAGACTCAGATGTCTATATAAAGTCTGAAGTTTAGTTAAGTCATATACCAACGTTGTTTTCTTAGTTTTCATGGTGAAGAGTATACAGGAACTCTCCATACTGTCTCTTTATTTACTTTTCTATAAATAAAATTCTTCTAAAATTAAAAGTTTGCTAAAGGTAATGAAAGTTTAACAAGATGAAGGGCTATAATAACAATATAAAAATCAACTTCATTTCTATACACCTGCAAAAGAGATAAAACAAATAACATGATCTCATTTATAGCAGCAGATTAGAAATGAGATTTATAAACAGATCTCATCTATAAAAGTCATAAATAACAAGGAAAAAAACTAATACAAAATATGCAAAACCCTATATAGAAAATTATAAAGCTCTACCAAGAGTCATTCAACAATTTATTTAAAATGAAAGGATATATCATGTGTAGAGCTAGGAAGAGTTACCATGATAAACAAAGCAATTTTCTTCAAACTGATCTATAGATTTACTCCAATTCCAATGTTTTTGTAGAACATGACGAGCTCCTTCTGAAATGTGTTTGAAATAACAAAGGGCCAAGAATATATACTACTACTAAAGAAAAATAGGATGGGAAAATTTTGCTCCATTAAATACCAAGACTCTTTATGAAGCTAAAAAATTAAAGGTAGTGTAGTACTGATTCAGGGGCAAAAAGTCGGCCAATATCAGAGATCCCAGAAACAGACCTACACAAATGTGAAACTTTGATGCATGACAGAAGTGGCACTTCAGACCATAACGCTATCCATGGGGACAGTAACACAACTGGCTTTCTGCCCTATGACTCGTACCACACAAAAATTGATTCCAGTTAGATTGAGGACTTAAAAGTGAAAGGTAAACCTTTCACTTTTATTAGAAGAAAATAAAGAATATCTTTATGAACACAGGTTAGGGAAGACAATACACAAAAAGGACTGGCTACAGAGAAAAAATCGAACTGTTTAACTCACTTAAAATTAGGAATTTCTGCTCATACAAAGACACCATAAAGAAAAAAAAAAGGCCACAAAATGAGAGAAGATATTCAAAACATGTAACTGACAAATGATGAGTAGTATCCATGGAATTCTTCAGGCCAGAATACTGGAGTGGGTAGCCTTTCCCTTCTCCAGGGGATCTTCCCAACCTAGGGATTGAACCCAGGTCTCCTGCATTGCAGGCAGATTCTTTACCACCTGAGCCACAAGGGAAGCCCAAGAATACTGGAGTGGGTTGCCTATCCCTTCTCCAGCAGATCTTCCCAACTCATGAATTGAACCGAGATCTCCTGCATTGCAGGCGGATTCTTTACCAGCTGAGCTATGAGGGAAGCCAAATAACTAAAACTTTTCTGTAATTCAATAAAAATGATAAAAATATCCATTTTTAAAATGGGCAAAAGATATTAACAGTCATTGCATAGAAGAAGAAACATGTATGACCAATAAACATGAAAAGGTGCTCTACCACATTAGTAATGTGAAAAATGCTAATTATGTCCACAAAGACTCACTATAATGACAAAAATTTAAAAGTGGGACAATATCAAGTATTGATAGGGTATGTGTGAATGAATGGGACCTCTTATAAATTGCGGAAAGGTGTGTAAATAACAGTTTAAAATACATTTTGGCATAATCTTGTCAAGATGAATGTTTATATGTCTTATTAACCAGAAATTCCATACATAGGTATATAACTTGGAAAAGTGAGTGTGCAAGTGTACCAGGAGACATGTACAAGAATGTTCACACTAGCACTTTCTATAAGAGAAAAAGCTCGAAATGATCTAAATGTCCCTCAACATGTAAATGGATGAATAGTTTGTTTTGGGGTCACCCAATGAAATATTATACAGCATTGAGAATGAACAAGTTACAGCTACACGCAAAACAGGTGAATCTTAGAAACGCAATAGTGAGGGAAAAAAGTAAGTCACAGAAGACCACATATAGTATGATACTAGTTTTTTTTATGGATCTCACGACCAAGCCAAATAAACAACATATTGGTTACACATCTCCAAAAATATGAATAAAAAATAAAAAAGAGGGAGATGGCAGGGAGGTTCAAAAGGAAGGGGATATATGTAAACCTATGGCTGATTCATGTTGAGGTTTGACAGAAAACAACAGAATTCTGTAAAACAATTATCCTTCAATAAAAAAATAAATTAAAAAAATAAAGAGCAAGGGAATGTTAAATACAAGACTTAGGAGAATGGTAATTTCTGGCAGGGGGTGGGAAACGGGACAGAAAATGACACAGGGATAAATGCTATCATTAATGTTGTTCTTGGGTGGAGTTGGAGTTCCTGGGTTTTCATTATTATTGTTATCTTTATAATTCATATATATAATGTATATATTCTTTTATTATATGTCTAAGATATTTTATAAGAACAAACATAGAATGGGAAAAGAGTAGGAAGAAGTGAGTAAGAAGAATGATTTCTCTTTTGAAGAGTTTTGTTGTTAGAGAAATAGAAAAATAAATTCATATTTACAAGGGGATGTGGGACAAAGAGAGTTTTAAAGTTTTTAAAGATGGGAGCAATAGGAGATTGATGGACTGGCAGTGAGGACACTGATAAGCCAGCTATCCCTCTTAAACAATGAAAATATGGGCAAACCAATTTAAATCAATCAGTTCAAAACTCTGGCAATTAACAGGGGCATAAAAACGAAGTGAAAATAATTGATCCAAGAGAAACAACTAAATCATGGCAAGATAGCAGGTTCTGTGTAACATTTTTGTGTGTGTGACACTTTAACTTGTGTATTCCTATACCCCCTCCCTCTCCAGCTAAGTGGTTCAGTACCCAAAGGTGAATAAATTTCAGAAAACATACATGCCTTGGGCGGAAATTTAAAAGGAAATCATGGAGAATGAGACAACTATAGAGAACTTTGAAAAGCTCTGACATATTCCAGGGAATCTAAAGAACTGTCCACAAGAAAGAGCCAGGAAAGGAGAGGGCCGAAGTCATGACTTCTGGCTAACTGTGAGGCTCTGTGTAAACAGAAAGTGAGAACTCAGGCTACCTTGCAATCTGGCTGAAATTTGAAGGCATGCCTTCTCACAGAGATCTCCTTGGCAGAGGGTGGAAGATATATAGACAAGACATTTAAGGAAATCTGACCAATTACTGGTTGACCACCAAATTATACTTACCAGGTATGACCCCTAGGAATCCAGGTTTAAAAATAAAAACAATAAAAAAAAAAAAAGCTAGCAGAGAACTCAGAGGCCACATAACACAGGGAATATACAATCCATAGAATTAGTCAAGAAAAGTTGTCAAATGAATGACAACAAGAAAAATAACAACAACCACACAACACATGTGCGCACATGCATACACACATCCACAAACCAGAAAAATAAACCTTGAGGGTAGAAGAGTTTGATACTAGAATTTTTAGAGTAGAATATCTAAAATGTCCAATTTTTGACAAGAAATTAGGAGTCATACAAAGAAACAGTAAAGTATGTTACATATACGGGGAAAAATGCAGCCAAAAGAACATGTCCCTGAGGGGGCCAATGTTTGGGACTAAATAGACAAAGACTTTAAATAAACTATTATAAATATTTTTTGAAGAACTAAAGGAAACCATATCTAAAGAAGGAAAGTGTGAGAAGACTGTCTCACCAAATAGAGAATATCAATAAAGAGATAGAAATCATTTAAAAAATCAAATAGAAAATCTGGAGTTGAGGAGCTTCCCTGGTGACTTCAGTGTAAAGAATCTTCCTGCCAGTTCATGAGACACAGTTTGATCCCTGGTCCGGGAAGATCCCACATACCACGTGGCAACTAGGCCCATTTGCCGCAACTGCTGAGCCTGTGCTCTAGAGCCAGTGCTCTGAAACAAGAAAGCAAAGAGTAGCCCCCACTTGCTGCTGGAGAACACCCACACACAGCGATGAGGATCCAGCACAGCCAAAAAAAAATACAAAAATAAATTTTTTTAAAAGAAAGTCTGGAGTTGAAAGGTATAGTAACTGAAATAAAAATTTCACTTAGAGGGGCTCAACAATACATTGAGCTGGCAGAAGAGGGAAAGGATAAATGACAGGTCAAATAGAGATTAGCCATTTTTGAAAATCAGAAAGAAAAAAGAATGGAAAAAAAAAAGAAACAACCTCACACACCTGTGGGATACCATCAAGTGTACCAACATACACATAATGGGAGTCTTGGAAGGAAAAGAGGATGAGAAAGGGGCCAAAACATCACAAATTTGAAAGATATCTATCTATATGTTCAAGAAGCTCAAGTAGAATAAACTTGAAGAGATCCACACTCAGACACATACAGAAACTGATGAAAGTCGAAGACAAGAGAATCCTGAATGTAGCAAGAGAAAAATGTATATAAGGGATCCTCAATAAGATTAATAGCTGATTTATCATTAGCAACCATGGAGGCCAGAAGACGGTGTAATGACATCTTCAAAATGTTGAAAGAAACAGATGGAGAATTCTTTATCTAGCTAAACTGTCCATCAAACATGAAAAAAAGTTAAAAACGGAAAGAATTTGTTACTAGTAGACTTATCCTACAAGAAATACTAATTTAAAGCTGAAATGAAAGGACATTAAATGTTAACTTGAAGGCAACTACACAGGTATTATGACAGAAAGTATTTTTGTTTATAACACTTTTATTTTCCTATCTGTTTTAAAAGACAACTACGAAAGACAAAGACAACTACATAGACCAATAATAATAAAACTGTGTTGGCAGGCTTATAGTGTATAAGGAGGCAATTTGTACGATAATGATACTATGAAGGAGGGAAGAGGAAACAGAGGTATACTGGAGCAAAGTTTTTACATACTACTGAAATTCAGTTAGAATTAACCCAAAGTAGACTGTTTCAAGTTAAGATGCAATCCTCAGGGCAACAACTAAGAACTTAACTCAAAAATAAATAGTTAACAAGGAAATTAAAATTTATAATAGAAAATATCTACTAGATACATAAGAAGAGAGAAACTGAAGAACAAGGGAACAGAAAAGACATAAGACATACACAAAGCAAGTATCAATCCTTCACAAACTCTTCTAAAAAACAGGAGGAAACACATCCCAATTCACTTTATACAACCTATGTTATCCTGATACCAAAATCAAACAAAAACAAGAAAATTACAGACCAATATCCCTTATGAATACAGATGTAAAAATCCTCAACCAAACACTAGCAAACCAAGTTCAGTTACATATAAAAAGTGTTACATAAAATGACCAATTAGGATTTATTTCAGGAATGCAAAGTTAAGTTTACTACCTGAATCTTAATCAATGTAATGTACCATATTAGTAGAACAAACATAAACTCCACAGGAACATCTCAGTAGATGCAGAAAAAGCATTTGACAAAATCCAACATCCATTTGGATCATTTACAGAATGATCTCTGTTCATTTCCAAGGCAAACCATTCAATATCACGGTAATCCAAGTCTATGCCCCGACCAGTAACACTGAAGAAGCTGAAGTCGAACGGTTCTGTGAAGACCTACAAGACCTTTTAGAACTAACACCCAAAAAAGATGTCCTTTTCATTATAGGGGACTGGAATGCAAAAGTAGGAAGTCAGGAAACACCTGGAGTAACAGGCAAATTTGGCCTTGGAATACGGAATGAAGCAGGGCAAAGGCTAATAGAGTTCTGCCAAGAGAAGGCACTGGTCATAGCAAACACCCTCTTCCGACAACACAAGAGAAGACTCTACACACAGACATCACCAGATGGTCAACACCGAAATCAGATTGATTATATTCTTTGCAGCCAAAGATGGAGAAAATCTATACAGTCAGCAAAAACAAGACCAGGAGCTGACTGTGGCTCAGATCATGAACTCCTTATTGCCAAATTCAGACTTAAATTGAAGAAAGTAGGGAAAACCACCAGACCATTCAGGTATACCTAAACCAAATCCCTTACAATTATACAGTAGAAGTGACAAATAGGTTCAAGGGATTAGATCTGATAGAGTATCTGAAGAACTACGGACAGAGGTTCGTGACACTGTACAGGAGAGAATGATCAAGACCATCCCCAGGAAAAAGGAATGCAAAAAGCAAAATGGCTATCTGAGGAGGCCTTACAAATAGCTGTGAAAATAGAAGCAAAAAGCAAAGGAGAAAAGGAAAGATATAAGCATATGAATGCAGAGTTCCAAAGAATAGCAAGGAGAGATAAGAAAGCATTCCTCAGTGATCAATGCANTATATGCAGAGTGCATCATGCAAAAATGCCGGGCTGGATGAAGTACAAGCCGGAATCAAGATCGCCGGGAGAAATGTTAATAACCTCAGATATGCAGATGACACCACCCTTATGGCAGAAAGTGAAGAATTAAGGAGCCTCTTGATGAAAGTGAAAGAGGAGAGTGAAAAAGTTGGCTTAAAGCTCCACATTCAGAAAACTAGGATCATGGTATCTGGTCCCATCACTTCATGGGAAGTAGATGGGGAAACAGTGGAAACAGTGTCAGACTTTATTTTGGGGGGCTCCAAAATCACTGCAGATGGTGATTTCAGCCGTGAAATTAAAAGACGCTTACTGCTTAGAAGGAAAGTTATGACCAACCTAGACAGCATATTCAAAAGCAGAGACATTACTTTGTCAACAAAGGTCCGTCTAGTCAAGGCTATGGTTTTTCCAGTGGTCATGCATGGATGTGAGAGTTGGACTATAAAGAAAGCTGAGCGCCAAAGAATTGATGCTTTTGAACTGTGCTGTTGGAGAAGACTCTTGAGAGTCCCTTGGATTGCAAAGAGATCCAACCAGTCCATCTTAAAGGAGATCAGTCCTGGGTGTTCATTGGAATAACTGATGTTGAAGCTGAAACTCCAATACTTTGGTCACCTGATGCGAAGGTGAAAAGACCCTGATGCTGGGAAATATTGAGGGCAGGAGGAGAAGGGGACGACAGAGGATAAGATAGTTGGATGGCATCACTGACTCAATGGACATGAGTTCAGGTAGGCTTCGGGAGTTGGTGTTGGACAGGGAGGCTGGCATGCTGCAGTTCACAGGGTCGCAAAGAGTCGGACACGACTGAGTGAGTGAACTGAACTGAATATCCATTTGTGGCAAAAACACTCAGGGAACTAGGAGTAGAAGAGAATTTCCTCAACTGCTAACAACATGCTTATTGGAGAAATACTCACTACTTTCCCCCTAAGATCAGGAATAAGATAAGGATGTCTGCTCTTGTTGTTTCTAGTCAATACTATAACTCTAGCCAGGGTAATTGGTCAAGAAAAAATAAATACAAGGCAACCAGATAAGAAAATAAAAGTAAAACTACCTCTATTTGTAGATGACATGATCTTATACACAGAAACTCCTAAGGAATCCAGTAAAAAAAAAAAAAAAAACTATTTGAACTAATAAACAAGTTCAGAAATGTGACCAGATAGAAATCAATAAACAAATCAATTGTATTTTACACACTAGCACTAAACAATCAGCAAGTGAAAGTAAGAAAACAACTCCATTTATAACAGTAGCAAAAAGAATATCTAGGATAAGTTTAACAAAATAAGTGTAAGACTTGTACACTGAAAATACAAAACACTTTTGAAAGAAAGAAGGCATGGATTAGATGACTTAATATTGTTAAATGGCAATACTTCCCCAATTAATATACAGATTCAACACAATCTCTACAAAAATTTTAGCTGATTCTCTGCAGGAACTGACAAGATGATTCTTAAATTCATATGGAAATGCAAAGGACTTAGCCAAAACAATCTTGAAAAAGAAGACATAGCTAATTTAATTAAAACAGTGTGGTCTGGCATAGTAACAAACATGTAATTCAATGGAATAGAATTGAGAGTTCAAAAATTAACCTTTACATTTATGATTTATGGTCAACTGATTTTTCCCAAGCTTGTCAAGACAATTCAATGAGGGAAATAATACTCTTTTCAACAACAGGTGCTGGGACAACTAGATATCCACAAGTAGAAGAATGAAATTTGGACTCCTACCTGACAGCAAGCACAAAAAATAATTCAAAATGGATCACTGGCTTAAATTTAAGAGCTAAAATCATGCAATTCCTAGAAGAAAACAAAGGAATAAATCTTTGTGACCTTGGTTTATGGAACGATTTCTTGTATATGACACAAAAAGCTCAAGTAAGAAAAGAAAAAACCACATAAATTGAACTTCATCAAAATTAAAAGCTTTTGTGAATCAAAGGACACCCCCCAGAAAGTGAAAAAAAGCCCACAGAATGGGAGGAAAGATTTGCAATTCTTATATCTGACAAGAGACATATTTAAACTATATAAAGAATTCTTACAATCCAACAATAAAAAGATAAATAATCTAATTTTAAAAGGGCTAATGATTTAAGTAGACATTTCTCCAAAAACGATGTACAAATAGCCAATAAACACATGAAAAGATGTTCAACAGGATTAATTATTAGGTAAATATAAATAAAAACCACAATGAGACACCACTTCATACTAATTAGGATAGCTATAATAAAAAAGACAGGCAATAAAATAAAAAGTGTTGAGGATATGAAGAAACTGAACCCTTAAACATTGCTGACTGAATGTAAAATGTGCAGTCTCCCCCTTTTCCTATTTGTTTGCCATGCCTTAAGGCACGTGGGATCTTAGTTTCCTGACCAGGGACAGAACTCATGCCCCTTTCAGTGGAATAACAGTGTTTTGACCGAAGTCTAGTGCAGCCACTTTTGTGAACAGTTTTGACAGTTCCTCAAAAAGTTAAACACAGAGTTGTCATATGACCAAGCAGTCCCACTGCTAGGTATCTACCCAAGAGAAAAGAAAACATATTCTAAGTGAAAGAAGCCACTCACAAGGGCCAATATACTGTATGATCCCATTTATCTGAGATGTCTAGATGAGACAAATCAATAGAAACAGAAAGCAGATTAGTGGCTGCCTAGGGTTGGGGGGAGGGGGAGTCATGGGGAGTAACTGCTAATGAGTATGAAGCTTCTTTTTGGAGGGAATAAGAATGTTCTAAAATTGATTGTGGTGATGGCTGCACAATGCTATGAATATACTAAAGACCACCGAATAGTACCCTTTAAAAGGGTGAGTTTTATGGTATGTGAAATATATCTCAACAAAGCTGTAACAAAGAGATGGAAGCAATAACAGGATGTCTGTGTGCTAGAGGGAATAATCTTGTAGAGAGGGGGAAATTGAGGCAGGAGAGAGGGAGAAATTGCTGAAGCAATATCCTCATATAAGTAAGAGGATAGGATCTAGTGCCAGACTGGAAGAACAGGATTTTGATGACAGTATGGACAATTTTTCCATAATAACAACAGACAAGGCAGAGTATGTGAGTACAGATGCTGTCTGGTATTTGGCTGTAATAATGGGAACCTGTGGAGGTTTTCTTCTGATGGTTTAAAATTTTCAATCAAGTGGGCAGCCTGAGCCTAGGATGGAAGAGGAGGTGTTGGAGATTTGAGGAGAGAGAAGGCATGAAATAGTCATCTAGAAGGGTAGGACAGTGAATGGTCTAGGGAAGTACAGTGGAGCTGGCAGAGTTGGATTTAAGCAGGGCTGGTGTTTTGCCTGATAAGTATGCTACAGTGACGGAGGGCAAGGGAAGTGAGGATGTATGCAAGGAGACGATTATTTTGATGGACCACAGAATCTAAGCTGATTAAAGGAAGGACATGGGAACCTGGAGAAAGTAAAGGGTAGTGAAAATGCTCAATCCCAGTGGCATTGAAGGGCTGTTGGAATTGGGGTGCTGGAAGGAGTAAGCTAGAACGATAGTTACTGGTTGGAGAGCAGGATGCCTGCAACAGATTATGGAGGTGATGCAGTGACAGGTAACTGATACAATGGGGAAGGCTATCAGGGTGCACGACTGAGGTGTGGCTGAAGGCAAGAATACCATAGAAAAACAGACTACAGAATTGACAAGAACATTGGAAAGGTCATCTATGAGGATATTAAAATCACCAAGAAGTAGGACTAGAGTAGTGTTACAGAGAGTAACAGTGAGCTGGTAGCTAAATTTTTCTAGGAATGGGGCATGAGGCATGAGGCAGGTACATGTGTATGTCTGTACTTGACCATAACAGACAGATAGGTGATGGTATAGTCTGATGACTTGAGATTTAAAACAAAGTGGTTGATACTCATATAATCTTAATGTAACTCTCCATAAATTACTCATTAATTACAAAGGAAAAAAAGAGTACAATGGAGAAACCTGCAGACACCAACTTAAACAAAATCAATGTGAACAAAACCAGTACTGATAAACTGACATCATGTGCCTCCTGATATAAAGCACTGAGGGCACATCTCTTCTGTGGCATCCTTGCCAAAATTATATAACTTAACTATAATCACAAGGAAATATCAGACAAATCCAAATTTTATAAAATCACTGCCTAGGACTCTTCAAAAGTATCAAAGGCATGAAAGACCAAGAAAGACTAAAGAACTGTACCAGATTAAAAATGTCTAAGGAGAGAGTACCATTCAAGATGGCGAAGTAGAAGGATGTGTGCTCATTTTCTCCTGAGAGTACCAATATCACAACTAGTTGTTGAACAAACATCGATAGGAGGATGCTTGATGTTGTTTAGTCAGTGTCACTAAGTCATATCCTACTCTGTGACTCCATAGACTGTAGCCTGCCAGGATCCTCTATCCATGGGATTTCCCAGGCAAGAATACTAGAGTGGGTTGCTATTTACTTCTCTAGGGGATCTTCTTGACCCAGGGACTGAACTGCCTGCATTGCAGGCAGATTCTTTACCACTGAGCCACCAGGGAAACCCAAGAAGGATTCTGGAACACACCAAAAAAGTTACCCCATTTCCAAAGACAAAGGAGAAGCTGCAAAAAGACAGTAGAAGGTTTGCAATCATGATAAAATCAAAGCCCACACCTATTTCTCCCACAAACTAGAGAAAAACAATACCAAAGATGTTCTCCCACTGTTGTGAAGGTTTTGAGCCCCAGGTCAGACTTCCCAGCCTGGGGAGCCAGCATAGGAACTAGGAATCTCCAGGGAATCTGACTTTGAAGGCCAGCAGGATTTGATTATAGGACTTCCACAGGATTGGGAGAAACAGAGACTCTACTCTTGGAGGGCACAAACAAAATCTTGCACGTACCAGGACCCACAGGAAAAAAAGCAGTGACCCCACAGGAAACTGAACCAGACCTACCTGCTCGTATGGGAGGGTCTCCTGCAGAGGCATGGGTCAGCAGTGGCTCATCACAGAGATGCGGGCACTGGCAGCAGTAGTCCTGTGCCTTGGCCTAGGCCCATGGAGCCTGTAGACTCCAGGGCTGGGTTACCTCAAGCCAAACAACTAACAGGGAGGAAGCGCAGCCCCACCCATCAGTAGACCACTGGATTAAAGTTTTACTGAGCATGGCCCTGCCCACCAGAGCAAGATTCAGGTTTTCCCACTGCCAGTCCCTCCCATCAGGAAGCTTATACAAGCCTCTGAGCTTTATCCACCAGAAGGCAGACAGAAGAAGCAAGAACTATAATCCCACAGCTGCTGGAACAAAAACCAACCACATCACAGAAAGTTAATCAGGATGAAAAAGCAGAAATTTATGTCAAAGGGATGAGATAAAACCCCAGAAAAACTAAATGAATTGGAGATAGGCACCTTCCAGGTAAAGAATTCAGAATAATGATGGAAAAGATGCAAGAAATGTTTACCAAAGATCTACAGGAACTAAAGAACAAACAGAGATGAATAATACACTAGAAGGAATCAACAGCAGAATAACTGAGGCAGAAGAATGGATAAATGACCTGGAGGACAAAACACTGGAAGTCATGGCCACAGAACACAATCTAGAAAAAAGAATGAAAAGAAATGAAGACAGCCTAAAAGACCTCCGGGACAACATTAAATACACCAACATTCTCATCATAGGGGTCCAGAAGGAGAAGAAGGAAAGGATCTGGGAAAATATTTGAAGAGATAATAGCTGAAAATGTCCCTAACATGGGAAAAGAAATAGTCAACCAAGTCCAGGAAGCACAGAGTCCCAAGCAGGATAAACCCAAGGAGGAAAACACCGAGAGACATAATAATCAAACTGACAAAAATTAAAGACAAAGATAACATTTTAAAAGCAACAAGGGAAAAAGAATAAGTAATATAAAAGGGAACTCCCATAAGGTTATCAGCTGATTTCTCAACAGAAACTCTACCAGCCAGAATGGAATGGCATGATATATTTAAAGTGATAAAAGGGAAGAAACTACAACCAAGAACACTCTACCTGCAAGACTCTTTGTTCAGATTTAATGGAGAAATTAAACGCTTTCCAGATAAGTAAAAGTTAAGAGAATCCAGGACCACCAAACCAGCTTTATAACACATGCTAAAGGAACTTCTCTGGGAAGGAAAAGACCTACAAAAAACAAACTCAAAACAATTATGAAAATGGTAATAGGATCATACATATCAACAATTTCCTTAAATGTAAATGGATTAAATGCACCAAACAAAAAAAAAGAAGAAAAGAATAAATGCACCAAACAAAAAACATAGGCTGGCTGGGTGGATGAAAACACATGTGCACATATGCACTTTCACTTGCCACATCCTTCTACTTAATCCCTCAAATTGTATGTGATTATTTTATATTGTTAGGTTAATCATGCTCCCATTATGGCTAGCAATTGTAATTATCTTTTATTTTTTGTCCATTGATTGTGAAAACTGATAAATATCTTTTACTATTGTGATTATATAACTATTATTCATTTAAAACCATTGTATCATATGTAACTATTATTCATTCAAAACCATTGTATTATGATTGGTCAACAGAAATAATAAAATTCTATATCATAAAACTACCATTTAATAGAAAAACCTGCAATCAATTTTTAAAATCCAAATGCATATCAGAATTATCTTGGAATTGGATGAAAAACACAAACGCTGACGTTTTGCTTTTTTCTCCAAAGCTTAACTCCAGATGTGTTTCTAATAAGCAAACATGTTTAAAAACAACTGGTTGACATCTAGGTTGTTTCCATGTCCTGGCTATTATAAACAGTGCTGCAATGAACATTGGGGTACATGTGTCTCTTTCAATTCTGGTTTCCTCAGTGTGAATGCCCAGCAGTGGGATTGCTGGGTCATAAGGCAGTTCTATTTGCAATTTTTTAAGGAATCCTAGATGTCCATCAGCAGATGAATGGATAAGAAAGCTGTGGTACATATACACAATGGAGTATTACTCAGCCATTAAAAAGAATACATTTGAATCAGTTCTAATGAG
>SJYQ01002721.1:16881-48028 GCA_006410935.1 Redunca redunca | reverse complement strand
AAAAAACAGGAAATTAACATGTGATACAGTATTATTAACTGAGATTTTATTCAAATTTCACAAAATTTTGTTAGTGTCCATTATCTGTTTTCATACCTTAGTCAAGATTCTATATAGCATTTAGTTGCATTGAGCAGCTTCAGCTGCATGCAACAAATTCTGATAAATTCTCTTTTCATTTTTATTGTTATATTTTCTAATTTTTCTTTTTATGGCTTATTAGATATACTCATAATTTAAAAGTATACATTTAATTTCCAAATATGTGTTTTTTTAAAGAATCTTTGATATTAATTTCTCATTTAAATGCTTTCTTCTCTGCAATCACCCTCTGTTTTTTCAGTGTTTTAACTTTACTGAGGTTTTCAATGGCTAAGTCAAAGGTCTCTCTTGGTAAATGTCACATTGCACTTGAAAATATATGGGTTATTTTTGAATATCTTTTGACATTGATTTCTAACATAATTCCACAGTGATAAGAGAACAGACTCTGCATGATTTCAATACTTTCAGACCATGAAGTTTTTGCACCTTGTTTTCTGTCCCTGGATATGTTCCAGTGTCACTCAGTTGGTAAAGAATCTACCTGCAATGCAGGAGACCCAGGTTCGATCCCCAGGTTGATATGTTCCAGTGTCTCCTGGTTTATAGTCTATGGGAACTTGAATAATATTTGTATCCTGCTGTTGTGTGAAAATTGTATAAATCTTAATTATGTTGAATTGGTTCACAGTACTTTTCAGGTCTACTATATCCTTATACTTTTCTGTTTATTCATTCCATTAATTTTTGAGAGTTTGATATTGAAACTCCAACTAAAAATCTTAATTTATCTACTTAAAAAAGTAACTGTACTTACTATATAGTGGAACTAAATGTAAATTTGCTCTGTATTTTTCGTGTCTTATAAATGTGTTATCATACTTTCATAATTTAAAAAAGAAAAAAAGTACATAGTGATGTATTATTGGAGATAACCTAAGTAAGTACATGTTTGATTGAAGAAATAATTGCATAGACACATGCTAATTTCTCATTGTTGAATATAATAAAAATTTTCATGTATTCTCATGGACAAACTATATTCATAGAAATGTATAATATATATGTTGGGCTTTTCTTCTCTACAGGTTTGTAAACTGAAATTAAAAAAATGTATAGTTGTGTTAGTTTAAGGTGTACAGCATAGGGATTAGGTTTTCTGTTTTTGTTTTATGTAATTTTCTTTTTGCAAATTATATTCTGCTATAGGTTATGACAAGATATTGGGTATAATCCCATGTTATACAATAAATTTTTGTTGCTTATCTAAAAAAAAAGTGCCTAAGGCGATATGACAGCTAAACACAATGTGGAATCCTATTGTAAAGTAATTAACCTCCAATTAAAATAAATAAATTTATATTAAAAAATGCAGCAACGATTCCATGTGCCACAACTAAGACCCAATGAAGCCAAATAAATAAAGGAATATTAAAAAGAAAAGAAAAATTATAGTGGAAAAAATGATGAAATTCAAATAGGTTTTATATTTTCATTAAGAGTATTGTACCATTGTTCATTTTCTAATTTTGATAATTGAAATGTAGTTGTATAATTTCTTAACATTTGGGGAATCTAAGTGAAGGATATATGGGGATTCTTTGTATTGTTTTTATAACTTTTAAAAGGTCTGAAATTGTTTAAAAATAAGAAGGTTTTAATTCTAAAAAAACAGAATGTTTAAGGAGGAGGGAGAGAAAATGTCTAGAAAGGACATATAGAGTGAGGACACCTATTCTCATGTCCTAATCTCCTGGCAGGAGGGGTATGAGGTGGCTGCTGGGGGAGCAGAGTGCTCAGGGAAAAGCCAGATTTCTATTCAAGTAGTTGTTCTCAGTGAGGGATTTAACAGACAGGCAAGGGGTGTTTTGGGAGCATTTTTGACTGTCACAATAATTGGAGATTACTTGTGACATTCAGTGGGCACTGACCAGGGATGCTCAGCATTCTGCAGTGCACAAAACAGCTCCACATGGCTAACAATCACAATGCATCCCATACAACTTTAGAATGTTCCATCAGGCAATCACGTAGGTGAAAAACCTGTTCGTTCATTCATTCATTCAATAAACATTTATTGAGAGATTACTATGTCCAAGCATTGTTTCAGGTAATAGGGATACATCAGGACACAAAACAAACAAACCATGTCTGCCCTTCTGGAGTTTACAATTGAGTGCAAGAGTCAGACAATAAACAACAAACATAATAAAGATGTAAATTATGTTATGTAAGAGGGTGAGAAGCACTATGGAAAAAACAGAGCAGGGTATGTGCTAGGGGAGTGCTACAATTTTAAATATGAAGGTCAGGGTAGGCCTCGTTGAGAAAGTGACATCTGAGTAGAGGCCTGAAGGAGGTGAGGGCATGAGCTTTGTGGATATTGGAGGGGGGAGCATTCTAGGTACAACGGATGGCCCAGTTCAACCTCCTGAGGTGGATGTGTGCCTAATATGTTCAAGTAGCCTAGAGGAGGTCAGGATGGGTGAAAGAGAGGGAGTGAGTGGGGAGAGTCGTAGGAGATAAGATCAGAGAGCTTATGGGAGCCAGATTACGGATTTTAATATATAATGACTTTTCCAGTAATTCAACAACCATATAAATTGAGGGAAGATTGCACTTTGTTTTGTTTAGAACCTTATGCAGAACTGCTCATCATCTAGGAAAATCACATCACCCTATCCATGGTTTCTGAGTCACAGTGTAGCTGTCACACTCCCAGGTACAAGCATTATATGTTCAAGACCACTCCATTATGTTCAAGACCACTCTATTATGTCTTCCAGTGGAATTATATCCCAGCCTTTACATATTGAAATATATATTTTAAAAGAAAAAAAAAGATATTTTCCTTTACTTCTCCCTTATATCCAATTAGAACACTATATTGGTTTTGAGGGGAATTATGTGTGTAGACAGATTCTATTATCTATGCACTTCAGTTCAGAACAGTGAAGGAGATATTTAAAAATGTATATTATAAAAATGGAGTGCTGTGTCCAAAAGGTATGCGAACCGCTAAGGCAAGGCAAAAAAACCCCAACAAAACTATTCAGAAACCAGGGTGAGAATGAAGGGGATTTTGCTGATGACTGAAGGTGAGTTCCAGACGCCTGGTCAAGTCCCGGGCTGTAATGAGAAGACCCCTGGTCTCTGGTTTTCTTGTAGTAACTAACATGATACAGGATAGGAGCCTGATTCACTTTTTCATCTAAGCTGCTCCCCACCATACGGGGGTAGGTCTCACATGTTTAACACAGTAGCTGGGGAACAAAGAGGGTTGTCTCCTCAATGAGGCCAGAAGCAGCCTAAGGCCAGGCTCTGTTTTTTACCCACAGAACAGACAAGAGCCCCAGACTAAGCTGATAGGCACTCTTAGGCCAAGCTCATTGCTATAAACAATGTACCTCTAACCTGTTTCGGGATGAGAAAGAGGAAAAGCAATAACAGAGAAAGAAACATTCACAAAGAAGAACCAATTGGGGTGGGGGGAGGGTCAGAGACAGGAAAAAATAAAGGCAAAGGCCAAGAGAGACTATATTCTTTTCAATCATAACAGTTATTATTTTATTGACACTTTTCTAGGGGCCAGGCAGCAGGGCAAAGTGAGGCACATGTATTGTCTCAGGAGATTATTAGACTCCCATTTGACAGATGAGGAAACTGAGGCCCACCTGGGTGAGGCTCGAGGTTTTACAGCTAGTTTTTACTGGTTGGATCAGGATTCAGCCTTGTAGGTCTGGGTGGTCTCCTATGTCTCAGAGAGGGAGCCAGACAGAAAGGTAAAGGCAGACAGAAAGGTAGGGATGGACACAGGAAGGGGGAGTGGAGTGGGCAGAGAGAGACGGAGACTTTGAGACAAGCAAGCAGACAATCACGTGAGCTGCAGACCTGCAAAGTACACCATTTACCAAGAGACAGAAATGAGGGGAGCGCGGAGGGCAGGCATGGGGGTGGGCCCCGCAGGGTACTTACCTGGTTGCTGTCTGGGGCCGCAGGAGCACTCGCCCTCCTTTTTGCTACCCGAACGATCCTCCGCAACCTGCTGACCTAGGGTTGAGAGGCCGCCGGGATAAAAGCTCGCCCATGTCCAATCTCTCACGCGCTCCGGCTAGGCATCTTCCCCCCCCGCGTCCCCTACCCCCAGTCTTTACAGAGTCTCACCGGGAACCTCGGACCGTCGGTGCCGCCACTGCCTCGCGCAAGTAGATTCCAGGTACCGGCAACTGGATCTCGCGAATGCACCGGATGTGTCCCTCCCGCCTGCCAGAGCGCTAGGGGTGGTCGCAGGCCGCCACTGCTACAGACAGCTCCAGGATCCTATTGGAGGAGTGCCCTCCTGTCTTCCCTGGGATTGGCTGGAGGTGGAAACACATTATTTTTACACCTTCCCCCCCCCACCCCCGCCCCCAACTAGGATCCAAGCCCAAGAAAACCCGCCCCTCTGGGGGTCTTTGATTGGTTTATGAGCCAAGCCCATCCTTTAATAGGATTGGCTAGGAGGAGGATCGTCATCGCTCTTTGCCAGTCGGTTCGACACGTCTTCGGGTGGTTGGTTGGGAGCACGCAGGCGCGAAGCCCAAAGTGAGGCCTGGCGCGAGTCACTGGACAATCTGAGATGCGCAGCTTCTTGACGTTTTATTCTCCGTAAACCACCGCTCCTCCAAGAGACACGACTCTGCCCCCAGTTTCCCATAGGTTTACCCCCCTCCACCTGCAAGCATTTCTGAGCCAGGTTTCTCTAGCTCAAAGTGAACGTAGTTCCCAGTTTTATCCCTGGAGGATGAGGTGGTTATAGGCGTCTGGCCAGTCACTCACCAGCCCCTGCTACTTGCTGATTAAGATATTGGTCAAGTGACAACCTCATTCAGAGCCTCAACTTAACCATCTGTGAAATGGGAAGATAATTTTTAAATTATCTTACCTGGAAATGCCATCCATTCAATAGGGGATTCAATGAGAGAACATAAATTAGTTGCCTGGAGCATAAATAATTAAGGTCTCCTCTCGAAATTCTTGCCTTTGCCGTTGTTTCAGATTTAGGGAACTATGGCTCAGAGAGGCAAACTGATTGACTTAAGGTCACACAGCAGTACGACCCAGAATAAAACCCCGGCTTCTGTCCTCCAGACGAAAAGGCTTTAAGAAGGGAGGAGATACAGGAAGGCCCTTCCTATTATCAGGGTTTCTTAATTTGGGTTCACAAACCTCACTCCAGTCCAGCTGGGACAGGGTTTAGAGGGGTTCCTAAATTTGGATGGGGAAATTTTTTTTTTTCCCACTCTCCTGTAATTGAAATTTAGCATCTTTTCAGCAAAGAATATAACTCACCATAGTAGTAATAGTACCTGTGACTCCATCACTCATAGAAATCACAGAGATTTTCATGTCATATTATAGATGTTGCACATTTCTTGAAATATCATATAATCTCATCTCTATCTCAAAAGCATATTTGTCATTAGACTGTCCATTAGATCTTGTGATTGAATGGGTTAACAAGGAGCAAATATATTACTATAACACATATTTGTTTTTCCATATTTTAATAACAATATTTAAATATACTCAATATTTTATTTTATGCATTCAAAAGATATTGTTTTCTGAGAAAAGATGCATAGGCTTCACCAGATCACCAAGCAGGTCCATAGCACCCAAAAAATGTTATGAACACCTGTTTCAACTCTGTGCTCCAGGGGGACAAAAACTTGGTCTATTCATGTTCCCTCGCTGTGTTCTTATCACTCAGTTTCTATCAGGCACACAGCACGTGCTCAATAAATGTTTATGGAATGAAAAATAGGATGCTTCCCTAACCACCCTCCACATCTCCAACCACGGGAGCCACTGATGGCTTTTTTGGTCACCAAAGAAGGAGGGATCTAGTTTCCTGAATTTAGTTTTGTCTCTGTCAATCTACTTTTAGTCACAGAAGTGGGTGGCACTTTAAAGGTCCGGTCCTAGGAAGTCCTGGGAACCTCACCCTCAGGAGGTTGTTCCAGGCTTCAAGGGGGTGGGGTGAGTTGTGATGGATATAAAGACAAGTAGCTTCAGCATGGGAACAGGCCCTGGGGCACATTGGATCTACAATTCCTCACTCTCCTCCTGGTTTCTGTTTGGGGTCCCAGCAGATGGGCCTGTCTTCATTAATCTTCAGCAAAGACTATATTCTGGAGTTGGATGTGACCTTAAGGACTTCTAGAATAGTCCTCCCTTTTGGAGAATCAGACTAGGCAGAATTGAAGCCACACCACACACTGAGGAGTGAGGGCACAGGGAAAAGATGTCACCCTAGACAAAGAACATTTTCTTCTCCCATGCCTCAGTCCAGGACATGAACATCCTGGCCAAGTATATTAGAATCCCATAATTGGGTCCTAACAGTGTCCCTGAAGTCAGAGGCCCTCTCTGACAGGATGGATAAAGAGGAGCCAGGGTGAGAGGCTAGGGATTTAATTAGAGAGATAGAGAGGAATCAGGGAAGAGCATGATGAAGGCCAGACTTCAGAGGTTTGCTTTAAGACTAGGCTGGTTGCTTCTCCTGGGCTGATCCCCCAGCACGATTAGTCTGTCTGTACATGGGAAAACTGAGACCCTCTAGAGAGGGTGAGAGAGTCACGTTGTGTGCCAGAGTAGACTCAGGCAAGGATACCCAGGCTATCTTTCTCCAGGTCCTTTGCCCCTGCTGCTTTCCCCTCCCCTCCACTGCATCATGTGCTCATTAGGACTGACTCCAGATACTGCACATAGGTGTTTCTTTCCTTTGCCCAAGATGCCTTGACTCAGCATCCTGTACTCTCAGCTTTGGCCCTGGGGCAAGATGTTCCCCCTTCTGGGCCAGAGTCTCCTCTACCCACTTCTGATAGTGTGGTTCCAGGTTAGAACCAGAGGCATCTAAGCTTCCATGCTTTCCCCAAAACATTTATCAGGATCTGGAGTATATCCAAGATCTGGTATTCTAACCATTTCACAGGAGGTCCCACAGCAACCTAGCAGTCATCTCTGACTTCTCTCAATCCCTCTTTTTCTATACTTAGAGCCTGTTGATTCTAGCATCTTAAAAGCACTCATAGAATACACACATTTCTTGTGCAGGAGAATTCTAATTAGTTTATGTAAATACTTTCCCATCAAGGAGTTGGAGGATAACTCCCCACTCCCTAAGCATGGGCTATGCTTAGTGGCTTCCTTCCAGAGAGTACAGTATGGAAGGTGGGGGAATGGAGTGACTTTACAGTGGAAAAACCTGACATACACTACCTCAGCCAGGTGATTAAGTTAACATCAACAGTGATAACACATATTGATAGTATGTACCTTTGATATGATACAAAGAGAATGGTACTTTATTTCTGTGGTCCTTCTTTCCCAAACCCATAACTCCTGTCTAATCATGAGGAAAATACTAGACAAATCCCAACTGAGGGACATCCTGCAAAATACCTGACTAGTATTCCTCAAATGTTGATGACTCCAGGTCATCAAAAATGAGAAAAATCTGAGAAACTGTTACAGCCAAGAGGAGTCTGTGGAGACATGATTACTAAATGTAATGTGTACTAGATGGCATCCTGGAACAGAAAAAGAAACTTTAGTGTAAACTAAGGAAATATGGACTTTCATTAATAATGTATTGATATTTGTTCATTAATTGTGAAAGACATATAGAACAAATGTAAGATGTTAACAATAGGGGAAACTGGTGAGGTATACTGGTAGGATATAGGGACACTCTGTATTATCTTTGCAATGATTTTGTAAATCTAAAACTTCCAAAAGATAATATACCTCCCATATCCTTCCCCATCACACCATTCTCACCTTAGGTATAGCATCAACTTCCTCACTGCTCTCCCTCTCTCAAATCAATGCTCCTGGCAGCCAGCAGAGGGCATGATGTAAAACACAAATCAAACCGTCTGAAGCCTTCCCTAAAATAAGAGCATCGGATGGAAAGTTCGGGAGGTATATTGCAGAAGACATACTCGGATGTCTGGGATCTCTGTGTAAGTTATGATTTATAAAGAAACTGGGAGGTTTCTGTGGTGTTCGTGGAAATAAAGTTCCTGTATCCAAAACGTAAAGCCACTGGGCCTTTCCTCAGATATCTCCCAGATAAAGCCTGTCTTTCAGACGTCCAACTCCTGACCGTTCCCGCCCTGCCCCCACAGCTACATAGTAATTTTCCTTTTCTCTTCCTCTGAAAAGTAGTGACAGTGTTAGTTGCTCAGTCATGTCCAACCCTTTCCGACCCCATGGACTGTAGCCCGCCAGGCTCCTCTGTCCATGGAATTCTCCAAGTAAGAATATTGGAGTGGGTAGCCATTCCCTTCTCCAGAGGATCTTCCCCACCCAGGGATCCAACCTGGTCTCCCTCATAGCAGGCAGATTTTTTACCAGCTGAGCCACCAGAAAGCCCTGCTTTTATCTCTATGCAAACTCCCCAGCCAGGACTCTTTTCTTGTCTTCTCTCCCAGGTCCAGCCCCAGAGATCATGCACCTTCTTCCTGAGAGAGCATTTATGCATTACTGGTTTAAGTCCTAATTGATATCATTTTTATTTCACTACACGCGAATGAAAAAAAAAATGGATTCCTCTAGCTCCCCCTCTCCCAGCTCATACTAGGCCCAAGGAAAGGTTTGACGCACGAAAAATAAAAAGATCACTGAATAAGATGTTCCAGGGCGCAGGTCGTTTCTGTGCGCATGCGCGGAGGGGAAGGCGTGGGAAGCTGTTAGCTACCTGCCTGGGTCTACTGCGGCCTCCGGGAGAGGGAGGGGCTCCCTCAGCCTCGCCCTGCCATTGGTCAGGATTGTCCGCATTGACCTGACGCAACATCTCTGCGGTAGGGAAGAGCTCGCCCCTAGCCAGGCACCCCCACCCCCAGCAACTACCATCTTCCGGGCCCCTGCATAAACGAGGCACCTACTTGCGGGCCTGTGGGAATGGAGACTGGCTGCTGGGGACCGCGCACCGAGTGGGACAAAAGACTCGAAACAGCACTTTGAATTTGCTCACACTTTTATTAGGATTACCAGGGTCCAGAGGGAACGAGGCGGGACTTCTGGGGGAGGGGGACAGGAATACCGCAATGGCGAAGCGGCCTTGCATAGACACCGAGGCGGGCTAGCGGGCGCAGCTGGGAAAGGTGAGGAATGGAGGGAGAGAGAGACTTGGGAGAACAGGGTGGCAGCAGAGCCCCCCAAGGCCACAGCAGCCCTCCCCGCTTCGGGATCAAGGGTGTCTACTCCACACAACACGAGGAGGGGGATAGAGGGGCCCTGACCAAAGCATCACGATAACACATTTAGCAGCACACAGAAGCCTGCGGGGGGAGGAGGGCTAAAAGGAAGGGGGAAGCCCCCATTCCCTCCCCCCAAAATAAGAATTTCTCAATTACTAAACCATAAAAATAAACTTTAAACCCGTGTACGAAGTCAATCACCCCCCAGAAGTGCAATGCGGGGCCGCTCGGCCCTAGCTGATAGGGAGGGCAAATGGGGCAGGGGGAGAAGGATATAGAGAAGCAGCCCCTGAAAGGGTAAGACGTTTATCCCATTTTGCCCCTCTTTCCCGGGATGGCCCAAGGGTTTTGGACCTGAAGCACCTTCTCCATGTCGGAGTCTTCTGAGTCTTCCTCTCCTGAGTCTTCTTCGATTCCTTTATCATTGATGTTCTCACCTTGCTCACTGCCTGCACAGGACAGAGAATCAAGGAGGGGAAAATGGAAGAGGGTGGTTAGATGGACAGGTAGATGTCACTCTTCATAGGGAACAGAGCCCACAGTCAGATTTTGGTGGCCTGGGACCACTCATCAAGCACCTCTGCTTGGAACAAGTAGCCAAGTATGTGTGTGAACTCAAGCTGAGAGAGTAAGGGGCAGTGGGAGGAAAGCAGGAAGGCAGTGTGGCTGCCCCTGTCCTAATTGATACATCTCTGAAAGTAGCTTTTTCTCCCAGTGTGTGAGTGTGTGTGTCTCTTCCTGAGCTCTGACTTCAGCTGAATAAACCTTCTATTCATCCAGAGGCTGCTCCCTCTTTTTCCCTGGTGTGATTCAAATAGGCCTAAGTCTGTCTTCTTTGGCCCAATTCCCCACCCCTGCTCCCACACTAGGGTTGTGCAGATAACTCTGCCTCCCCTTTTCTGAAAGGAGATGCCACTGAGTAGGAGGGGATGAGGCCGGCAATTCCCTCAGTTTCCCTACCTAAAAATATGTCTAGATTAAATCTACTCGCTTATTCAACTCCTCCTTTCTTGGTGCCCTCAATGGAAGTTTGCCAGGGATACCATGGCCAAAACTCCCAGGAGTGGCTGGTCCTCCTGCTCCTTCCACCTCCCCCACAGGACTGCCTCTCCTCTATTTGCCTGCCTACAGCCAAGCTCAAACATCCCCCCTTGTCTGCCTTCTGCTGTCTCGTTCTTAGCCAAGGTTTGACTCTATTACCTTAACCCCTGCTCATCCCTCCCCCTTCCTACTGTGGTCTGGCTCTACCCCCAACAAGCCACTGAAACTACTCTTCCCAAGGTCATAGATGATCTATTCAGCTGCTAATACAATGAACACATCCTGGCCCTCATTTTACTTGCCCTTTCAGGACCACTGGACACTGCTGACAATTCCTTCCTTCTCAGAATGTTCCATGACCTAGTTCTCCTCCTAACTCTACCCTCTCAGAGTCTCAGTTTCCCCATCTATAAAAGGAGGATAACAGTACCTACTTCTTAAGAGTTGCTGTGAGAATTAAATTACTTAAAGCAAGAAAACCATTAGTACAGTGTCTGGCACATAGTAAACACTTCATTAATGTTAATTGGACACAATTAACATTAACTGGCCCCAGAATCCAGATATAGGATTCTGCCCTGGCTTGTTACCTCCTTTCTTTACAATTTCTGACTTCCCAGACATACCACTAACCACCTGCCTCTCAGACACCTGTACCTGTGTCCAACAAGCCCTTCCAACTCCATGTTTCTCTCTGCATCCCACCAATCCCACTGCCATGCCCTTCCCCATCTCATGAAATGGTGCTTCCTTTGGCCAGTCATCCAGGCCAGAACCAAACATGGCAGTTACCTTAAATACTGCTTTCTCCCTCAACCCTCCACGTGCAACCCTTCCTCAGTATTTCCCAAAGTGCTTTTTTTGGTGGACAGTGAACAATGGCTTCTGTGATCAATGTTTGGGAAATGCTGACTTCCACAACGTTTAAATAGATTTCTTAGAGCAGGATTTATCAGAGCCTTTCAGGTGCCAATGTACATGTGACTCTACACAAGGACATTATTGTATGCAATATTTCCCCAACATATTTGACCACTGAACCTTTTTGTGAGAACCTTTTGGTGAAGGGTCTTTAGAAGACAACTTCGTAAACCCTGACAGACTATGCATTTTCACCCTTCTAGGTTCTTTTTCATGTGATCCCTTCCACCAAGAATGCCCCATAATGCTCCTTAATGTGAAGGCAGCCTCCAATTCAAATGTTACTTTCTTTCTCTAGTTCTCCCCTTCCTGATTCTGGAGATACAATTAGCTCCTCCCTCCTCTGGGATCACTGAGCACACTGTTCACTTCACCCCCAGCTCCCCAAGCAAGCCTGGGAGTTCTCAGAAGGCCAGGGCTGGGTACAGAGTGTGCTGAATTGCAATGTGTTTGCCACTTTTTTCCCTCTGTGTGTGAACCTGTCTTAATTTACCACTCACTGCCTCCTATCTCTTCTCTCTGCTTCATTTGTCTTGTGCTCTGTTACAACCTTTCTGCCTATCACCAAGAACTGAAATTTGTTTCTTTGGTTATGTTATGTTTGTAAATTAAATGTTCCCTGGCCTTGCTCAATTTAAAAACTTACTGAGAATGCTGTTTTCTTTTCTCCACAAGAGCAGATTGTGCTCATGCCTTGACACTCTGATCCTGGCCAGATTTTCTCAGACAGAAGAGAAAGGAGCTAAGACAAAAGGTGAGGGTCCAAAGAAAAAAACAAAACAAAAAAGGTGAGGGTCCAGCTCACCTTCCTCACTGCCCTCCTCCTCTTCCTCCACTGACGATTCTTCTTCAGAGATGTTCTCTACTTCATCCTCATAGTCATCCTGGTTGGTATTGTTATGGTGATCCTTGTCAGAGTCTTCAAGGTAATTCTCATAGTCTTCAATGTCTCTGTCGTCATCATCGCTGCCTTCATTGTCACCTTCGTTGCCATCATCATCACTACCTTCATTGTCACCTTCATTGCCATCATTATCTTCAATATCACTGCCATCATTGTCTCCTTCATCGTCACTGTCACTGCTGTCCTGGTTGTTGCCATTGCTCCTTTGGTTGTCATCTTTGGGGTTCTCATCATCACCATTGGGGTTCTCATCAGCATTCTCATTGTTGTCATCAGGGTTCTCTTCGTTCTCATCAGTGTTGTCATCTTCAGGGTTCTCACTGTTGTCATCGGTACTCTCCTTGTCATCAGCACTCTCATTGTTATCAGTGGTTTCATTGTCATTGGGGCTTTCATTGTTGTCGGTGGTCTCATTGTGGCCAGGGCACTCGCTGTCACAGAGGCTCTCACTGATGTCAGTTATCTCGTTGTCAGTGGTCTCGAAGCAGTCAGTAGTCTCCATGAAGTCAGAGATCTTGACGTCATGAATGGTCTCATTGTCGGTGATACCATCGCTGTCTGAGGTCTCTCCAATAATGTCTTCCATGATGTGATAGTCATCAGAGTCTTCCACGATCACCACTTCATATTCATCCTTGTTTTTACTGTGGGGAAGTCTGGGGTTGAGTATAGGGTTGGTGGGAGGTGATGTACCCAGAGTAGACAAACACTGAAAGGTGGTAAGTAATAGGGGAGGCAATAGGCTACAAGGGTTCCCAGGGATGAGGCTAGGTGGGGAGAGTCCCATTTCTACCCCTGAGCATAACCTCAGCCAATCACACACCATTTCTGGGCAATATGTTTTACCCACTTGTAAAACATATTGGATTAGATCATCTCAAAGGTCCCTTTTGGCTCTATGAATCCTGTGTGACACTAGCCTAGTCTTTGCCCCACCCCTAACAAACCACTTCTCAGCCATCAACCCTCTGCCATCACCTTTCTTCTTTTTCTTGCTTCTTTCTGCTTGTTCTGTAGCCCCCTTCTCCCATCATGTAGTAACGCACAGGGTTAACCCACAGGTCATTCTTGATAATCTGTTGAAAGAGACAGGGGAAAGGAGCTATGAGCACAAGTCCCAGAGCCTACTCCCAATCCCCCAGGCACCTAAGGGTAAGCCTAGCAAGGTCTTCCCTGACAATGCCAGGAGGGGCCTCACCTCAGCAATCCTGTCAGCCTCTGGGAGGCTATGGTTTGAGAACCAGCTGAAGAAGCTGTGGCTGGCGTCCTGGTTCCCATGCCTGTGGGCCTGAGGTTCCTGGCCCCGGTGCCAGCGAATTGGGGTGGAGTGAGACACCAGCCGGCCTGGGGAAAAAGGAAGCTATAGAGAGGGCACTGGACAAGGTTAGATGGGGGGGATGAATTTGCTCTGGGGCTACCTCTTACCTGAGCGGTTGCGCTGGAACTCCTTGACAATCACCATATTTGTGAAGTAGGGGTTTGTCTGGAAGTACAGCTTCATTTTGTAGCCCATGGAGATATGTCTGAGATCCTGTACCTGCTCAGGGTGGGGGTAATGGTGGAATTCCCACCACACTGTGGCCCCTCCCACCCAATCCCCCCTCACCTCCAAGGACCAGATTCCTTGCCCAGTCCTAGTAGAAAAGATCTCTCTTTGGCCTGACCTGCAGGTTGGTCAAGTAGCGGAAAATGTCTTCATCACGTTGGTTGATCAAGATTGAAATTTTGGGGTGGTTGAGGAACTGATGGAGGGAGCAGTTTAGGTCAAGGAGTGACTGTTCAATGAGAAGGAGGGAAGGAAGGCCAGGCGGGGCTACGCAGGGCAGAACAAGAGAGAGGCTGGAGCAGAATTCCTTATGTGCTCATGTGATGTATGTGAAACAAGTAGGTCATGCAACAAGACCCATACTTTTATTCCCATGATACCATGTAGTGAGAGCCTGTATTTAAAAATATCAAACCTCTATATTAGGTGGCCCTGCCATGGTTCATATCTGCTGTGTGTTTGGGTGCTGGGAGTCTATACCTAAGTGATGTTGTGTCTCTGAGTGTTCACAAGACAAGGCATTGTGTGTCTGGGGGGTAAAGGCCCATGTCCAAATGATGCTATATCTGGTTGCTGATGGCCTGTTGTCACATCATGTTATATATTTGGGTGTTATGGGTATGTGTCCACATAATGTTGTGTGTCTGAGAGCCTGTGTCCAGATGATGGTGTGGTCTGGGTACTGAGGACCTGTGGCCACGTAATACTGTGCCTGGGTACTGGGGGCCTGTGATCATGTGATATGTATCTATGACAGTATCAAGTGTCTGTGTCCATGTAATTCTATTAGGATGTTAAACCCATGTGTTCCTAACATGTTACATGGTCCCCCAGAGATAAGCTTATCACCAACAGTGAATTATTGTTATTTCCTTCATTTAACTTCTTAATCTCTATTCCTAGATACCCCTTTTCCTGATTCTTCAGGGCTCTGGCCCCCTCCTCTCCAGCCAGGATTGGGGTCTCCCTAGAATCTAAGTAGAGACCTACAAGCCATGTGTGACTTGGGTACCCTTTCTGGGCCAATTCTCTGCTGTATGCCCTTCCCCTCCCTCTTCACTGTCTCTGAGTTTATCTTCCATGTCCCCCTCTCCCCACTCCTCGTTTTACCATCTCTGGTCCAATTTTTCTGCTGTGTGTCTCTGTCCTCCCGCTTTCACTGTCTGTGATCCATTTTCTTTTAGTGCTTTGCTCCTTCTCTTTCCCTTTCCCATATGTGGTCCAGTTTTAATGGGCCCCCCTCCCCCTTCACCATCCCCAGTCCAGCTTCTCTGATGTTTTGCCACACTCTTTCCATCCCTTCTCCACCAGACTTCCTCATTCTTCCAACAGGGGCCCGCCCCTACACCCTTTCACCCAGTCTGTCCCTCCTCCCACTGCCCCCCACCCAATTCTCGTCATGGGCTCCTGGCCCATGAGTATAGATGACAAGGATACTGCTTTGACCCAGAAGCCTGGGATATGCTGGATGATAAGATCTCTGCGCTCCAGGAAGGGTCTCCGCATCTGGATGAACTTGCGCTTGAGACGGAGGAAGGCCTTGCCTGCCTTGATATTCACCGCCTCCAGGTCTAGTTGAATGTTTTCCAGAGCCTGCAGGATGCACTCTATCTTCTCAGCATTCTTCTCTGGGCTTTCCCTCTTCACCTTCCTGGGCTTCCTCTTCCTCCTCCTCCTCCTCTTCCTCACGCTTTCCTTTTCATCCTCCTCGTCGTCTTCCACGATGATGACGGTCTCTTCTCTCCCCCTTGGACCGGCTAACCTCTGGTACCCCCGCCCCCCTGCGCTACAGGTTTCTAGGGCCTTCTCTCCTGCAAAGCTGCTGGGCTCCGTCACCTGGAAGTCAATCTCCAGGCTTCCCCCAGAAACCGCTGAGGGAGAGAGCATTTCTAGGCTCTCCGCGAGAGGGGGCGACCCCCCGTACCCTGACTCGACTGCGGGCTCCCAGTCGGGACCCCCGGCCCCCAGGGTGAAGTACGCGCGGACACCCCCCTCCTCGAGAATGACATAGGGCGGAGGCGGGGGCAGAGCGGGGCCCAATCCCACCCCCATCATGTCAGCCAGCACCTGTGCCGCCTCGGTTTCCTCCTGGAGCCTCGGGCGCTGCTGAGGTGGAGGCAGGGGCAGGCGCAGGAGAGGAGGAGGAGGAGGAGGAGGAGGAGGCGGCTGCGGCGGCGGCGGCGGCGGCAGCTCGCTCTGAGGGGGCTCAGAGCCACTAAGGCGGCGGGCCTTGGCCGGAGGCCCTTCATCTGCGCGGTCCATGGTGACCGCGTTCGCACAGCTCGGCCCTTCGCTCTCGGCCGGGCCGCCGCTGCTCGTCACACCTGAAGCGAAAATGCCGAGCCTCACGCGACCAGCTCTGCTCTCAGCCTCGCTGTGGCGTTCCCTCCCACAGCTCCTGCCGTACTCCCTCCGCGCCAATCGTCAGGCCCCGCCCCCTCGTGACGCCAGGGGCCGTCCCGCCTCGCCATTGGCTGCCAGCCGTCGCGGCGGCCCTTGCGCCCCCTAGGCCCCCGCCTGCTCGCACGCAATCTGCTTGCCAACACCGCACCTCATCACTTTCCCATTGGCTTCCCTCAGGCCCGCCAATCACGCGGCTGACTCCCTCAGCGACCGTCTGGACTGTGCAGGGCGATTGGCCGCGGGGAGATCTGAGTGGAAGAAGCTCCTCTCCCTCACCCGCCAACGTTTTATCCAATGGGAAAAGTACCAGTGGTTCTGAAGACCCAAACGCAAAACAAAAAACAAGCGCAAGCAGTGAGCAGGATGTGCTCAGATAGACTCGAGAGCCTCGCTGTCATTCTCTCCCTCCTCCCCCCTCCCCGTCAGCAACTACGCACTTCTTAAATCTGCCCCTTCCCCTCGGCCCTGCTTTCGCCCCTGCAGCGGCGAACTCGGGGCTCGGGTGGCTCTGAAGGAGCCTGGGGTTTAGAAATCGAAGGTCTTTCGTTTGGGGCCAGGTTTTGACGTGGCGTTTCCCATTTCTGCAAAATGGCTCTAGCAATAATAATCACACCAAAAAACTAACTTCCTCTGCGTCATGAAAATTGTGATTCAGTTCATCTGCTAGATCTTTCTAGGACTTTCTATTTCTTCATCAACTCCACACTTCTTTCCACCCTTTCAATTTCCTCAGTGTATGCTGCTTTTAATTGTATTTTAGATTTGGGGGGGGGGGCAAATGGATGGTCTCTCATGAGGCACAGTGGTGGGGTTCTGATTTCCGTCTGGAACTCGTGTCACAGGTCTGCTTCTCACTTTTAAACCCTGACAAAATCACTGCCTTTTTCTGAGCTTGTTTCCTCTCCTCTAAATAAGGTGTCACTAAAAAGACATTTAGAAAACTGCCCATTGCAGTCTTGTCGTGGTAGCAGAGAATTGGAGACACCTACAGACACATCATCCAGGAGAATGAATAAGAAAAATATGACATATGTATAAGATGGACTTCTAGAATGAATTAGGTGTAAACACGGCAACATGGTTGGATATCTCAAAAAACAATGTTGAGTGAAGAAAGAAACGGAACAAGATTTATAGTACAATACTGTTTATGTAAATTAAAACACATAACAATACCATACATTTTCCACATATACACATATATGTAAATAAAACATGAATGGTGGATTGGAAAAAACACACGTTAAATACACAAGAGTGGGGTGCTTATGTGGGAGGGGGGATGGTATAGGGATGCGTGATGAAGTGGACAAAACAAAACAAAAAAGAATATAAGGGCTTCATATGGACCAATGATGATACAGTGTGCCAAGAACTGAGGAGTATGGTCAACTCAATTCTGTGCATCTCATAGAGTAATTGAGAGTCCAGGGAACAGGCTGGCTGGGGAGACTCCCAAGCTTGTTTTTTTTCCCCTGTGACATCCATCCCTCTGAATTTAATCAAAGCTTACCAAAATCCCAGCTGTATACAGTGGATCCTTCTGAAGGGCTCCTATCCCAGACTGAGCAGTCCCTCCATAAGCCATTACTTTGTGTATGTGTGTGTGGGGCATTACCTAACCCGACAGTTCCCCCAAGTTTGATCCCCAATTATCAGTCCCCATTCTCCATGGTGGTCCAGTGTCAGGAACAGCTTATCTGGGTTTTTGAGAGGAGACTCATACAGGAGTTGGGAGTGGTACCTGGGGGCTCCAGACTTTTGGAAGAGATGGGATTCTCGAGTATCCTGTCCATGTTCAGAGCCTGGGCCAGGGGAGGAAGATCTTTTGAGATGGGAGTCTACCCTCTTGCTACATCCATACATATCATTTTCAAATTCCATCTCTCTGACCACTCTACTTCCTGCTGTAGGCACATACTGTTTTTTCTTCTCTCAATTAGGTGCATATGTGCACATGTGCTCACATGCACTGTATATGTCTCCACATATAGGCATTTGCTCACATGTGTGCCCCAGGCCAGAGTGTGCCCCAACAAAGTCACACAGACACACTGTCTCACTTGACCATACCTCCCTACATGTGGTCATTACAGATAGGGCACACACCCACCCACACACACAGACAGAAAGAGAAAACATCCAATATAGCATTGTTCATTTCAGTTTTCCATTTACAAAATCCAATGGTGAATCCAGGCAGTTAGAAAAAAGAAATAGAGGAAAATCCTCTTGAATGGACCCTATCTACCCCCACCCCACTCCCTGGGAAAGGCACCCCCATCACTATCACTGAGAGAACAGGTACCCCCTGTATACCAGTCTCTCAGCCACTCTGGCCTGCCTTTCCAGGGCCACTGCATAACCAGGCTCATTAATGTCTCTCCTGCTTAGAGTGCCTTCTCCATTCCTCTTGCTTAAGTCAAGGCTTGCCCAGTTCTGGAGCTGTCTTAGGGTAGGGAGGGAGTGTAGGACAAGGGCTTCTATAGGGGAGAGAAAGGGGGTGGAAAAATACAGATCTCTCCCTCTCCCAGGAGATGAGAGGGGGACAGAGAACTTGGGAAAGACCAGGCAAAGAATGCCAGTTTGGCTCACCAGTCCATAAGACTTGATGTGAACCCAGAGTGGGCTCTGCCCTGGGAAGGAGGCTTTGGATCTCCCACCTGGGGAATCTGGCTGCATTCTGCTCCACTTGGGGTGGAAGTAATGGTGGAGGAAAGAAGAGGGGAAGGGCTGTTCAGAGCAAGGAAGTTGGGGGCTAAGGGCCCAGAAGGCCAAGGGTTACCACAGAGGGGCTTGAGGCCCCTGAGGCTTTAAGGGACAAAAAGAGGTCAGAGAGGAATGGACTCAAGTCCACAGTGCCTTGGAGCTTATACCACTATGACTTACCAAGGCCCTCAAAGAATTTTCATCTTCAGGAGAGTAGCATGAACTCAGGAGACAATTCTGGGGTTCAACTCTGCTCTGACCCCAGACTTTGGGATTCAGCCATTCTGGGGAGTTTGACTTTCTCCCTACACTTCCCTGGAGGGGTGCTGCTCCTGCCTGTATGACACCCACATTGACTTCAGTGGGGTTGGAGTGGATTTCCATCCTCAGGAAGAGCTGTAGGATGGGGATCCTGGAGGCAGCTTGAGAGAATGCAGCCAAGCTGAGGTCTCTTCAGCTCGAGGCATATTGCTAGCATCCTGCTCTTCACCTAACCTGGGCCCATCCCAGAGGCCCTTCTCCCTGCTCTCCTTGTTTCTCAAACAGATGCTCAAAAAACACTTGGGAGGTCTGGACATGGTAGGGATGGATAAAAGATTGGCCTTGGGACCAGGGTTAGCCTAAAACAACATTGCACACAACATAGCAATTAAACCTTGCTCCCTGGGGACCAAGAACCCACTTTGGTCCCTCTCGTCAGCAGATCAATTTCATCTAGGCCTTGCTAAAGGACTTGGAAGGAGAGGGTGTGTGGGAGCAGAGGGGACAATAAGAGCTCTAGAAGTCTATTTTACAGGACAAATTTCCCCCTTCTGGATAATGTCAGAGGAGAGACATTAGAGCAAGAAAGCCTGTCTCCTCAGCTATGAGTAAGAAAACCTGCATTTTCAGTTTTTTTTTTTTTCTGAATTGTCACTTCTGAGAGAGAGAGAGAGAGGAGAGAGACTGTAGAAGTGGAGAAGGAGGAGGTGGAGACAGGCCCCATAGGACTAGAAATGCATCTTTCCCAGTCCCCACCCAGTCCCTAGCCCTGGGGAGGTGTTGGCAAAGGTGCCTAGATTCCAGGTTGTTCCAGGGTCTGGGGCTGGAGCTCAGAAAGAAAGGCTCATGTATGGAGCCCTACCTCTTTCCTTCTGTTGGCTCCATCATGGTGGCCACGACCTTCTCCCTGCCTGTCTGCCTACCAGCCTGCTTCACATCACACAGTAGGGTTCTCTAGGAGCTGGGGCACCTGTGCCCCAGCAGGGGGCGTGAGTCCTCAGGCACTTCTTGAGGTCCTTGTTGAGCAGGAAGCAGACGATTGGGTTGACAGCAGCCTGGGCGAAGCTCATCCAAACAGCAGTGGCCAGGTAACGGTGGGGCACGGTGCAGGCTTTCACAAACACTCGCCAGTAGCAGGCCACGATGTAGGGTGACCAGAGGAGCAGGAAGAGCAGTGTGATTGCGTAGAACATACGGCCCAGCTGCTTTTCACCCTTGACCTCGTCCATGCCCAGCAGCCGCCGGCTGGCTGCATGCCCATTCTGCCGGATACCCAGTAGGGTTGGTGGCATGGGCCCTCGGCCAAAGCCAGCGATCCAATTGGCAGCAGCCTGGCCAGTGGCTCCAGGGCCATGGAATGTCCAGTTCTGACTGATGGCTGGCACCATCTGCACAGGCTTCATCTTGCGGTGACGATACTCGAAGAGGAGCAGCTTGCCATAGACAGCATGTGTGGCTGCCATGAGCACAGCCAACATAAGCATGAAGCCCAGCGTGTCATTGGCCTTGAAATAGCGATGCTCAAAGATACATTGGTCCTCCTCACGGATGAACTTGTAGGTGCCCACGTCGAAGACAGGTGGGAAGGCCATGGCCACAGACAGGGTCCAGGCCATGCAGATGACAGCTGCGCATGTCCAGAGTGTCATGCGCTTGGCATAGAAGCGGTGGTGGGCGATGGCCATGTAGCGTGTGACGCTGATGCAGAACAGCATGAAGGCCGCATGGAAGCAAAAGAGCACAGCCATAAAGGCCACAATCTTGCAGCTGAGCGCACTGAAGGTCCATGAGGAGCCGTGGCGCACAGAAGCCAGCACAAAGGGGAAGCAAACGGCAGAGCGTATGCCGTCAGCCAGGCACAGGTCCAGCAGAAAGTAGTAAGGAGCCTTGTGCAGGGCACGGTCCTTGAGCACCAGCAGGGACAAGATGGCGTTGCCTGCCAGGCTCACGCACATGATCAGTCCCAGCAGTACCAGCTTCACGTAAGCCACTGCTGATGGTGGAGACAGTGCACCGCTCACCTCCTCAGGCTCTCCAGTGGTGTTGGCCATACTGAGGGGCAGGGGCTGCTCCCAACCCTATGGGGTCAGCCAGTCCAGTACTCGATGGGCCCCAGGGGACTCCATCAGTTGTTCTGCTGGGCTGCACCTGCAAATGAGGATAATGGGGGAGACACAGACACAGGTAGACGTATGAGGGCAGGAGAGAGTGTGAAAATACACACACAGGGGCAGAGAGAGTGATAAAGGACAGAACAAAGAGAAAATGGACACCAATTGAGACAGAAATGGAGGGGATGAGAAAGAGAAAAGATAGGGAGACAGAGCCAGAGAGACAAGAAAAGGGGGAAAAAAGGAGAGAGTAGGGAGGGAGAGAGAGAAACACAAGAAAAAGAAACAGTGAGAAACAGATGAAAAGGAAAGGTGAGGAAGAAAGAGAAAGGGCAGTGTTAGTGTGTCTACACGGCCTCCCCTCTTACTCCCAGCTGGTGTCAGGTCCTGCCCCTGGCCCATTGCTGCTCCTCCTCCCTCCTTGCTGGGTGAGGGGTGCTTCATCTCTCTGGATGTCCTCGGTTACCTCTTTCCTCCATTGGTGGGTCTGTGGGATGGGGATGTGGGTGCGGCTCTTCTCTCCCTTTGTAAAGCCCAAAGGTTGTGTTCTTCAAACTTTTAAAACTGCCACCCATAATAAGAAATACATTTTACATCACAATCTGATACACATACACACATGTGCACATAGAGCTGAACCCAAAGTTTCACAAAATACAGATCCTATATGTAATGTACCTCATTAGCTTTTATTCTATCTCACAGTGTTTTTTTTTTTTTTTCTCTTTTTGGTTAACATTAGTAGCCACTCATTAAATAGGTTTCTTTATTCATAATGAATGTGTTTAGCACACTCATGGAACAGTGGGAAGATCAGTGTGGTTGGAACAGGGCGGGCAAGAAAGACAGTGGAAAAAAAAAAAAAAAGAAAGACAGTGGAAAGTGAATTCACAGAGGGGTCTGGGGCCAGATCATGCAGGGCTGTGGGCCATGACAGAGACTTGGGTTTTACTTTAATGAAGTGGAAAGTATGTGTGAATATAAAGATACAGGTATGCTTGTATGTACTCATTTCTTGAAAAACTATTTATTGAGCATCTACTGTGTGCCAGGCACTGGTGACACAGATGTGAAATAAACAGACAAAGGTCTCTGCTCTTGTGAAGCTGACATTCTAGATAATAAAGAAGATACATAGGTGAAATATAGTAGGTCAGATGATGATAAATTCCTAAAGTTAAGGAGGGAAGGGGGATAGGAAGCGCCAGGGGTGGAGGAAGTACAGTTTTGTTTATTTATTTTTGGAAGTACAGTTTTAAATGAGGTGGACAGGGAAAGCTTCATGGAAAAGGTGTCATCTGAGCAAAAAAATGGAGGAGGTGAGTGAGCCATGTGAATATCTGGGAGAAGAGAAGTCTAGGCAGAGGGAATAGCCAGAACAAAGGCTCTGAGGTGAGACTGCATGTGGTACATTTGAGGAAGAATAAGGAGGTAGGTGGAATGGAGTGAGCAAGGGGAAAGTGGTAGGAGGAGAGCTCAGTCAGCAAGGTGGTGAGGTCAGATCACATAGGTCACATTGAGGACTCTGACTTTTAATCTGAGTGAGATGGGTGCCATGGGAGAGTTTTGCACAGAGATAAGATGCGATATGACTCAGGATTGAATGGGATTCTGCTTGCTGTTGTGAGGAGCATAGACCATGTGAGGCGAAGGTAGAAGTAAGGATACTACTTAGGAGGCTCCTGTAGTAATCTAGGTAAGAAAACAGCACCCCTGTGCCCCCCTGCCCTGCTTTATTTCTCTTCCTGGAATTTCTCTCTTCTGATGTACTACATAATTTACCTTTTTTATAGTTGTTTTAATTTATTTATTTATATTATCATATAGTTGATGTAAATATTATATAAGTTACAGACAGTGATTCACAGTTTTAAAGATTATACTTCATTTATGGTTATTAAATTTTATCAAAAGCTTTTTCTAAATCTCTTGACATGATCATGTGGTTTTTCTACTTTAATTTGTTAATCTAGTGAATTAAAATGATAGGCTTTGTCTTCTCTTTGCTTTGGTTCTTTTTAAAATGAATAAAATATTTCAGATATAACTGAAAAAAAAAATAAATAAAAAATATTCACTTTAAAATTTTGATTTATTGCCTGCCCCTCCCTATTAGAAGGAAAGCTCCACGAGGGTAGGGATTATCAACTCACACATTCTAGAAGAGCAGTGCAGAACCCACTGTAGGCTCTCAGTCAAAAGCTGTCAAATCAATTGGTTGAGGGACTAGTGGTGGGGCTAGTGGCTCAGGGAGGGCCACCTGGAGACATCCAGGTAGGATTTGCTGAGAAAGCAGTCTGGGCAGTGTGTGAATGGGAGGGCACAGGAAAGCTTAGGGGTAAGTAGGAGAGCTCCTAGTATATGAGGGCTGGGTGGGGGATGTAGGGTGTGATAGGATAGCAGGGCAGGTTTCCCAGGAAAGGCAGTAAAGCAGAAGCCAGAGAAGCTCAGAACTCCTGCTGGGGCTGGGATGGGATTGAGGTTGGAAGAGGTGGGGCTTGAGTGGATGTCTTTCTACCCGCTCCCTCCCTGGAAAATGGCTCCCCTCTGCACTGTTTCTCAGTTCAATCCAACTGAGCCTGCCACAGCCACCTGGGGACAAACTTTTCTCATGGTACCCCAAAGTGTCCCAGAGCCAGTGCCAGTGGACCAAGAGAAGGTGCTAGGGCAGGGGCTTGAGAGAAGTGGAGTTGGTGGGCTCCTTCAGCCCCTCAAGGCCTCATAGCTCCCACAGATCTGTGGACCAGCTGATAGCTGGGTGTGTGTAAACATGCACATGCACACACACACACAAACACACACACACTCCTTAGCCTTGAGGAGTGGCAGGGGGAAGTGATAGAGACAGAGATTGAATGTAAGACACAGTCAGAGAGACACACAAGTGACAGAGAAAGAGAGTGGAGCAGAAAGAGAGAGATGGAGACACAGGAACGTGGCGGGGAAGGGTGGGAGAAATAGAGAAAGGAGAGAGGTTTACATAGAGAAGAGGAGACAGAAAGAGGAAGAAGAGAGTAAGTCAAAAAAAGACAGACAGACACACACAGAGAAACAGAGACAGTGCAAGAGACCAACAAGGGAGAAATATAGAGACAGAAGGGGGAAAATAGAGAGATCAGAGTGGGAGAGAGAGACAGAGAGAAAAATAGAGACAGAGACAGAGAGGGAAGGAAGGAGGGAGACAGAGACAAAGAGATAGAAGGACAGGGATAATGCCAGAAAAGGGAGAAAGATGTAGAGAAATAAAGAGACAGGGATGGGGAGTGAGAGACAGATATAGAGAGGTGATGGAGATAGAGAGAGGCAGAAATAAAGATGGATGCAGAGAGAGGGAGACACAGAGTGACAAACTAAGACCGAGAAAGTGGATAATGTGTAGCTCAGAGTCTCAGTGAAAACAAAAACAAACACTAAAACAGAACAAACAAAACAAAAAACCATAAAACAGTACCAGCAAACAAACAAAACCCTGGTGTTGCCTGGAAAGCTGGGGTGATAATAAAAAAGTGAGGAGAGGGTTCTGAGCACGGGCAGCCACAGCCTGGGACCATCCGACACTAAGGATGCATGTGCATATGCGTAACACGTACACACCCGATTGTGCCCAGATGCCCTTAGACAGAGATACACAGACACCAGCACACACCCAGAATCACATAGGCTACTTCTATAGAGACCAACAGACAGCAACCAGCTCACATATAGGGGCAGTGGTGTGCATGCGAGGTGTGCATACACACACACACACATACACACACACGGTATATTGTATATGCTGCCTCATTCACATGGCACAGTGTACCCCTGCTTAAACACCTGTGCTTTGTTCTCAATAAAGGTATTACTGCCCCCTAGGGGAAATTTTGGAAGTTTATAGGTGCATTGTTTGGTTGCCACAGCGCTGGGTGTGTCCTTCCAACATTTTTGGAGTCCTTCGTGAGGATGTTGGCTGTCCAGAGACCTGTAGGGCAATTCCACAGTCAACATATGTCTCATATCCCACAGAATTTTGGACTTGGCATGAACTGAACCTAGACTCTAACTCTATTTCACTGATAAACACAGTTGTTTCTTTGATTTAATATATCCTGAATTATCCAGGAATGTGTCTGTAACATTAAGTCTAGAGACTATGCTTTGTTTCGTGAGGCACTTTCCTTGAGTAGTTCACTATTTCAGAAACTCTCATTCTTAGGTCTTTGCCTGTCATTTTCCTGCACTTTGTACAAAGGGCAGCTTCTGATTTTTCCCCTTCTCTAAATCCATGTTTACTTGTTATGTTACAAGCCTTTAATTCACTGAATCTCTTAGGGAGTGTCATGTCCAAGCATTTCTGTATTGAAATACAAATTATTTTTTTATAAATCACTTTTATTTCTTATTTATATATATTAGAGTTAATACAATGTGGATATGGTATAAAATACTATATGTCTTCTTTTGAAATTATATATGCAGAGAGGTTATATTATCTAAGAACTTAATGTCCAATGGTAAAGGGGTGTTACAAAATATGTTACATAAAAGAGGGTGTTGTGTACAGGAGGGCTAAGAATTGCTCATATGCACAGACACACTCAGACATACACGCACATACACATACATGTGCAGTGGCCCACAAACCCATTAATTACAACTCCCCTAACACACACACAAACTCTTAAATCCTGAGAGATACACACACACAAACCTACTCATTGTCACTCACACTCAGGCTCATATATACCCTTTGTTCCAATGTACCTGATTATTCAAATCCTCTCATGTATTCAAACTCTTGCAAAACAGGTACGAAAACAGTGGAATATCTATATTGTCACATATACAATCATGGTTACACACGTTAACACTCAGTTACATACACCAGCATGCTCACATGCACTTGAACCCTGACACACACACATATATATATGTGTATACAGACAGACTGCCCCTCAGATACCAACAGAAAAAATAGACTAGTTAAAAACTACTCACATATACACATGTGCATACTCTAACACACAGAGACCAACTGATCCAAGATGTCTCACACAGATTAGTTACACTCACCAACACAGATGTGTATACCCTAGCACAGGTACACACAGTTGCCCATTCGTGTACATTATGCAAGAAGTAGACCAGCTCCAATGAAAACACACACACACATACACCCCTTAGCAAAATGCAAGCACAAGCAAACACAAAGAGAAAAGCCAGATACAGTATATACAGATACACTCTCACACACAGATGTCTACACACACACAATCTTGCTCACAACTCAGATACACTTACTTGACATATAAATCCTGCAACAGGTATATCTCAAGAGACAAACCCGTGCAAGTGCACAGAGCAGCCAACTCTGGAACATACAGGTGGAAACATTAGCAGAGCTGCCCCGGGCTGGAGCAAGATGGGGCTCAAGGGGATTCCGTGAGAAGGGAGGTTGTAAATGTCTGGACTGCTTCCTGTAGGAACATCCCAAATAGTTGGATTATTACTTTGACTGCCACTTTTTGTTCATAATCAGTAAGGCTTTATGCTTTTGCCCATATGTGTACAATGTTTGTTTTTCTTTTAATTTTATCTCATTCTTATTTTGGGGCAATTTTTTTTTCCTACAAAAATAGGAGGGCTATATGATTGTAGCTGTTATTACTATTATATAGTATCGTGTGCTCAGTTGCTCAATTGTGTCCGACTCTTTGCAACCCCATGGACTGTAGCCCGCTAGGCTCCTCTGTCCATGTGATTTTCCAGGCCAGAATACTGGAAAAGTTTGCCATATCCGCTTTCAGAGAATCTTTCTGACCCAGGGATTGAACCTGCGTCTTTTGCATCTCCTGCATTGGCAGGTGGATTCTTTACCACTGTGCCACTTGGGAAGCCCTATATAGTATTAGTGAAGTGAAGTCACTCAGTCGCTCAGTTGTGTCTGACTCTTTGCAACCCCATGGACAGTAGCCTGCACCAGGCTCCTCTGTCCATGGGATTTTCTAGGCAAGCGTACTGGAGTGGGTTGCCATTTCCTTCTCCATATATAGTATTAGGTGTTCCTAAAGAGAATATACTTATTTTGTTAATTTCCTTGATTATTGCTTCTTTTGGGAAGCCCTATATAGTATTGCTGCTGCTAAGTCACTTCAGTCGTGTCCGACTCTGTGGGACCCCATAGACGGCAGCCCATCAGGCTCCCCCGTCCCTGGGATTCTCCAGGCAAGAACACTGGAGTGGGTTGCCATTTCCTTCTCCAATGCATGAAAATGAAAAGTGAAAGTGAAGTTGCTCAGTCGTGTCCGACCCTTAGCAACCCCATGGACTGCAGCCTACCAGGCTCCTCCATCCATGGGATTTTCCAGGCAAGAGTACTGGAGTGGGGTGCCATTGCCTGTATTAGGTGTTCCTAAAGAGAATATACCTGTTTTGTTAATTTCCGTGATTATTGTTTCTTTATTTTAAAGAAATGTTCTCTTCTAGAACATTTCAAACAGAAATGTAGAAGAATCCTGTAACGAACCTCTGTGCACCCACTGCCCAGCTTCACCAACAGTCAACTCATAGGGTCTTGTTTCACCTATAACCTCACCCATATTACCATATGTGAAACAGATGATCAGTGCAAGTTTGATGCATGAAGCAGGGCACTCAAAGCTGGTGCTCTGGGACAACCCAGAAGGATGGGGTGGGAGGAAGGTGGGAGGGGGTCTCAGGATGGGGGGACACATGTACACCTGTGGCTGATTTATGTCAATGTGTGGCAAAAACCACCACAATACTATAAAGTAATTAGCCTCCAATTAAAATAAATTAATTGAAATACAAAAAACTTCACCCAGTTCTCCCACTTTCAGAATATTCTGTAGCTTGTATATTATGCCATTTCATCCATAAGAGTTTCAGTAATTATTTCTAAAAGATAAGAACTCTTTAAAAGTATTAGAACATTTTTATTATTTCTTTGCTTATTTATTTATTTATTTGCTACTGGCTTTTAATAATTTGGAAAATCTGATTTCATAATTGATCTCACAATTAATTTGTGAATAAACAAGTGAATAAAAAATTTGTCAATAAACAAGTGCAGCCTGACTACAGTTGAATTGATTCATTAAAGAGAACTCTAAGCCTTTCTGAATGCTGCTTAAAAATATAGAAGACCTAGAACTTGATTTTGGGGAAAAAAATCAATTTTCAGAAGTCACAAAGGTCTACTGACCCCTTCAATATTTCATATTCAAGTAGATTTAATTTTTAAGATATTTCTTTCCATATCAAATTGAATTTTTTGATCAAAGCTGGAAAATCAGGACTCATAAGACAAACGCAGTAGTCTCCCCTCCAAAATAATCCAGGATATTCCTAATTTAAACAATTTAATGAGGATTGTCTCAGACTTGAGTTCAGCTGCTCAATTAGCCCTCTTTTCCTCAGCCTAAACATTCCATTTGCATGGAAAAGTTATCAAAAGAAACTTCCCCCGTAGGCTATGTTGGTCAACAGACCACAAAACAATCTATCGCACAGAGAAAGATATGGACCTTTCGAAGCATCTAGAAGAGCAAATTAAGAAACTGGGCTCTTTTTTGAGATGAGGTTATGCAATTAACCAGTAAAGCTAAGATGCCTGCCCAGTAGAATCTTATATGTTAGCAGTCTGCTGGGAAATTGTCCACACATTTGAGACCAAATAGAAAAGGAGACACTTTCAATGATTTCTGTTAGGAGACACACTGATGACAGGTCAAGGGATATCAAGATAACACTAACTCAGAAGATCACTGAAACAAAGGAGTTTTCATTTTATATTGATGTATCTCAGGATGTTGATTAACTGTGCTTGGTTTATAGTACTGGTCAGAAAGCCTTAAGAGAAATGCCAGAAGAACCAAAAAAACTAAGGCTGAAGTATTCAAAGTGATAGATAAATATTTTTAAATTTTGTGGAAACTCTGCACAAGTCTGTGGACTGATGCTGCTGTTGTGATGGCAGGAAGTTTACAGCTGGAATTTGTTCTGAAAATGCTGAGAGTCATCCATGGAGGAGCCTTAACCTATAAAAGTTTGCTCAAAGGTCTAACGTCTACTGTAAATGATGTCAGGTGAATTTAATTAGATCCAAGGCATTACCCACCCACTTAACAGCTTTCTCTGAAACACTGGAATCCGTATACCTTTCTCTATTGTTTTAAATCTAAGTGTGTAGGATATTATAAAGGAGTTATTAGCTAAAAGAAAAATTTCAGCATTCATTTGTGAATGATTCTCCTGTTGCAGATTTGATGCTTACTGGCTTNGCTTCAACATATGGCTCTTTGAGCACGTGAATAAAATATATCAAAAATTTTCTACACTCAAAGATACATGAAAGTATACTGACAAGGTTTATGGATTTGAAACCAAACTTCACCTTGGAAGAAGTCAAATGAAGTATGGTTACTTGGGTGATGCTTAGTTACCGTTATAAGGTAATACTAAAGAAAACTTATTATGACTAGAACAAGGTCTACTTGGGGAAAAACTTCATTATTTTTAAATACTCAAAATGAAAATTTTCTGTTGGATTCAAAATTCATGACTATTTGTTACAAGAAATTTCAACATCTTTGATTGAAAGAAAATGAAGAGGGGTTAGATTTCAAGAAGGACCTCACCTTTGGAGCACAAAATTCAAAGGCTAAGAATTATTGATTATTGATGAGAAAAGTTTTAATCAATTAAAAAATACCCTCTGACTACTTGCTACCACTTACTTATGCAAACATTTTCCTCTTGACAGTGATTACTGAGACAGAAGAGGTTATGTAGCTATTCCCAACATAAAACCTGGGTCTGCCTGGCCATGGCAAGAATGAGTGAGTTATAAAAGGGAGGTGAAAAAGGGAAGTGTGCCCAAGCAGTTGTTCCATTTCTTAAGAAGGGTTGGTATGGTGTGAAAGCACCAGACATATTCAACATAAGAAACTGCGCCTGATGCTTCAGAGAAACCTAAATGATACCTGATGACCCCAAAACTCATGCTTTTAAGTGAGTTTTCCGAACCATGCTGCCACATTTCATACATTCAAGCTAATTACGAGGGCATTAGGGCAAACTATACCTAAAAAACCTCCATGGAATGGGTCTTACCTTTTGACATCAAGAAGAGACAGGCCACAATGGAAATTTATATTCGTGTCAAAAGTACCAATGGTTAGTTGCTTCATTTGTTTTGTTTGGGTTTTTATCAAGAAATACAATAATGATATAAATTATCTATGCTCAGCACTAAGTGATTTACCAAATCAGGATGAAAATGACCATAAAATAAATCAAGACAGTCATGACTGAAGATGCAGAAGTGGGCATGAATGTTGACCATTACAGATTTGCGTGAGTGAATTAAAAAGTTATGTTTACAGAAGTGAGCTCAAGTGTGCCATGAAAAAAATTGGAAAAGATTTCATTGAAAGGTTGCATGCAGGGACTTCCTCGGAGGTACAGTGGTTGAGAATTTGACTGCCAATGCAGAGGACATGGGTTTGATCTCTTATCTGGGAAGATTCCATGTGCCATGGGGCAACTAAGCCTGTGTGCCAAAACTACTGAGCCCACGCTCCACAACTACTGAAGCTCACATGCCCTAGAGCCTGCACTCCACAACAAGAGAAGACACCACAATGAGAAATCCACACATCACAATCAAGAGTAGCCCCACTTGATGCAACCAGAGAAAGCCCACGCACCGCAACAAAGACCCAGTGCAGACAAAAATGAAGAAATAAATAATTTTAAAAACTGCATACAATCCAATACTAAATAACTTCTAAAACTTGGCATTTTGATTTCCTTATCACAATTTTTAGAACGTAAATAAAATGTAAGGAATTTCTTTTCCCCAAATCCCAGTACCCTGAAATCCTCTTAAAGTTTACTATAGTGTGCCATACAAATATTTCACCTTCTCTGTGTGCTTGACACATTCACAGCTTGTCAT
>SJYQ01002721.1:0-16815 GCA_006410935.1 Redunca redunca | reverse complement strand
AAATATGCACTCACATCCAGACTTACTGCATCTGGTAAGTGCAATCAGATGCTCACACACCTACCTCTTCCTACAGAGAAAGAGTTAGGCATGTGTGTAGGTACCCAAATCATGCAAAGATTTATATAACACACATATAATCACCCTTCTATAGAAATACAGCCCTAGGCACTGATACATTTGCCATTCACATGGGCACGTGCAGACACACACACCTACAGACCAAATCATATGGACTTACATGCTTTCATACACAGTCATACATGCACGGATGTAAGATCTGACATTCAGACACAGGGTACATCCTGCTCACATCCTTCAGATCCAAGCCCTTCCCCACCCCAGGCTCTTACACTAAGAGATTTAAACCTACTATCTTATATAAATCCTACCCTGGTACACATACATATATACACAGTACAGACTTGCTCACACATACAGACACATGGCTCAGGCTCGCTGCTACATACACAGAGGCAGGTAGGCATGTGGATCAATGCAGACTCATGTATACACACACACATAGCCACTGCTACTTATAAACATAAACAGACACACTGATTCACACCTACGCATGCATTCACATGACACAGAACACATATCTTAGTTCATGACCATAAGGCATAAATCCTCTTCACACATTCACATTGACCCACATCATCACATATAAACCTGAATACCAACCTTCTTACATTTACAGACACTCACAACATGCATACATTTACACTCTGACCACTAAAAAACCCATTTACAAATAAAAACACACTGTGTACTACCATAGATACAAGTATATCCACTCATACGCTCAGATGTGTGTATGCTAGGAAACATAAACACAGGGCCAACCCCCCTCCATCAATCTCCCAGAACCATGCTTCCATTCTCATACACCCATGGTTTTATATACACACACACTGGGACACATATAAGTACAAACCCACTTTTATGTACAAACACACTCTCACAGCCAGGATGAGCAAATACATGTGGATACTGATAATGGGCAAATATGCACATAGAAACTACCCCATTCACACTTGCAGATAGGCACATGTGACAATTTTAGTACTGGGCTTCCCTGGTGGCTCAGTGGGTAAAACGTCTGCTTCCAATGAGGGAGACCCAGGTTCAATCCCTGGGTTGGGAAGATCCTCTGGAGAAAGAAATGGCAACCCACTCCAGTACTCTTCCCTGGAAAATGCCATGGACTGAGAATCGTGGTAGCCTACAGTCCATGGGGTCGCAAAGAGTCGGACATGACTGAGCGACTTCACTTCACTTCAACACCATATGGATCGTGGAAAAAGCAAGAGAATTCCAGAAAAACATCTGTTTCTGCTTTATTGACTATGCCAAAGCTTTTGACTGTGCGGATCACAATAAACTGTGGAAAATTCTGAAAGAGATGGGAATACCAGACTACCTCACCTGCCTCTTGAGAAATCTGTATGCAAGTCAGGAAGCAACGGTTAGAACTGGACATGGAACAACAGACTGGATCCAAATAGGAAAAGGAGTACGTCAAGGCTGTATATTGTCACCCTGCTTATTTAACTTATATGTAGAGTACATCATGAGAAACGCTGGGCTGAAAGAAGCAGAAGCTGGAATCAAGATTGCCGGGAGAAATATCAATAACCTCAGATATGCAGATGACACCACCTTTACGGCAGAAAGTGAAGAGGAACTCAAAAGCCTCTTGATGAAAGTGAAAGAGGAAAGTGAAAAAAGCTCCACATTCAGAAAACTAAGATCATGGCATCCAGTCCCATCACTTCATGGCAAATAGATGGAAAAACAGTGGAAACAGTGTCAGACTTTATTTTGGGGGGGCTCCAAAATCACTGCAGATGGTGACGCTTACTCCTTGGAAGAAAAGTTATGACCAACCTAGATAGCGTATTGAAAAGCAGAGACATTACTTTGCCAACAAAGGTCCATCTAGTCAAGGCTATGGTTTTACCAGTAGTCATGTATGGATTTGAGAGTTGGACTGGGAAGAAAGCTGAGCGCTGAAGAATTGATGCTTTTGAACTGTGGTGTTGGAGAAGACTCTTGAGAGTCCCTTGGACTTCAAGGAGATCCAATCAGTCCATTCTAAAGGAGATCAGCCCTGGTTGTTCTTTGGAAGGAATGATGCTAAAGCTGAAACTCCAGTACTTTGGCCACCTCATGCGAAGAGTTGACTCATTGGAAAAGACCCTGATGCTGGGAGGGATTGGAGGCAGGAGGATAAGGGTACAACAGAGGACGAGATGGCTGGATGGCATCACTGACTTGATGGACGTGAGTTTGAGTGAACTCCGGGAGTTGGTGATGGATAGGGAGGCCTGGCGTGCTGCGATTCATGGGGTCACAAAGAGTTGGACACGACTGTGTGACTGAACTGAACTGAACACCATATAAGGTGCCAAACACAGACCAAAGCACTTTTTGAATATTAACTCATCCAATTCTCATCCTATGAAATAGGTAGTATTATTACCCTACTTTACAGATAAGAAATTAGGGCACAGTTGAGGTTAGGTGACTTTCCCAAAGCCACAAAGCTAATAAAGGCAGAACTAGGATGCAAACTCAGAGCCTGGCTTGAAATCTTACAGATTCAACTTACTCACATGTAGAAACACACTCACCTCATACACATATACAGATACACACTACTCTATCACAAGCACATGTACAGACAAGCCATGTACTCAGGCTCAGGAACAGTCATATACATACACATACATAAACACTCCATACATATACACGTATATATACATGTCTGTATACACGTATACAGACAACCCAGCAGAGGTGTATTTTGCCCCAGGAAAGATATACACATTCATACACATTCCCCAAATCATGCACCCCACCAAGACATGCCCAAACTATCAAACACACACATATACCACCAACATACTGTCTAGATAAACCCACATTACATACAGATAATAAACTATGGAAAATTCTGAAAGAGATGGGAATACCAGACCACCTGACCTGCCTCCTGAGAAATCTGTATGCAGGTCAGGAAGCAACAGTTAGAACTGGACATGGAACAACAGGCTGGTTCCAAATTGGAAAAGGAGTACGTCAAGGCTGTATATTGTCACCATGCTTATTTAACTTCTATGCAGAGTACATCATGAGAAACGCTGGGCTGGATGAAGCACAAGTTGGAATCAAGCTTGCAGGGAGAAATATCAATAACCTCAGATATGCAGATGACACCACCCTTATGGCAGAAAGTGAAGAAGAACTAAAGAGCCTCTTGATGAAAGAAGAGAGTGAAAAAGTTGGCTTAAAGCTCAACATTCAGAAAACGAAGATCATGGCATCCAGTCCCATCACTTCATGGCAAATAGATGGAAAAACAGTGGAAACACTGGCAGACTATTTTTTGAGGCTCCAAAATCACTGAAGATGGTGACTGCAGCCATGAAATTAAAAGATGGTTACTGCTTGGAAGGAAAGTTATGACCAACCTAGACAGCAAATTAAAAAGCAGAGACATTACTTTGCCAATAAAGATCCGTCTAGTCAAGGCTACAGTTTTTCCAGTAGTCATGTATGGATGTGAGAGTTGGAGTATAAAGAAAGCTGAGTGCTGAAGAATTAATGCTTTCAAACTGTGGTGTTGGAGAAGACTCTTGGACTGCAAGGAGATCCAACCAGTCCATCCTAAAGGAAATCAGTCCTGAATATTCATTGGAAGGACTGATGTTGAAGCTGAAACTCCAATACTTTGGCCACCTGATGGGAAGAGCTGACTTATTTGAAAAGACCCTGATGCTGGGAAAGATTGAAGGTGGGAGAAAAGGGGATGACAGAGGATGAGATGGTTGGATGGCATCACCAACTCAATGGGCATGAGTTCGAGTAAACTGGGAGTTGGTGATGGACAGGAAGGCCTGGCGTGCTCTAGTCCATGTGGTCACAAAGAGTCGGACACAACTGAGTGACTGAACTGAACTGAACCCAGATATACCCAAACACTCTCACACACTATCCACATATATTCACATGTACACACATCACTCAGATATACTTTATCTCTCTCCCATACACCATCCAGAGAAAACCTCATACATCCTACTTAGATATACCCACTCCCACATGCCCCACCCCAAGTGGGTACACTATTCTTTTTCTCACACACTATTTAGATGCACCCACTCTCTCACACACACAATAATAACACACTCTCTCACACACACACCATCTAGATACACCTCATACATATATATACCTCAAATACACCTACATTCAGAGGCAGTCCACCCAGATACAGCCACACTTACACAAATTGCCAACTCAGTATACCCACACTCTTACATACAACATTCAGATACACCCAAACTCACATTCCCAATCTAGAGCCCTCATACCCAACCCAGGCACACTACAGTCTCTTTCACATGTGGTATTAAGACACACCCACAATGATACACCATTCAAAAAGACTATACTTACACACACCTCACCCAGATACACTCACCTAACTCAAATACATCCAAATGCACATAATCCAGAGACACCCTACACATAATCCAGAGACATCCACTCACACACAAATCCTATCCATATACACCGACACTTCTCTGTCTCTCTGTCTCTCTCACACATAAACACACAGAGCCCCACTCATACAGCCACAGCTAGATACATCCTCTCATACATATACAAAATATCCAGATTCATCCCCTGTGGACCACTAAGACACATTCACACCCACATGCATCATCTAGATATGCTCCACTACCATCTAGAAACTTCTTCAAATGCACACACACACACACACATCCACCCAAATATATTCAACTTTCACACATACTGTCCAAGTGCACTTCCCTAGACATTCCACTGACCAGATACACCCAATGTTCTTATCCTATCCACACCACCCAGATGCACCCACATTCCAAACTCACACTTCCTACCCAGCAGTGTCCTCCAAACACTCTCTTCCACATACCTCATCCGATTATATACATACTAACATACATACTCAAGTATATATACACCCAGATACACAATCAAAGCTTTAACAACACACCATCCAGATATACCTCAATGCACCACCCAAATACACCTGTGCTCTCACCCACCCACCATCCAGATACATTCACATTCAAACACACTCCATCCACACAGTTTCACAAACAGCCCATATGTACCACACTCTCTCACATATCATCCAGATATATCCACTGACAACCCAACACACATTCACTCCGTAACACACTCACATTCACTCTCTGACCGAATCAAACCCAAACACTTCTACTCCATCCAGATACACCTACCCACTACTTTTACTGGATACATTCATGCATACATACCTCATACATACATACATTCAAGGATACATACATACATACATCCCATCACACTCAGAAATACCTACACACTCTCTTACACACATGTACACACATAATCTTGCTCCCCTTCTCTTAATCCCCATCATCCAGAATACCCACCTGCCACACACATCATGAGAATAAACCCATGGTCTCTCACATACACCACACACACCTCACTCACATATACCCCTCACAGCATCCATGCTGCTGCTGCTGCTGCTAAGTCGCTTCAGTCATGTCTGACTCTGTGCGACTCCATAGATGGCAGCCTACCAGGTTCCCCCGTCCCTGGGATTCTCCAGGCAAGAACACTGGAGTGGGTTGCCATTTCCTTCTCCAATGCATGAAAGTGAAAAGTGAAAGTGAAGTCGCTCAGTCATGTCTGACTCTTCACGACCCCATGGACTGCAGCCCACCAGGCTCCTCTGTCCATGGGATTTTCCAGGCAAGAGTACTGGAGTGGGGTGCCATTGCCTTCTCCGCACAGCATCCATAGATACTCCCAATTATATACACACTCACACTTCACCCTCACCCAGATGTGCCCAAGTTCTCTCTTACACACACACACACACACACACACACACACACACACACACCATATTGATATGCTCCATACACACTTCCAGTGCCTAGATACACTTGTGCTCTCACCCACCTACACACCATCCAAATTTACTCACACTTGAATGCCCCAGTCCAATACACCCATACTCCCTCATATACTTACTCTACTCAGAAACACTCACACTCCCTCTTATACACATAACATAGATAGGTCCACAGTGTAAAACATACATCTAGATGGCCCCTCACTCTCTCTTGCACCACCCAGATACACTCATACCCACATATCCCTAAAATATATACATTCTCACATATCTTCCCACATAGCTACACCCAGAGTGTCACTCATATCATCCTCCACCCAATAGGCCAATGGTCTCATAGTGCCTCACAAATGCATCATTCACATACACCCACATCCACACTCATCACTCTCAAATACACCCAAATGTCTCACATACAAACCCTACCCAGAAACACCCAGGGTTTCTCTTACATACACACAAACTAGATCCTTCTCTCTCTCTCTCATCAAATATAGAACCTCTTTCACACACACCCCATTCTACCTGAATGTACCTTCCTTTTTCACTTATACATACACATTTAGATCTAGAATTTTGCCTGGATAGCACAATTTGGGTGCTGTGTGTAAAAACCATTTGCCAACCTTTGATACCACACAATGTCATTTTGTTCTCTGCCTTTGGTGGTGGCAGGAAGAATGGGTAAAGAGGTCTTTGTGTTTCAAGAAATCTTTTTCTAAAGGGGTCACAGGCCCCATTCCCTAGTAGGACATCAGTCATTGGTTTTACTTACTGAGTGTGAATGATAACAGGAATTATCCTGAGATCCATACAAAAGCCCAGCACATGGTCAAGGCCAGAGAAACCCCAGAAGGTGGTCATGGATTGCTGAAGTGTTATGGCTTCTATTCTCTAGGATTTCTACACAATTAAAGCCAGACATGATCTAGCAGGGTACCACTGTCCTTCAGACATGCACATAAATACATGTTGGGGTATACAGAGCATAATGCAGACTCACAAGTATCCTCCCTTATCTTCCCCTTCAATGATTAGACCTATCTGTACAAGCCCAAGGCCAAATCTCTTTCCCTGAGACATGCACACGAACAAATACCTACACTCATCCCTACACATAGGTACGCCCATGACAGTGAACACTCATACTGCACTTGGTCCCGCATATGCACATCCACTTATCCTCAAACACAGACATATAGGCATAGCATATATTCACATGACATAATCCCCATGAAGGACATACATTCACTCACAAACATAGTTGTATACACAGGCAAATTTATGCATATGTCCACAGACAGGCAGACTCTGTATCATATCCAATAAGACAATGAACAAACATGATACACAGAAGTGAGCTCCCAAATATATACATGTACAGTCCCAGACATTACCACATAAGCGTAGTTACACATATTCACACAAAGATGTACTCATACACACAAACATCCAGATGTGCACATGCTTATAATTTAGATGGTGTACTCATACATGGCATTCTAACACACACAGACATACACACAAGTGGGCATGTACGCCTATATGCATATTGACATGAACTTAGGCTTGTACATCATTCCTCCATGCATGAAATCAGACATGAAGACACAAATTACTTACAAAACACGCTCACTCACAATTATGCACACCATGTATGTACATTGACACATGTTCATACACCCACATGAGAAACTATGCAAACAAAAAAGATTCATGCACATGTGGAAGAATAGTCACATATTCTCACAAACTTGTACACCTGCACAAGAAGAATTGCTAACACTCATCACAGATACACTCATGCAAAGACATCCTCACACACACACACTCAAATGCACTTACAGGTCAAGAGGGGCGTGTATATATACTCACTTATACTGTTCTACAACATATACTTCAAAACAAACAATGGTAAACACAAATACACATCTACAAATAATTAGAACTGTACAAACCGGTACAGTTTGAACACCTGTACATTCAGACAGACACTCACCTGGGCATATTTACACACACATACACTTAGATGTGTGTGACTACATAGGCAAATATATAGACATGTTCACTCAAGAGCACACACAGCTAATATTCACTTCACACATACTAGAATACACACATACATTCAGTCACTCACAGGCATTTCCACACTCACACATTCAAACTCACTCAGAAATTCAAACAAAATACATAATGAGACATGTGCATCCAATAATTATGAGTAGTTGCTCATGCAAACCACACTCAGAAATGCACTTACACACAAGAGTGTACCCACAAACACAAGTAGACGTATACATGAATGTAGCCATTTACCTATGCACACAGCCTTTTGTGTACACCTTAAAGGTGTACAGCCCTCAGCCATATCCATGTATTCAAATGTATACACATAGGCAAACCCAAAAGATATACTTTCATGCACAAAACATGTGCACTCACATACTCTCCCCTTCCCACACAATTAATTCTTTTTATATTAGTGTGACCATCTACACTAACATTTTCCTAATCAGATGTGGACCCAACGGTCTGTCTACAGACAATATGTTTTCAAACATGTACACACAGACATAGACATAATTCAAAATGTTGGAGAATCCACAAAGACATTCACATATAGGCCTACTCATACAAATACATGGCAGGCACATCTATGCAGAAGCATGTGCACACACACATACCCTCCCATACATGCATGCACACACACACACACACACACACAAGCCCGCTCACTTAGAAATACACCATTTAGATGCACCTATACTCATATGCACACATGGGTACACACAAATATACACAATCAGATATACCCAGGCAATCACCTAATAGGATATGCACACCTAGGCATTCTGAAATCCTCGCACTCATACACATACAATCAGACATGTACATTCAAAGACAAATGGATACCACACACATATAACACAGCCAGACATTCAACAGGCCTATTGGCTCAGAGAAACAACACCCTCACTCAGGCTTAGGATCAAATATGCCCATTTGCTCACCCAGACAGATATGCAAAGTCATACCCACTCCCTTGTACAAATATGATCCTACTCAGACACCTACACACTTGCACACCATCATGTGACCTGCTCATACACACAGACTCAGACACATTCATAGTGCCCATGAACAGATGCACACACAGAGCCATATGTTTTCAGTTGCACATATATACCCATGCTCCGGCCTAGATGCCTCTGGACCACGTGTGGGAGTCTCTCCCTTCTGTATCAAATGCTTCTTTAGAAAAGTATACTCTGTACCCCAGAATGCCACCCCTCCCTGCCCCCACAGAGGAGGTCTTCTGGGCCTCAGTGTTTCCCCTCCCTCTACTCCCTCTACTCCCCTGGCTTTGACAGCTGTCCTCCAGCCGTTGACCCCTCAAGCAGTGGTCCACCACATCTCCACATTCAGAAACCAGCCAGTGGACCCAACTGTCCCTCCAGCCCAAGCTCTATGTTGGGAACTCCCTGGGAGCTGTCCCCCACAGCTCTGGCTGCTACATGGGCCACACCCAAAGCCCTGTGATCTCAGAAGCTTCAGCCTTGTCACCAAGCCCTGCCAGCCACCAAGCCAAACTCTTGCCAAGTTTCCCCTCAACAGGGAGATGCATACATCACCAGGGTCAGCAATGCTGCAGGCTACAAGGCAGACCTCTGCTAGCTCATGGGGGCTCAAGCCTCTATATGTGTGTGCACAGACAGGGGCAAGTGTAGGGAAGGATCCTGGAGGAGGGTGGGGGCAGGAGGCTCTGCCTACAGCCACCATGTATTCCTCCTTAGACCAACAGTCACAACACAGAATTGCTCCTGCCTCCCTCCCTTCCACGCCCCTCCCCCATTTACCTACCTGCTGCCCACCCACTAGATCTCAGCAAAGACCCTGGAGAAGAGGGGCCAGTCCTTCCTCTAAATAAGTAATGACAATACTAACCATGAACAATACTGACCATGAGCTTTTGCTGACATTGCTTCAGGGTCACTTCTACAAACATCTTTTACTTACATGCACCAACTCATTTTGTCACTACACACACCCATAAAGGAAGGGTTACCAGTCTCTTTGACAGATGAGAATGAGAAAACTGAGGTTCAGTAAGTTTCACTTTCACTATAAGTTGCAGAGCCAGTAGCTGAGGGAGGTCTCCCTGGAGAATCCATGTTCTCCGTGTACCAGGCTTTCTTGCCTCTTCAGGCAGAGGGACGACTGGCCAACAGCATGCAAGGCCACAATATCTGGGGAGTCCCAGACACAATGTGGACAACTGAAACAGACTGAGAGCCTTGGATTAAGGCTAGGGCTCACACTGTGGAGGCAACCATGTTGTGTCTGGCCCCTGCAGGGTGTTGCGTGGCATGGTCCTTGCCCCCCCCCCCCCAACAGCATCAGGCAGTCTAGGGCCTGGAAGTGCTTCTCCCCACCACCTCACCTTCCTTTTAGCCCTACAGTGGCTTCCAACCCCTAGCTGGAAATCACAGCAGTATCCTCCATAGTGAGTGAGCAAAAGTCTTTGCTACCTGTGGGGAGAGACAGGGGAAGGAAGGAAAGAAGGAAGCAAGGAGTGGGGGGTGGTCTGGGTTGGGAGCAGCTTCTCTACCCACCTGCCATCTCATACACATGGGCAGACACACATACACAGACACACGCTGCATGCCGGCCAAGGAACCTGGCTGAGAGTGGAGAAGGGAGAGGAGGAAGCTGCAGGAGGCTGAGCCTGTCCAGGGTGCAGGCATTGTGAGGGGAGCAAGTCAGGCTCCAGACATGCCTTCCACAGATAGCACACAAGGAAATATTAACACAGCCTCGTGCTCAAACGCAACCATAATTATAAAGATAGACCCTGTACAGGGAAACAGGTGGTGGTTCCTTTCCTCATGGGACATTTGGGATTGAGGAAGATAGGGAGGGCTAGAGGACTCTCCAGGCTTGGGTGCCCAAGTAGTCCTTGTGATGGAGCAGAAAGAGAGACAGACAAACAGAGTCAGAGAAAGAGAGCATGGCAGTGATAGAGACTCTGGAATATGTGTGGGGGGACATAAGTCCCAGCCCCCCATCCTCGATGGAGGGATGCTGACTACTTACCTAGGCTCTCTCAGCAGGACTGTCTTGAAATCCAGGGAGGGGGCTCAAGCTGTCTCACTCAGGATAAATCACAGCCCAGGCCACATTGTGGGACCCTCAGTGATCTGGCAGCCAGTGACACTCCTGCTTCTGTTGCCGTGGATACAGCCAGGCTGGTCTAAATCGAAGACATCAGGGGAAGCAGGCACTGGAGGAGTGCACTGGGCAGGGCTGGGGGTGATGGGGAACACCAGGTGGGCAGCACAGAGCCTTGAGGTGCCCAGCTAGCTGGCAGGTGGGGGTCCGGGCAGGTGCTTCCCCAACTACACACTCCCTCCCCCATCTTCATGCCTCCGCCAAGCTGCGAGGGGGGCCAACACTGGCCCCTGCTACCCGTCTGCCTGTCTGCCCGCCTGGCTGCTGGTCTCCCCCTTCCCCCTTCCTGTCTGCTTGCTGGCCGCGCCTTTTGTCCTCAGAAGACACGGTCCCTGCGGGGCCTCTGCCAAGCCTCTAGCAGATGCTCAGGGTCCCGGGCTCCTCCCTGGAAGCACCCGGGCCATGGCCTGGGAGAGCCCCAGGTTGGGGGAGCTCTCATCCAGGCTCAGCCCACTCCCCAGGCCTTCAGGGATGGGGAAGAGGTGCAGGTCCACAGCCAGAGGCAGCAGCAGAGGTGGAGTTGAGAAGGGGATGGACGCCAGAAAGAGGGGGTGGGGTGGAGAGAGAGGCTGGCCTGATAGCTGTGTCCTGGGTTTTAGATCCGGGTTGAGGAGGGTGGTTCAGAGCATCCGAGGGGGGTCCCGATGCAAAACAGGGGCACTATAAGCCTGCCGGAGGGACCCTCCAGGCTTGGGAACCACCCCAGCTCACACAAATGTAGGTCCCAAGATGCTGGGGACTCCCAACCTGAATAGGGCATTGGCGGGGAGCCCAGGGCACTAAGTTGGACCCCATCCGGCCTGTCCGTCCCCCCTCTCCTCGATTTGCACGGTCCCTGCCTCAGGGGCGGGCGGAGGAGGGAGGGAGGCAGGGAGGGAGAGGGAGGGAAGGAGCGAGGCAGAACAGGCAGGGAGACTCCCAGCCGCCAGCCTGGTCCTCCCTGGGGTGGGGCAGGGAGGGAGGGCTGGCGAGTCCGGGGAGCAGCCGGCTGCCTGGCTGGCCGACTGGGTGGGGATGGCTGGCGAGGTGGCTGTGCTGCCAGTACAATAGCTGGCTGGGGAATTCAGACTCTAGTCTTTCTGAGATGCTGAAGAGAGGCACGCATGGAGGTGTGGAGAGGTACCTAAGAGGCCGCTCTGAGAGCAACTCATAGGGCTACAAAGTTCAGGGGGAGCAGGGGTCTGTGGTTGGGGTCAGGGCAGAAAGGTCTGTGGAAGTTTCTCAAAAGCTTTCATATGGGAGGGATGCTTAAAGCTCTGAGAGGTAGGACAGACAATCTTATTTAGAATGGGTATTTTATGAATGGGCTATATGGGCATTTTCCCAGGAAGGCCTGCAGGTGGGCAGGTGTGTGGGGGGTGGGCGGGGCTGGGACTGCTGCCCATCTCTAAACAACCCTTCTCAGGACGTCATCTCCTGTGCCACCCCTACTTTCTCTGGGTCAGTAGACAGACATGCACCCATGCCAGCAGTATGGGATGGGTGAGGAGGAAGCCTTGTAGGCAGAGGTTCTAAGGCAAGGAAAAAAATATTTCTGTCCTGAATAGATTAAACTGAGACCAAATGATGCTATAGTGGTTCCCCTAATTTATAGCATTTAAGAATCCCAGTTCTCTTCATATATGCATTTTTTCTTCTATTTCTCTTCTTCCCTCATTCACTGGTTCACTCGGTTATTAAACATGGCTGTATGCTAGGTTCAGGGTGCTTGTGTGTGCTCAGTTGTGTCCAACTCTTCAAACCTCATAGAGTTTGTGAAATGTGGATCCCCAGGTATACCTCTCCAAAATACTAATTTAGGAGGTTTGAAATGAAGCTCCAACATCTGTATTTTGACACGGCCCTCAGGAGGTTATTGTTATGTTTGGGCATCATGTTTTGGGGAGGGAAGAAAACCCATGAGTCAAATATAAAGTCACAATGGAAATTAGAAAATATTTTGAACTGACTGATAATGAAAATATTATATCTGAAATTCTGTGGGATGCTGCTAGGGCTATGCTTACAGAGAAATTTATAGCCTTAAACATATATATATTTTGAAAGGCTGAAAATCCATCTCATGGTATGTTTACCCAAAAGCATATACAATAATGTGCATTTCATAAAGGCACTATTTTTAATAGTTCAAAGTCAAAACAACCTAAACGTCATTAAGGATGATAAATAAATTGTCTTATATTCACACGATTCAATACTACACATTGATGGGAAGAATTGCCCCACAACCACATACGACAATATGGATGGTGTGTGTATGTGTGAGTGCTCACGCTCAGTCATGTCCAACTCCTGGATTGTAATCTGCCAGGCTCCTCTGCTCATGGAATTTTCCAGGCCAGAATACTGGAGTGAGTTGCCATTTCCTACTCCAGGGGATCTTCCTAACCCAGGGATTGAGCCTGCATCTCTTGTGTCTCCTGCATTGGCAGGCACTGAGCCACCTGGGAAGCCCACAACAATATGGATAGATTCTGCAAACATTATGCTGAGGAGAATAAACCAGACACAAAGAGCACATGCTCTTTTGTTTCTATTTATATAAAGTTCTTGGAGAAGGCGATGGCACCCCATTCCAGTACTCTTGCCTGGAAAATCCCATGGACAGAGGAGCCTGATGGGCTGCAATCCATGGGGTTGAGAAGAGTCGGACACAACTGAGCGATTTCCCTTTCACTTTTCACTTTCATGCATTGGAGAAGGAAATGGCAACCCACTCCCGTGTTCTTGCCTGGAGAATCCCAGGGACGGGAGAGCCTGGTGGGCTGCCGTCTATGGGGTCACACAGAATCAGACACGACTGAAGTGACTTAGCAGCAGCAGCATATAAAGTTCTAAAACAGGTGAAACTCATCTATGGTGATAGAAGTCAGAATCTTGATTGCCCAAGGAGACTTTTGTAGGTACTGAGAAGGTTCTATTTCTTGATTTCCCTGTTGATTACATGGATGGTTACTTAGTAACAATTCATTGAGAGCTGCATATTTATGCCTCTAGTACTTTTCTTTATGTGTGTTATATATTTCAAGTTTTAAAAGTTTTTAAAAATGAAAAACTAAAACTACCAGTCAGGATGTTTCATCATAATGGGAGGCAAAGGTGGGAACTGGGAGCTGTGGGAGAGGGGCAGTGTGGAGAGGAGTGGTTGATACCCAGAATAAGCGTGGAAGAAGTAGAAGTGAATTGGAAGAAGTTTGAGAGCCAACACAGTGTGGTGGCTAAGAGCACTGACTCTTGTTCCAGGCTGCTGGGGTTTGAATCTGTGCCTCTTACCTTCCTTGCACCTCAAGTTCCTTATCTGTTAAATGAGGTAGTAATAGTGCTTACAAAATAGGGTTGTGAAGATAAATGAGATACTATTTGTAGAGTGTTCATAATAAAGTCAAGACATAAAATCATTAATAGTACCATGCACATCTTGATTAAATTAAAATGGTGCCTAGGTGAGTGAAAAAGCCTGTATAAAGGCTTGAGGGTTCCAGAAGGCAAGATGCATTTGAAGCATGGCAGAAGCAATTTGTTGTGGCCTAGGTGAAGGATGGTCCTCCGGCACAGGCCAGATCCTGAATGCCAGACAGACTAAGGCTCTTAGACTTTCTCTTGAACACAGAGGTATTGACCTGGGCTCCTGCTATGTTGATTTGCCATCGTTGACCTCCAAGTCATACCTTCTAAGGCTCTCAGGAGAAACGATTGTTCTGTTGAGGTCATGGGAGATGGCAAGGAACCATGATGAGGAAAGAAGGGTTTGCAAAGGAGGGTGGGAGAGGTCAGCTGGACTTAAGCCCGATACCCTACACTCCACTCTGAAGTAACTTTCCTCCCTTAGCAAAGGGGAGAAAAAGTTCTCCAAAAAAGGCATGTCCCCTATGAGAGAAGCACACAACATCCAACAGGCAGAGCTGCAGTGGGAGAAGGCAGGGGAAACTGTGTCATATACTTCTAGCCACAGTCCTCCATTTTTAATCAACTCCAACATTCCAGGAATGGGAGAACCCTGGCTGCCTTCTGCCTGTGCCCTTCTGTTTACACTTCCTGAGCAGGTGAGGAGATAAGCACATTTTCAAGGATTTTACAAGTTCCTCATTTCCTCCCATTCCTTTCTCTGGAATAACAGTACTCCACTTCCAGGTGGGCAAAAGCACCTTAGTGGATTGCTATGGCCTGCTCAACAAGTCCAGGTTACCTTGAATTGGGGGAAAGAGTGCTATGTTTTACCATTCAATCGTGATTTTAAAAATTTAACATTTTAAAGTGTGAAATGTAATATACAGATAGAAATGTGCATTAGATGTATTAACAGTTATAAAGTGAACACTCATGTAACTTATCACTGCTCAGCTGAATAGAACATTAATAATATCTAGACGTGCCTGTTGTTGTTGTTCAGACACTAAGTTGTATATGACTCTTTGTAACCCCATGGACTGTAGCATGCCAGGCATTTTATCCTTCATTATCTCCCAGAGTTTGTTCAAACTCGTGTCCAATGAGTAGGTGATGCCATCCAACCATTTCATCCTCTGTCTCCCCCTTCTCCTCCTGCCCTCAATCTTTCCCAGCACCAGGGTCTTTTGCAATGAGTCAGCTCTTCGCATCAGGTGGCCCAAGTATTGGAGCTTCTGCTTCAGCATCAGTCCTTCCAAATGAATATTCAGGGTTGATTTTTCTTAGGATTGACTTGATGGACATGAGTTTGAGCAAGCTCTGGGAGTTGGTCATGGACAGGGAAGCCTGGCATGCTGCAGTCCATGGGGTCACAAAGAGTCGGACATGACTGAGTGACTGAACTGAACTGATCCCAGGGTTAATGGTGACCTCCAAGAGGGCTTTTGCCAGAGGGGACCTTCCAGGACTGTTGCTGCCAGTGCCCCCCTCCCTGTGGTGAGCCTCTGCCAACCCACGCCTCAACAGGAGACCCTCCCACACTACCACGGAATTTTGGTTCAGTCTCCTGTGTGGTCACTACTCCTATTCTCTGGGTCTTGGTGCATGCAAGATTTTGTTTGTGCCCTGCAACAGTGGAGTCTCTGGTTCCCCCAGTCCTGTGGAAGTCCTATAGTCAAATCCTGCTGGCCTTGAAGGTCAGATTCCCTGAAGAGTCCCAGTCCCTTTGTCGAATCCCCAGGCTGGGAAGCCTGACGTGGCGTTCAGAATCTTCACAACAGTGGGAGAACTTCTTTGGTATTACTGTTCTCTAGTCTGTGGGTCACCCACCCGGTGGGTATGGGATTTGGTTTTATCATGATTGTGTCCCTCCTACTGTCTCACTGCAGCTTCTTCTTTGTCTTTGGATGTGTGGTATCTTTTTTGGTGGATTCCAGCATTCTCCTGTTGATGGTTGTTCAGCAGCTAATTGTGATTTTGGTGCTCTCGTAGGGTGAGATGAGCACACGTCCTTCTACTCTACCATCTTGAATCAGCAGTCTACTCCTTTCCCAGTTTTGAACCAGTCTGTTGTTCCATGTTTGGTTCTAAATGTTGCTTGTATTTTTTTTTTTTACCTTTCATTTTTTTTTAAATATAAATTTATTTATTTTAATTGGAGGTTAATTACTTTACAATATTGTACTGGTTTTGCCATATGTCAACATGAATCCGCCACAGGTATACACGTGTTC
>SJYQ01002720.1:88814-106358 GCA_006410935.1 Redunca redunca | reverse complement strand
CACACACACAAAAAAGTACATAGAATATTATGCCATTTAATTTAGAATGCCCATGAGTAAATAAATATAAAGATGCAGTTATATTTATAAATGTAGATAAGCAGCTAAATTGTATTTGGTAAAACTATAAAGAAAACAAAATGAATAGATAATATAAAATTCAATAGTGATGAACTTTGGCTGGAATGGAGAGGAATGTCACAGTGAGGCACATGTAAAATTTATTTTTCACAGTAGGTGGTTCTTAAATTAGTTTATTTTCTCATTTAAATGGAATATATACTTGATGTCAATATATCTGATATATCTTGTAATACTGATCCAAAATTAGTACAATTATTTTAATTTATCCATATATTAATAGATATATATGAATGTGTGCTCATGCCCAGTTGATAAGTTGTATCTGACCCTTTGCGACCCCATGAACTCATAGCCTATAGCTGTCAGGCTCCTCTGTCCGTGGGATTTCCCATGCAAGAATACTGGAGTCGGTTGCCATTTGCTTCTCCAGGGGAATCTTCCTGACCCAGGGGATGAACCTATCACTCTTGTGTCTCCTGCGCTGGCAGAAAATTCTTTACCACTGAGCCACCAGGAAAGCCCTATATGAATACATACACATACATATACACATCTTCATTCATTATTTCAAATTATGTTCTAATCACCAAGTAAGCACAATTTTCATAGTTCTGTTTATCAATGTCATCCACTAAGGGATTTACAATTTGTATTTTTATAAAACTTTCTCTATTTCAAAGTCTTAGTTATATTATCCTACTTTTAATTTAAGGTTTAATTTTCATCTTCCACAAACTGGAAATGCTTATTGCTTATGGTTGGGAGGTAGATACACTTTCATTTTCAGAGTTAGATGACATACCTCTGTTTGTTGAAGTGTGTGTCCTTTCTCCCCACTAGCCTACAAATAACATTGACTTGTAACAATTTGATTGTGTGGTTTTCAAAGGATGGAATTTGTATAAACACATCTTTTGGTAAAATTTCAATGTGCTTTCATATGTCATCAATGCTAGTATATTTTGTTTCATGTGTGTGAAAAACTATATGATTTTTTAAAAATTTACTGCACTCTATATAGTCAAATATGTGTTTCTCTTGTGTTCTTTGAAACACTTTTGTTATTACTCACTTTTGATCTGCTTCGTATAATGTTTCTGAGAAAAATCCATTACCAGTTTTCTTCATGCTTTGGTCTTTGCTTATTTTTTAAGATATTTTATTAGGTGCATACAAGCTCCATATAGTTACTTCACTCTGATAATACAAGATAGTGGTTTAGTCACTAAGTTGTGTCTGACTCTTGCGACACCATAGACTCCACCCTGCCAGACTCGTCTCTCCATGGGATTCTCCAGGCAATAATACTGGAATGGGTTGCCATTTCCTTCTCCATGGGATCTTTCTGATCCAGGAATCAAACCCAGGTCTCCTGCCTTGCAGGTAGATTCTTTACCAGCTAAGCTAAGAGGGAAGATCCTGATGATACAAAATACATGTTAATATGAGCTGACTTTCTTACCATCCTGATAGCTATATGATTTACAGTATATTTTTTCTCTGATACTAACATAGTTCTGCCAGATTTACTTTGGTTAGAATTGTCTGTTTTATTGTATCCTCTTATTTTAGAACTTTCTATAGCTTTATATTTCATCATGTGCCTATTATGAGTAGCATGAAGATGATATCTTTTTTATTTCACTATGGTATGGTAATCTTGTTTGTTTATCATATTTATGCCAATTTGGTTGCATATATATATATATTTGTATATACATATGCAGTACATATGTATTTACCATTTTATTATGCACTTCAAATTTGTCCAAATTTTTCTGTTTTTAGCTCTTTGCAATTTTACATTCCATTAGATTGCTTAAGGTTTTACTCCTATTATATTTCCCCTCTAATTTTACATTTGTATGCTAATTTTTTAAAATCTGCAAACAGTAACATGCTCATGTAACTCCAGANGCTCATGTAACTCCAGAAAATCTAAAAATAATCAGAATCTTTACTTTTTTCCCAAACATTTAAATAAATTTTAAGTGATTTAATTCCAATCAGCTCACACAACTTTATACCTGTAAGTTATGGTAATGCTGTGATGGTGCCTGTGATTTTGTTAATCCATAAAATTTGATGTTATGTTATTAAAGAGTCAGTGTTCTCATGTGTAATTTTTCTTTGTTATTGTTTCTAATTAAGTCTTAGACCTTCCTTTTGAGATAATTTCTTTCTAAAAAATTTCAAAATAACAATGTTAACCTACTTAACTTTAGTTATCTTAGTTTCCATTTCTCACTTGTCAGAGTCATTGAGGTTAAGGTGATCTGAAATGACATGTAAGAAGTGTTATGTACACAGTTTCTGATGGGTAACACTTTCACTCCGTCTACCAAGAACTAAAGTTAAAACAGAAGATATATCCTATGTTACCTTTTATTTGACACAATGTTAGTGTGTATATGTGTGTGTGTGTGTGTGTGTGTGTGTGTACTGGCACACCCTACACAAGTGTCATGTAGTGTTGCTTTAATTTCTTTGGGAGTATTTTATCATACTGAAAATAGAACTACATGATATATTTATGATTTAAAAGGAACACTGGCAGATGAAAGGAGGTGAGGGTTAAGTTCAAAGTACTATTTAGAAAGCTATTGCCATACTCTAGTGGGGAATGATGGTTGTTTGGACAGGGGTAGGAGTGATGGAAATGGGAAGAAGTTATTGCCTCATGGATATATTTTACAGTTAAGCTAACAATAGTGTTTGTGTGTCACCTGCAGAGGTACAGGTCAGCAGTAGCCTACTGCAGGGGAAGGGGCTCTGGGTGCAACAGACCTGGGTATGACATAAACCCTCTTGGAGGAGGTCACCATTAACCCCACCATAGAACTGCCAGAACTTACACAGGCCTCAGGAAACAGACTTTTGGAGGGCACAAAGAAGATCTTGTACACATCAGGACCCAGGAGAAAGGAGCAGTGATGCCATAAGAGGCTGACCCAGACTTGCCCGTGAGTGTCCAGGAGTCTCTGGCAGAGGCATGGGTCAGCAGTGGCCTGCTGCAGGGTCGGGGACACTGAGTGTAGCAGTGCTTGCATGGGATATTTTGAAAGAGGTTGCCATTATCTTCACTAACTACACCATAGTTTGGCCTCAGGTCAAACAATGGGGAGGGAACACATCCCCACACATGAACAGAAAATTGGATTACAGATTTACTGAGCATGGCCTAGCCCATCAGAACAAGGCCCAGTTTCCCCCTCAGTCAGTCTCTCTCATCAAGAAGCTTCCATAAGCCTCTTATCCTCATCCTTCAGAGGGCAGACAGAATGAAAATCACAGTCACAGGAAACTAACCAAACTGATCACATGGACCACAGCCTAGTCTAACTCAATGAAACTATAAGCCATGCCATGAAGGGCCACCCAAGATGGATGAGTCATGGTGGAGAGTTATGACAGAATGTGGTCCACTGGAGAAGGGAATAGCAAACCACTTCAGTATTCTTGCCTTGAGAATCCCATGAACAGTATGAAAAGGCAAAAAAGGCATGAAAAGATGAAATCTCCATGCCAGTAGGTGTGCACTATGCTACTGGAGATCAGTGGAGAAATAACTTCAGAAAGAATGAAGAGATGAAGACAAAGCAAGAACAACACCCAGTGGTGGATGTGACTGGTGATGGAAGTAAAGTCTCATGATGTAAAGAGCAATATTGCATAGGAACCCGGAATGTTAGGTTCATAAATCAAGGGAAATTGGAAGTGGTCAAACAGGAGACGGCAAGAGTAAACATTCATGTTTTAGGAATCAGTGAAATAAAATGAACTGGAATGGGTGAATTTAACTCAGATGACCATTATATCTACTTACTGTTGGCAAGAATCCCTTAGAAGAAATGGAGTAACCATTATAGTCAACAAAAGAGTCTGAAATGCAGTACTTGGATGCAACCTCAAAAACGACAGAATGATCTCTGTTCATTTACAAGGCAAACCATTCAGTATCACAGCAATCCAAGTCTATATCTGCAACCAGTGATACTGAAGAAGCTGAAGTTGAACAGTTCCATGAAGACCTATGAGACCTTCTAAAACTAACAGCCAAAAAAGATGTCCTTTTCTTTATTGGGGACTGGAATGCAAAAGTAGGAAATCAAGAGATATCTGGAATAACAGGCAAATTGGGCTGTGTACAAAATGCAGCAGGACAAAGACTAAAAGAGTTTTGCCATCAGAACACACTGGTCATAGCAAACACCCTCTTCCAAGAACACAAGAGAAGACTCTACACATAGACATAACCAGATGGTCAATACTGATATCAGATTGATTATATTCCTTACAGCCAAAGATGGACAAGCTCTATACAGTCAGCAAAAACAAGACTGGAAGCTGACTGTGGCTCAGACCATGAAATGCTTCTTGCCAAATTTGGACTTAAATTGAAGAAAGCAGGGAAAATCTCTACACCATTCAGGTATGACCTAAATGAAATCCCTTACAACTATAAAGTGGAAGTGACAAATAGATTCAAGGGATAAAGTCTGATAGACAGAGTGCCTAAAGAATTACTGACGGAGGTTCCTGACATCATATAGAGGCAATGATCAAGACCATCCCCAAGAAAAAGAAATGCAAAAATGCAAAATGGTTGTATAAGGAGGGCTTACTAATAGCTGAGAAAATAAGAGAAGCAAAAGGCAAAGGAGAAAAGGAAAGATATATCCATTTGAATGCAGACTTCCAAAGAATATCAAGGAGAGATAAGAAAGCCTTCCTCTATGATCAATGCAATAAAATAGAGGAAAACAACAGAATGAGAAAGACTAGAGGTCTCTTCAAGAAAATTAGAAATACCAAGGGATCATTTAATGAAAGATGAGCACAATAAAGGACAGAAATGGTATGGACCTAATAGAAGCAGAAGGTATCAAGAAGAGGTGGCAAGAATACACAGAAGACCTATACAAAAAAGATCTTCATGACCCAGATAATCACCATGGTGTGATCACTCATCTTTAGCCAGACATCCTGGAATGTGAAGTCAAGTGGGCCTTAGGAAGCATCTGTATTAACAAAGCCAGTGGACGTGATAGAATTCCAGGTGATCTAGCTGGAATACTAAAAGATGATGCTGTGAAAGTGCTGCACTCAATATGCCAGAAAATATGGGAAACTCAACAGTGGTCACAGTAATGGAAAATGTCAGTTATCATTTCAGTCCCAAGAAAGGCAATGCCAAAAAATGCTCAAACTACCACACAATTGCATTCATCTCACTAGCAAATTACTGTTCAAAATTCTCCAAGCCAGCCTTCAACAGCATAGTATGTGAAGCACAAACTTCCAGATGTTCACGGTGATGGACAGGGAGGCCTGGCGTGCTGCAGTTCATGGGGTTGCAAAGAATTTGACATGACTGAGTGACTAAAATGAAGAGAAGTGTCTGATGAACTGGACATGCAGCATCACAGAAAGAGAAGAGCCAGATATGACTCTGGGTATTATACATAGAAACTGAAGTATATGATCATCACTTTTACATGGATAAGGTCTCTTACTGAGAAGATTTTAGATTTTTAGATTTTGAGGAAAAGATTTATTTGATTTATGTCGAGTTTGAGACCTCTGAAGTGAAGATATTAGAGTAGCTAATGTGGTATTCAGGGATAAAGTGACCAAGCTGCTACAGATTTAAAGTCAAGAGTCATCAATATGTAGATGCTACAAAAGTCTATATGACTGAATGACATTATTTGGGCAATAATTCAAGAAAAGTCTGAGGTCTGAAAAGCAAGATACATCACAATTCAGTGAATGGAACGATGAAGAATTGGTGAAGGATTAAGAATGTAGTTTCCTTTAGCTAAAGAAAGAGCTTGTTTTGAAGGACTTGTCAATTGTGCCAAATGCTACAAATATTTGAGCAAATGGACATATGAGAATTTTAGTTGAGCTTCTACCATATGAAGGACAAGAGTAATTTTGTGACACAACAAAGATAAAAATCTTTTTAGAGTGAGTTTTAAAGAGACTGAGAGAAGGGAAAAGGCAGACTGTGAATATAGACAATTCTTTCAAGGAGTTTCTCATTCAAGGGAATGAAATATTAGAGTTGTACCTGGAGGGAAACTAGAGCAAGGTAGGTTTTCAGGTTTTGGTTGCTGGAATTGATTTTATTTTCAGATAGACAATAAAGCCTGTTTTTGAGGATAGGGGACATATGTACCAGATAAAGAAATATAAAAATACAGGGAAGTGGAGAAATTGTTAATAGTGCAATGTCTCAGTGAGCAAGGAGGGACAAGATTCAGAGCACACATAGAGAGGTGGCCGTAAGATGACATGGAGAGTTTATTCACAGTAATGTGACAGGAGCCAGGTTTACGGAGACTATTGCCCCTAGTACTGGGTAGGTTGGTAGACCTGACAGAAGGAAAACATGCAAAATCTTTTCTAATTGGTCTTATTTGATGTCATTCAAGAAGCAAGAATATCTGATGTGTATAAAGAAATTGGAAGAAGTATTAAAAAATTGTGGCAAGAGGAAAACTGTAAATTCATATTTGTTGTTCAGTCACGAAGTCACATCTGACTCTTTGAGGCCCATGGACTACAGCATGCCAGGCTTTCCTGTCCTTCACGATCTCCCAGAATTTGCTCAAACTCATGTCCATTGAGTTGGTGATGTTGTCTTAACATCTCATCCTCTGCTGCACCCTTCTCTTGCCCTCAGTCTTTCCCAGCATCAGGGTCTTTGCCAGTGAATCAGCCCTTCACATCAGGTGACCAAAGGACTGGAGCTTCAGCTTCAGCATCAGTCCTTCCAATGAATAGTCACACTTGATTTCCTTTAGGATTGACTGCTTTGGTCTCCTTGCAGTCCAAGGGACGCTCAAGTGTCTTCTTCAGCACCAGTTTGAAAGCATGGATTCTTCAGAGCTCAGCTTCCTTTATGGTCCAACTCTCACATCCCTACATGACTATTGGATAAATCATGGCTTTGACTATTGGGCTTTTGTCAGAAAAATACATATTTAGCAGGATATATATATAATTGTTTGAGTTATTTGAGTTTCTCTTGAATAAACTAGTATGTTCTACTTATTTTAGAATTTGATACTGAGTTTGGGATAGTGCAATTAGTAATGGNGTATTGACATATTAGGTAAACAATAACAAAAATAAAATGTATTAAATGTTATAATTTCTTGATGAGCCTCCTCCTTATATGTAGAATCCAAGAGATTTTAATGGAATTGACTGCAACTTAAAATAAAAATGTGAATCTTGAAAGTCTTGAGCCAATATGAACAATTCTATACCTTTTTTCACACTAAGCAGTTAAACTATGGGCACAGTTCATGTACTAAATATAGTTTTTAAAGAAAGTGAATGGAGACTAGTTTATAAATAGATTAAATAACACAGCATCTTATTATCCAAAGTGACAATTTATTGCACCCTGAATGAGGCTGAGTGTGTACCAACTTAAGGTGGCATTCACCCTATTAACATAGTAAAAGTTAACATAGTACTAGTTGCTTGTTACTATAACAACCTTAAGTCAAAATATGATAAAAGGGAATGCAGAAAAAATACAAAGAAATGGAGATAAGAGTCCTGATAAAGGTAAGTCTGAAGCTCAATTTATCTATGGAATATTCAGATAAATGAGTCAATAAATTTATTTTAAGTCTTAGAAAAAAATTGAACTACTTTTTGATGTTTTGAAGTAATCTATCATATGGCTATAGTTAGCTGATACACTGACCCTTGCATGTATAAATAACAATTTCAGAAAAGTATTTTGTTGTACTACTTTTGATCATTGGTTAAAAGCGATGCCAATTTTTTTGTGTGTTATCCTCTCTGTAGGCTAAGGTATAAGGTCTCATTATGAACCTTTTTGTGCAAAAGGAAATTGCTAATATGAACAACTTTTATGTGGAAAACAACTTTTATGTATCAAAATAAGCACATTTACAATAACAAAAGAATGTAAAGTAACCAAAGGGACTTAAAGCCACCCACTCTTCAGTAACAAGGTTTTATGCTGTTAGCTGCAGCTGCTAACAAAAATTAACTTCAGATTAAAAGGAAACAAGGAATGAGTTCATAAAATCTAAATTTAATTTCCAATGCCTGCAGTTAACAATTGGATTAAATTTGAAATTTGTGGATCCTAATCTTTGAATATGTTTGCATAAAAATTGAGGAGAAAAACAAGAAAGATTCAATGAATGAAAAAAAGTATACATTGGTTTCTGGACTGCAATTATGTAGATAATTTGAGAGAAACGTGAAATAGGAAGCTGAGGCAAATTTTCCTGTCAATGCACAAAACATGCAGTTGCTTTTGTTGTTGCTTAAACTGTGAACTCTGGAGACATCAGAACCTTTTAAACTCATTAGATATATTAATAAATAAACATCTCCCTGAATTTTACTCCTTTGGAAATAACATCATCTTGTAAACAATTAATAAAAATGAGTCCCATTTTGGTATATTGATCAGGTACAATGAATTCTCACATTTAATGAACAGAACAAGCAGAAATAGAATATTTTAGGTAAACTGGAAAATGCACAGTGATCCTTGCAATGCGTAGTGAATGATGTAGTTGTTGGGTAATTAAAGTGGGCTGAGAAATGAAGACAAATAATATTCATGAACTTAACAAAATTTTATTAACCCAGTTCTATGTGTCAGGGAATTTACTAAGAATTTGGGAATACTCTAATAAACAAAGATAAAATAGATCTGATTCTTAGATTTGAGATGTTCACAATGTAATATATAGGTGAAAAATATTACAATAAAATATAAGTGGTATATTTAAAACCATGAGAGTATAAGTGATGAACATTATTCTAATGTCTACATAGAGTATAGAAGATAAGGAGCTACAAAATATGCCTGAGAAGTTGAGAAAGATTTCAACAATGTTGTGACTTTTGAAACAGTTCTTGAAACAAAATAATTGTTTGTAAAGCAGCAAATAATGAGAAGAAATCTTTAAGAGATGAAAGAATTATAAAACTATTGAAAGGACATGGCCTACTTGAAGGTCTGTGGCTAAAAGTATGATATATATTTTTCAGAGGATTAAGCTGAGAGCAGACCAAATATTATAAACAAAAGCCATATAACAACATCAAAATTCTGTAAAGCAATTATCTTCCAATAAAAAATAAATCCAAAAAAAAAAAAAGCCACAAGGTGGGGGAAAGCTACATATACCCTACATGAAGTTTATTTCTCCATTGGGATGTGTGTATGTATATGAGTGAGTGTGTGCATATGTGTATGCCCATGAGAGTAGTTCTTGATAGAACCATGATATAAATCAAATTCTTAAATACAAGAATGCTTCTTGAATTTAATTTACATTAGAATCACATAGGTCAGGGGTTCTCAAACATTAGTAAGCATGAAAATCATCGAGAAGGCCTGATAAAACCCAAGACACTGGGCCGCAGTTTCTAATTCATGGAGGGCCCAGATATTTGGTCAAACATTATTCTGTGTGATTTTGTGAGGGTGTCTTTGTATAAGATTAGCATTTAAATTGTGAGACTCACTAAAGCAGATTTGTTCTCATTATGTGAGTAGTCTTTGTCCAGTCAGTTGAAGACCTGAATAGACCTGGCTTTCCCTCTAACAAGAGAGAAATATCTTGCCTGATGACCTTTGAGGCACTGGTTTTGGTTCTGGCAAGAAAGTTTGATGTAGGACAGGGGATCTGAGGATTTTAGACTTGCCAACCTCAATAACTGCATGAGCTGACATTAACCAATCCTCATAATAAATATCCTTTTTGGTTCTTATGGAGAAGGAAATGGCAATCCACTCTAGTAGGCTTTCCTGGGAAATCCCATGGATAGAGGAGGCTGGCGGACTATAGTCCAAGAGGTCACTAGGGTCAGACATCACTTAGTGACTAAACAAGAACATGAAGACCCCAGAGTTCCCAAATATTAACTTTTATATTCAGCATCTTCATAGAATTACTTAACATAGTTGGTTGCCTTATGGCCATCAGAATTCTTTCACGCTCACCTGTCTTTAGTTTGCTTCCTGATATTTGTGGCTTGCATCAACAATTCCCAACTTAGTGTGACACTAGAACACTATTTCAGTGGGTTAATTCTATTTTATTAAAATTTAATAAGGGTAAATAGCATATTTACTTAATACATTATTGGGCTTCCCTTGTGGCTCAGCTGGTAAAGAATCCGGCTGCAATGCAGGAGACCTGGGTTCGATCCCTGGGTTGGAAGGATCCCCTGGAGAAAGGAAAAGCTACCCACTCCAGTATTCTGGCCTGGAGAATTCCGTGGAGTGCATAGTCCATGGGGTCACAAAGAGTCGGACACAACTGAGTGACTTTCACTTTGGTTCTGAATCCTATTTGTTCTGTTTTTCTGTGCTGTGCATAGTCACTCAGTCATGTCCGACTCTGAGACCCCATGAACTATATATAGCCTGCCAGACTCCTCTGTCCATGGGGATTCTCCAGGCAAGAATAATGGAGTGGGTTGCCATACTCTCCTCCAGGGGATTTTCTCAAGCCAGGGATAGAACCCAGGTCTCCTGCACTGGAGGCAGATTCTTTACCATCTGAGCCACTACTCTGAGAGCAGAATGCAGGCTAACCTTTATTCATCCTTCACCTCAAGACTCAATCCAAGCATTGTACTCTCTATGAAATTTTCACTGGTCCTCACAAAGAGATTAAGCCACCACATTTCCATGCTTCTCTAGTCCCTAAAAAAACTTATCCTCACAGTAATTATCCATAATGCAATTATTCAGCTAGCCTGTCTTTTGCATTAGGCTCTAAAATTCCTCAAAGACAACATAATGCCTCTATATGATTAGTCCCTAAAATACTACACTCCCTAGCAGGTATCATTTATTACTGCATTCAGAGTGAGTCAGTTAATGTATTCTTTAGAACATAGATGATAAAGTACACCATTCTAAAGTACTAGAATGGCAGCTAAGGAAGCAGAACATTCCAAGAGGAAAGAGGATGATTAACATAGTCAGATATCACAAAGAAATCAGGGAGATAAGAAATGAAGACTACTCATTGAACTTAGCTATTATGAACTGATGAACACAGTGGCGTTTCTGAAAAGCAGTTAGAATAAAAATATACATTATCCTGAACTGAGACATTAACAAGGAAATGGAGGGAGATGAGAGCTAGTCATTTGAAAAAAACATGTTAAAAACTACTTATTGAATGCCTACTAGTGCCTTTATTTTACTGAGGAATCATACAAAAGGAAAAGTAAGCCATGACATACAAATTAGAAAGAATATTTATTATCCTATAAAAAAATTCTCCCAAATTTTATAGACATATTAGGGTCATGGGAAGCAGAATTCTAAAGATTCCAGCATATAATTCCTGTCCCTCGATTATTCAACTAGACGTTAATTTGGGTCCTGTTGTGAAGGAATTCTGCAGATGTAACTGAAGTCTCAAGGAAGGTTACCTTAATGCACAAAGATTATTGGGGTGGGCCTGACTCAATCAGGTGAAAAACCACTAAAACCAGAGACTTTCTCCAGATGGTAGCAGAAGAGACACTGAAAGAGATTCAAACACAAGAACGACTTGACACACAATTGCTTGCTTGAAGAAGAAATTCAGGCAACTTCTAAAAGGAGAAAGCTCTCCCAGCTAAGATCCAGGAAAAAAAAAAATAGCCCTCCCACTTACATCCTCAATGAAGTGGATTCTGCCAATGAGGGAAATGAGCATGAAATCAGATTCTTCCCTGGAGCCTTTAGATAAGAGACCACCAGCCCGGCTGACACACAACTTCAGTCTTTCCAGATTTAAAGCAGAGGACTAAGTTGAAACCTCCTGGACTTCTGACCTACAGAAATCAGGTGACTATTTGTTACACATTAACAGAAAAGTAATAGAAGTTACCAAATAGTTCTATTATGGATTACATTGTTAGCTGTAACAGAAATGTTCTGCAGGAATTTATCAAGAAAGTCCTCTTCCCTGAGAACTCTGAAATGTGATAATGAGACACCACTTTCTACTCCCCTGATCAAAGACATATATATTGAATTTATTTGATTCCTAGTGTATTCTTTAAGATGGTGAAAATAATCTTACATCACAGAATTAATTTTCAAAATAATAAGATAAATCTCAACCAGTTAAAATACCTGACAAGTACTTGCATTCAATGAACATCAGCTGACACAGAATGAACACAGATCTAGGAACAAAAATATTCAGATTTGTATGAGTCTCTCTCTTTCTTTCTTTCTTTTTTTTTTTTAATAAAGCAAGAATAATATCTGTTTTTTTTTTTTCTATTTAACAGGGATTTTTCTTAGAATGACATGGCTGTAAAGCACAATATACCAGTGAAAATAGCTGCTACTTATGTTTAGCTACAGCAGTAAACTGTCACTGAAGTTGAAGCTCCAATACTTTTGGCCACCTCTTTGAGGTCAAGAGCCAACTCATTGGAAAAGACCCTGATGCTGGGAAAGACTGAGAGCACAAGGAGTTGGGGCAACAGGATGAGATGATTAGATAGCACCACCGACTTAGTGGACATGAATTTGAGCAAACTCTGGGAGTCAGTGGAGGGCAGGATTAAATGATCGGGTGGCGTCACTGACTTAATGGACATGAGTATGGGAAAGCTCTGGGAGATGGTGAGGGACAGGGAGGCCTGGCATGTTGCAGTCCATGGGATCACAAAGAGTCAGACACAACTTAGGAACTGAACAACAACAAGTAAAAGATTATCATAGACCAGACCCAAGATTCCTGCTTTTCTTGCATGACTGGGCAACTGAATAATCACTGTGACCTAAAAACCACAGGATGAAAGAAGGCAGATCAAATGCCATGTAATTAACCATTGCATTGCATCTGAGCCTCATCTGCATGCTCAGTGGATGTCCAGCTGTGGCACCCTCAACCTCCACATGGTTTTCTAGCATAAGGCCTGTTCACCTGAAGAAAGCAGCAAGCTTTTTGGAGTGGCTGTTTTTAATTTTTCTTTTGCACAAAGGTGCTTTGCTCCTGTTCTCTCTTAAATCAGGTGTATCACTTCATCTGCCGAGAGGAAGAACATTTCTCTTACAGCCACAAGCCCCTAGGTAGTGGGTAGACTATTTTAAAGTGTTAATTTCTAATTATAATTCCATAGAGCAACAGTCTCCTCAAAATTGTTACATTAAGATTTTTAAAAATTTGATTTCTGCTCTTGAAAGACAATGTCTAGAGAATGAGGAGATATGACAAAGTTTGGGAGAAAATTTGCAAAAGACTTAATAAATTAGTTATCCAAAAAATTGCCAAGAATTCTTAAATTAAATGTTAAGAAAACAAACAACATGATTTAAAAAATGGGCCAAAGATCTTAATAAATACTTCACCAAAGAAAACACACACATGGCGTAACCCTATGAAAAGATGCCCCACATATACATCATTAGAAAGAAATGCAAGTTAAAACAATATGCCAATATGTATGTATTGGAGTGGTGCTAATCCAGGGAATAATGACACCACCAAATGCTAGTTAGAATGTGGAACAATGGGAACTCTTATTCACTCATACCTGGTGGGTATTCAAAATGGCACAAGCACTTCAAAAGTCAGTTTTAATTTCTTATAAAATTAAACATACTCTTACCATATGATCCAGGGATGGCAAAGTTTGGTATTTACCCAAAGGAGCTGAAAACATCTGTCCACCCAAAAACCTACACATGTATATTTATAGCAGCATTATTTCATCATTGCCAAAACTTGGAGACAACCAAGATGTTTTTCAGTAGATGAATGGGTAAACAAACTGGTGCAGGCTGACAATTTCATATTACTGAGTGCAGAAAGAAATGCATTATCAAAACTGGAACAGACATGGAAGATTTTAACAGACTTCAATCTATATTACTAAGTGAAAGAAGCCAACCTAACAGTCCAATACCGTATGATTCCAACCATGTAATGTTCTAGAAAAGGCAAAACTATGGAGTCAATAAAAAGATTGGTGGTTACTAGGGGTAGAGATGGGGAGAGATGAACAGATGGAGCACAGAACATTTTAGTGCAGTCAAAATACTCTATATGACATTATGTTAGTTGGGTATATGCCATTATGCAGGCTTCCCTGGTGGCTCAGAGGTTAAAGCGTCTGCCTATGATGCGGGAGACCTGGGTTCGATTCCTGGGTCGGGAAGATCCCCTGGAGAAGGAAATGGCACCCCACTCCAGTACTCTTGCCTGGAGAATCCCATGGATGGAGAAGCCTGGTGGGCTACAGTACATGGGGTCTCAAAGAGTCGGACACGACTGAGTGACTTCACTTCATATGCCATTATGCATCTGTCCAATACCATAGAATAATAAGAGTTAACCCTACAACAAACTACAGACATTGGTTGATTATGATGTGTCAGTGTAGGCTCATCAGTTGTAACAAATGCATCACTCTGGTGTGGGCCATTGATAGTGGAGGAAGCTAAGCATGTATAGGTGCAGAAGATACATACGAAATCGTTGTCCATTTCTTTGAATTTTGCTAAACCTAAAATGCACTAAAAAAGTACAGCCTTTTAAAAAGTCCTGTTGAAAAAGTATCCAAAATGAAATATACCAGAAAATACTTTTATGACATAGCTCCTGTTAATGCTTACAAACAATTGTATGTGGAAGAGTTCCCAACTCTATTTAATAGGCACTTAGGCCAAGCCATCAGTAAGTGAATGTGCACTTTTTTAAACACAGTCTCCCAGCATAGCTATAAAATCTTAACTAGGGCCCATTCTTTCTACATACCTGTTTATGATTAGGATTAAATTATATTTTAGTAATGCTCATTGAGGTGTCTCTAAGGCTTTTTTATTACCAACTGTAAAATTTATGTTATTACGATTTACTGTACTGTTTTACTTAGTAGATGTGTATTAACTCATTTCCCATATGAAATCTACCAATTAGTAATAAAAAAAAGAAAGCAAGTACATACCTAAGATGCTACTTTAGTAAAAATTAACATTCCCTTTGGTTTTCTTTGGTAATGATTGCAAATAATATACTTTTCATGATACCCTTGAACTCATGTATATTTACAAAGTAGCTTTGTCTTGATGCAAATATTATATGGGTTGAGATGAGATTTAAGTGAATGAAAATAAAGTTTCTGATCAAAATAACTCTGGAGTTGAATTTGATGTTATAAAATAAGTCCTTACTGTTTCTGACAAGCAAGTATTCTCTCCAGGGATTTTCCCCTTCCATCTTCTATACATGGAGCCTGATTGCAAGAATAACTACACAATACTTTTGGAAACTTTTCAATATCTCCATTGCATCTGCTTCAGTTTATCAATCCACTTATTCCTTTGTTTTAAAACTAACTTTAAATGAGGTTTTATCATATGGCAGTTATTTTATTGTTCCTGGGAAGTAAGCGCATGCAATTCTAGAACTATTCTGGCCATTTTGAAAATGAAAATTAACCAGAATGATAACAAATGAATCCATTCATGTATTATTTATAATACTCATTTAAAAGTAATTAGCAAATCCTTATTTTCAAAGAGAAATATTATACTGAAAAAATGATCTAAATGGAAACCACTTGAGTTGATTTTTCAGGTGAACACATGAAAAATTCAGGTAGAATAAAAAAGGCTGGAGCAGCTTTATTGTTTTCTGATTCAAGACATTATAAAAGTGCATAAACCACAATGAGCTATCACCTCACATCTAATACAATGATCTTGATCAAAAAAGTATGGAACATTAAATATTGGTAACAATATAGAATAACTAGGACACTCATATAGTGTTGCTGTGAATGTAAAATTTAGTCACTTTGGAAAACAGTCTAGCAATTCATCAGAGATTTAAACCTAGTTTCTGTATGACTCTGCAATCCCACTCTTAGCAAAATCCTCAAGAGAAATGGAAAGTCATTCACACAAAAACATCCATATCAATGCTTATGACAACATTCTTCAAATTAGGCAAAAAGTGGAAACAACCCAAATGTCTATCAAGTGGAGAATGGATACATAAAATACAGTTTATTCAAATAAAGGAAAGATTTTTAGCAGTAAGGAAGAATGAAACAATGTAAATGAACTTTGAAAATAATGTACTAAGTGAAATAAGCCAGGCACAAAGAACTACATGTTCTGTGATTGTTTTATATAAGATGCTAATTAAATGGAAAACTATTGCTGTAGACTGAATTTTTTTTTTTTTTCTCCACCAAATTCAGAGTGAAATACTCATGAGGGAGATCAGATCCCTTATAAAAGAGATCATAGAAAGATCCCTTGCTCTTGCACCATGTGAGTACACCTCTAGGAGACAGAAACTGTGTTCTCACCAGACACCGAATCTGTTGGCCTCTTGATCTTGGACTTTCAGCCTCCAGAACTGTGAGAAATAAATGTTTGCTGTTTAAGAACTAGGTTTATGACCTACTGTTACAGCAGCCTAAACAGGAAAGACACCTATAAAAACAGAGACTAGAGTGGTGGCTCCTTGGATTGAGGCATGGACAAGAGGGATTAAAGCGTGATGACTAAGGGATGCAGGATTTCTTTCTGAAGTAGTCAGTGCATTCTAAAATCCGTTGTGACAACTGATGGATAACTGAATATACTAATAGTCATTAGACTATACACTATAAAAAGGTAAATCATACGGTATGTAAAGTATTTCTAAATGAAGTTTGAATATTTTGTAAAAATTTCTTATATCTTCTGAGGGCAGAAGAAAGAGTATAATTTCATTTTATATAAGAGAGCTCCAGAAAAAAATCTACTTCTGCTTTATTGACTATGCCAAAGCCTTGGACTGTGTGGATCACAATACACTGTGGAAAATTCTGAGAGAGATGGGAATACCAGACCACCTGACCTGCCTTTTGAGAAATCTGTTTGCAGGTTGGGAAGCAACAGTTAGAACTGGACATGAAACAACAAACTGGTTCCAAATAGGAAAAAGAGTATGTCAAGGCTGTATATTGTCACTGTGCTTATTTAACTTATATGCAGAGTACATCATGAGAAATGCTGGGCTGGAAGAAGCACAAGCTGGAATCAAGATTGCCAGGAGAAATATCAATAACCTTAGATACGCAGATGACACCACCCTTATGGCAGAAAACAAAGAACTAAAGAGCCTCTTGATGAAAGAGGAGACTGCAAAAGTTGGCTTAAAACTCAACATTCAGAAAACTAAGATCCTGGCATCTGATCTCATCACTTCATGGCGAATAGATGGGGAAACTGGCAGACTTTATTTTTTTAGGCTCCAAAATCAGTGCAGATGGGGACTGCAGACATAAAATTAAAAGATGCTTACTCCTTGGAAGGAAAGTTATGAATAACCTAGACAGTATATTAAAAAGCAGAGACGTTACTTTGCCAACAAAGGCCCATCTAGTCAAGGCTATGGTTTTTCCAGTAGTCATGTATGGATGTGA
>SJYQ01002720.1:64916-78324 GCA_006410935.1 Redunca redunca | reverse complement strand
GCTGCAGAGAATATAATCAATCTGATTTCAGTGTTGACCATCTGGTGATGTCCATGTGTAGAGTCTTTTCTTGTGTTGTTGGAAGAGGGTGTTTGCTATGACCAGTGCATTATCTTGGCAAAACTCTATTAGTCTTGGCCCTGCTTCATTCCGCATCCCAAGGCCAAATTTGCCTGTTACTCCAGGTGTTTCTTGACTCCCTACTTTTGCATTCCAGTCCCCTATAATGAAAAGGACATCTTTTTTGGGTGTTAGTTCTACAAGGTCTTATAGGTCTTCATAGAACCGTTCAACTTCAGCTTCTTCAGCATTACTGGTTGGGGCATAGACTTGGATTACTGTGATATTGAACGGTTTGCCTTGGAAACGAACAGAGATCATTCTGTCGTTTTTGAGATTGCATCCAAGTACTGCATTTCAGACTCTTCTGTTGACCATGATGGCTACTCCATTTCTTCTGAGGGATTCCTGCCCGCATGGACTGGAATGGGTGAATTTAACTCAACTTTAGCTGTCCATATATAATCTTGGTTCCAAAATATTATCAGAAGACAAAGACATTAGAGCAAACTATTTGCCTGTCTGCCATTTGCATTTTTCTGCCATTTGTCATTTTTCTCCCTTCCAAATTAGTTAATTTCATTTCCTCTTTCCCAGAGTCTCTTTCTTTTCTTACTGCCACAGTGTTTAAACTTGGCAGAAGATTTCTAAAGCCTGAATAACATTAGAGTAACAACTGGTAGAGGCCACCTTCTATACAATGCAAGGCATTACTTCCACAAAACTCAGCCATGGTTCCCATTTAAAAAGTACAGCAGGTGGGCTCCATTTCTAGATAACAATCAAGTCATGATGCTTTAGTAATTGGATTGAAAAGATGCATCACCGTAACCCTATTCTGAATTATCTCTTATAAAATCTGGCTGATAGCTCGGCAAGAAAAATGAGTGGTTGCCCTGTCTCTTGCATTGAATTGATTTACTTGTCCCATTGACTTAATCAAATTTGAAAATACCAGTCAATTATCCTAGGGACATTATGATTGGGCAACAACTGACCTTGGAGTATTTCTTCAAAGGAGATCAGGGGAAGAGTTAATAAAAGATTATTTTTCTGGCTAATCATGGTAGAGAAGAAAGATATTATCACTAGGATGTATCCTGAATGAACTGTTTAAAGTCACACTGCCTAATACCATGTCTTTTGTAGCTTTCAGCCCACCTTTCAGGAAAATTTCAAAGCTCATTAAAAATCCCAATTATCTTTTTCTTTGAAACTATTGCTCAGCATGGTAACCTGGCCAAATTCCAGGTTGAGAGATTATTTTCTTGGGTTCAACATAAAAATTCAATCTCTAATCAAGTTTTGCTAAAGCCAAAAGATAAGCAGCAATTATCAGAAAATAATTATTAATGTCACTAATTGTAATACCTTCATTTGGCCTTGAAACATTCTAGTACTCAAGTCATTTATCATTGCTACCAACTTATGGTGAAATAGAATGGTGACACTGTATTTTGTGTATGAAGAAGTTGAGTGCTTTGACCAAAGTAGCCAGTGGCTAACTATTCTAAGATTATTGTTTAGTCACTCAGTTATGCCCGACTCTTTGTGACCCCATGGTCTGTAAGTCACCAGGCTCCTCTGTCTATGAGATTTCCTGGGCAAGAATATTACAGTGGGTTGCCATTTCCTTCTCCAGGGGATCTTCCGACTCAGGGATCAAGCCTACATCGTCTGCATTGACAAGCAGATTCTTTACTGCTGAGCCACTGAGGAAGCCCATTCTAGTGGCAAATGAATTGAATTGCAAATCAAAAATTAAGGCAATTAAGGGCCAAATTTACTTTGATTCCCCTCTCCTCTCTGTACTAATTTGCCGGCTTTAAATGGAAGCCAGCAAAGATTGGCTTTACATTTGAGGCAAGAAGTGTCCTTTGAGTCACAGGAATGTAAGAAATGAATGTAAGTGATTGGCTAGCCAATAATGATGTGTGCTAATCTACTAGGCACTCACATAGACTCATGCAGTCCATCCTTACAATATTCCTTGAACCTGCACACCATTACTGTCATCCTTGCCATGCTTGTAGTTCATGAAGGTCAGGTACAGAAAGGTGGAGAGATTAACCCAAAGCCACCCAGCTAGGAAAGAAAAAGCCAGAAAGGCCATTTCCACGAGCCCACACTCCAAGTGGCTTCTATTTCACTTCACTTCTCTGATTAAAGAAAAGGAACAAAAGACTCAAGTTCCATTTAGGAAACGGAACAAACATAGTTAAAGCAAACAAAACACAAGTCACTTAAGTCCCAATTGTGCCACAGCAATAACCTGTCTTGTAAATCATGACATGGACTACCCAAACTATGAATAAACCCCTCCCTTAGCCAGAGATCTGTATATCAAGGGCCTATGCTTGTACTCTGTATCATGCAGGGACTCAGTATATGAGTTAACTGAATCTCTAAATTAGGGAACTTCAATTAATTTTTATTTTTCAGCATAATAATGCTACTGAGAAGGAACCAGTGATAATTCATTCACCCTCCTTCCCTTAGATATCCCAGCCATACAACTAGCAGAGGTTAACTGAGCTTATAGAGGTTCATTTCAGTTCAATTCAGTCGCTCAGTCACATCCAACTCTTTGCAACCCCATGAATTACAGCACGCGAGGCCTCCCTGTCCATCACCAACTCCCGGAATTCACTCAAACTCATGTCCATCAAGTCAGTGATGCCATCCAGCCATCTCATCCTCTGTCATCCCCTTCTCCTCCCACCCCCAATCCCTCCCAGCACCTTTTCCCTCCCAGAGTCTTTTCCAGTGAGTCAGCTCTTCACATGAGGTGGCCAAAGTACTGGAGTTTCAGCTTTAGCATCATTCCTTCCAATGAACACCCAGGACTGATCTCCTTCAGAATGGACTAGTTGGATCTCCTTGCTGTCCAAGGGACTCTCAAGAGTCTTCTCCAACACCACAGTTCAAAACCATCAATTCTTCAGCGCTCAGCTTTCTTCACAGTCCAACTCTCACATCCATACATGACCGCAGGAAAAACCATAGCCTTGACTAGACAGACCTTTGTTGGCAAAGTAATCTCTCTTCTTTTCAATATGCTGCCTAGGTTGGTCATAACTTTCCTTCCAAGGAGTAAGCGTCTTTTAATTTCATGGCTGCAATCACCATCTGCAGTGATTTTGGAGCCCCCCAAAATAAAGTCTGATACTGTTTCCACTGTTTCCCCATATATTTCCCATGAAGTGATGGGACCAGATGCCATGATCCTCCTTTTCTGAATGTTGAGTTTTAGTTTCCTTAAATCAATTCAGTGAAGCAAAAATTCATATAGGAATCCTTGGAGTATATTGGCTAAAATTTTTGGTTGAAATCAGAGCAATAAATGAAATGAAGCCAAGCTCAAGTGTGTTTTCAAAGGTGTTGAGAGAAGTGTCTATATACTCTTCATTAATATTCCAGCTAGTATCAGAGAGACTAGATAGGAAATACCATACCCCTTTGGTGACCCGTGCTATCTTTAGCTATGCAATTGACCGTAAACGTCTTAATCTAGATGAGACTTAACAAAAATCTTTGAAAAAGAATCATGCATTTTTTCATTTTTCTTCTGGTGAAACTTTTTTAGGACTTAAGTACTCACTGCAAATTTATCACCAATATGTATGTTACAATATTTTAGGGAAAGGACTTGAATAGAACTCTGCCATCTGAGCTTCCTGTTCAGGCTTTTTTGTCTAACTCAGGTGGCATTTTATATCGTCAAGCATCTGATAAATAATTTTTCTTCAAATAGCTCCTGTTTCATGTGTTTTTTGTAATGTTGCCTTCATTAAGCATCTCATTGTACTTGATTTTATTCAGTGTCTTTCACTTGCAAATATTTCCCTTCAAAAGTTCACAGTCTGGTCTTTTCCTACTTATTTTTCATTTTATTTTCTCTCCTATTACTAATGAGATGGTGATCTTGATTTGCTTTATTTGAGTTATTTATATCTTCAGACCTCTGTTTAATAATAAGTCGGGTTAGGCATGCCTTTCCTACTGAATGATGCCCAAATTAAGTTAAGAAACAATTCCTAAGAAAGTTGGTCTGTGATTCTTCATGTTCTTCTGGTATCCTAAACACTGGACAGTCTGTTTAATTTTGAAAGTTGATGTAACGAGCTAAGTTCATAGTTTATGTCAGGTTTGACTCAATGAATGCTTTCCAGAATAACTCTGTTCTAAAACTGGTTGGGATGAGACAAGTAGTGAAGGAAGAATTAAAGCAGTCTAAGTGATGAGCAAAAGTGTATAAAAGTTATTGACATGCAGCAATTTTATATCTTAGTTAACTCCTACTCATTTGACATCAGTTCATAAACTATAAGGCATATAACCCTCTCCTAATGATGGGGTTTCTAGTGAGAGGACACTCAATGGAATATAGTAACAAGGGGCCCTGATGCTACATCTACCATAGGTAATTATGTCCGCTGTTACCGTCAATGTATCAAAGAACTATACTTAAAAGATAGATGACCAACAAGGACCTACTGTATAACACATGGAACTATCCTCAGTACCCTGTAATAACCTAAATGGGAAAAGAATAAGTACACGTATATGTAAAACTGAATCACTTTGCTGTATACCTAAAACAACTCTTAAGAGTCCCTTGGACTGCAAGGAGATCCAACCAGTCCATTCTGAAGGAGATCAGCCCTGGGATTTCTTTGGAAGGAATGATGCTAAAGCTGAAACTCCGGTACTTTGGCCACCTCATGCGAAGAGTTGACTCATTGGAAAGGACCCTGATGCTGGGAAGGATTGAGGACAGGAGGAGAAGGGGACGACAGAGGATGAGATGGCTGATGGCATCACTGACTCGATGGACGTGAGTCTGAGTGAACTCCGGGAGTCAGTGATAGACAGGGAGGCCTGGCGTGCTGCATTTCATGGGGTCACAAAGAGTTGGACACGACTGAGTGACTGAACTGAACTGAATATAACATTGTTAAATTACTATAAAATGTTAAATAATATAAAATAAAAATTTTTATAAAAATCTATCAAGGTAAAGGAGCTTTTCTCCTTTGACCTTCTATTTGAGGTCAATAGAAGGTCAAATCTATAGAGGTCAAACCTATATTTTTGGTTAAGTTTCTGGGAGCAGCTGATAGAAATCCAATTCAAAGTAGCTACCAGACCAAAATAACTGGCCAGTCAACCCACAAAATCATGAAAAAGTAATGGTTATTGTTTCAAGGCGGCTAACATTAAGAGATAGTTTGTTATACAACAAAGTTAGCTGATACACCAATTTTCTTATTCAAGTTCCCACATTCTTTGAGGAGAGTGGTGGCTGCTGCACTGTGAGGGAAATGGTTGCTCTAGTTGAAGGATGTTCATGTTTGCCCAGGTTGTCTTGTTAAGAGATGCTCTGAAGAGTTCTCAGAGTCTATGCACCTTTAGGCATCAAAAGTCCTCACTAGTTGGTTGATTATCATATTGATACTTGGAAGTTCTTCCTCCAAAAGAAGACAGAACCTGCGAAATGGGAAAGAATGCACAGGATAATAAAAAGGCAGGATACAAAATTATAAGCAGATAAGACAGGAGCACTTGAGGTCATGAGCAAGAACTGTAACTTACAAACCAGGTAATCTAGATTCTTGTTTCCCTCAGCTTGTTTTTCTTTTGTTATCCACAGATCTTTAGCAAAATCTTATTTGAATGCTCCAAATTGCTCTCAGTGGGTCCACAAGGTCTTAAAAGAAAAGTATCTGTCCATGTTCAAGTTCAAGTTTCTATGGGGGAAAGCACCCCTCTCAGGCCATCAGGTTGGCGGCAAAGCTAAGTATGAGGAAGAAGCTCCTCCCTTCATCCACCAACTCTTAGGAATCAGCTCCTGCTCAGTTACCCTTGGCAGAGTTCTTAGTGAGGGACCATTGTCGGAATATCATGACCAAGGAGCCAGGCAGAAGTTGGGATGAAACCCATGTTTCTCTCCAACTTGAAAAAGACACTGAAGTCATTCTTCAGAAGAGTTCAGGAAGGCCATTTCTCTCCAAACAGGGAAGAAAGAATGAAGCAGAGATTCCTGGAGGTCTCATAGCAATATTTTGGATCTTGGCCTCCAGACTTACTAGGCAGCAGTCCAGTTAAATGACTTTAGTGAAGCTAGAGTGCGTAAGAGATCTGAGAAGGCTCTAAGAAGGGAACTTAGAGCTCAAGACGCTTAGGTCTGATTAGAAGTGTTAATCTGGGTCAGGAAGGGAATCAGAGAGAAGGGAGGCCCTTTAGAAATATCTGGAGTGCAGAGTTCTGGAAGCCGTCCTGAAATATCAATACACACATGCCCTTGTTGGAGGACCCTTGGATGTTCCTTTCATTAGAGCCCCCAGCCGCTCTCTGCTCCCCTAGAAAGGTTGACTGCATTGTAGTCCAAGTTGGAGGACAAGAGTTCCTACATTCCTACGTTAATCACTCATTTTAAAAGATTATAATAGACGAAAACCAACTTGAACTGAGGGAATTATTTCTCATGTCATAAAATCTCAAGAAAGGCAGGGATGACCAACATGCCAAACAGTCAAGACTCTCTGTCTTGTGTCTAATTCTAAGTAATGGGTTCTTTCTCTCAGACTGGCTTCTTCACAGAGCTGTAATACAACAGCCAGAGCTCTTGGCTCATCTCTTACTTGGCTGTCAAGGAGGGACATGTTCTCCCCAAAAATTGTACGTGGGAGGAACAGAGATAAGCTCTGATTGACTTGCTTGGGTCATGTATGCATACCTGACCGAAACACTGGCCAGGGATGAAGGACTTCGATTGGTCCAGCTTAGGTCCATGCCTTGCTTGAGAACCCTGGTAGAACCACACCTCTGGAGGGAGGAAAAGAGAGATTCCTAAAAAGAAGGGAGGGAATTTCCCCTGAAGATAGAGATAAAGCATGTCTTAATCCTTCTGGCTTCCTTTCCAAGTACTTCTCCTTCCCAGGCAATCATTCCTTTAAGGAGTAACATGGAAAAGAATAGAGAAAAGTCTGAATGATGGTAGAGTTGTTATGGAACAAGTTCTGTGCAATGTCTCTTTCCTTTACTTTATCTTCCTTCATATTTTACTTTTCCACAACTTCTTTTCCCCTGGATGTATAATAAAAATTGTGAAAATAAGAATAAAAATGAAAATACAAAGGAATAAAGAAATGTCTAGGATCAGCATTATTAAAGATAGCTCAACTATTTTATGGAGTTTAAGTGCATACAGAAGAGATGCATTCAAAATATAGAAAAATATAAAAATGACTTTTCAAATGGGTGAAAGGTGATTCATGAATCCACAAAATAAATTATTTCCAATCTAGTGGAGTTTACTAATACCACATTAACATCTACTTAAGTTGCTTTTTGCTAATACATGGAGCTGGGACTCTGTATTATACTGGCTGCTGAATTTTACTGTATATCTCTCTCCTTCTGGTTGACTGAGTGAAATGGAATGGGAGGTCATTTCTGTATTTGTTTTTGTCTGCATCTTTTTGATTATTTTAAGACATCAATTTATAATTAAATAGAACCAATGGAAAAACCTAGGTGGTGCTGATGGTAAAGAATCCACCTGCCAATTCAGGAAACACAAGAGACACAAGTTCAACTCATGGATCAGGAAGATCCCCTGGAGTAAGAAATGGCAACCCACTCCAGTATTCTTGCCTGGAAAATTCTATGGACAGAGTAGCCTGGCGGTCTATAGTCCATGGGGTTGCAAGGAGTAGGACATGACTGACCACATACATAAACACAATGGAAAAATTTGTAAAATCAGATCAACTGCCATGTTTTTAGTTAATTTTATTCACCAAGTTCAATTTATTATTTTTAAATGAAATTTATTGTAACATAATTTATATATAATAAAATGCATCCACATTTATTTACTTGAGTTTTGCCAAGTTTATATATCCTATGACCACCATCACAATTAAGGTATAGGACAACTCCATCACTCCAAAAATATTCCCCTGTGACTCTTTCTAGTCAATCCTTCCCTCTGCCCCAGGCAACCACTGGTCTGCTTTGTATCATTGTAGATTAGATTTGTCTCTTCTAGAGTCTTTCATAAATGTAATTATGCAGTATGTTCTCTTGTGTTGACTTCTTTTACTTAATGTAATGCATTCGTGATTCCTCCATGCTGTTACAGGTATCAATAGATCATTACTTTTTATTTTTCAGTATTCATTTTATGCTATTTATTCACTGATACACATTAGGGTTTCCAGTGTTTAGGTTATTGTGCTGATATACATTTACAGCTGATGTGAACATTCATCTACAAGTCTCTGTGGACTCCGTGGATTTTGAATACTGAAAAGAATATGTTTTTATTTTTCTTTGGTAAAGAATTAGATTTGGAAGGGCTGGATCATGTAATTAGTGTATATTTAACCTTATAGAAATCTGCCAAGCTGTTTTCCAAAATTGTACCATTTTACATTCCTACCAGCATGTAATATGAGAATTACATGTAATATGAGAATTACATGTAATATGAGAATTACAACACCATATGAGAATTCCAAATACTGAGAATTCCATCCATATATGAGAATCCTTGCCAACACTTAGTAAGGTCAGCCTTTTTAAGTTAAACCATTCTAGAATATGTAGTGTTATCTCATTGTGGTTCTAAATCCTATTTCCCTAATGACTAGTAAGTTGAGTATCTTTTTATTTGCTTACTGGATATTCATATATCTTCTTTTTTCCACCACTGCCACTCTTCCACATTTAGGCTCTCATCATCTCCTGTCTAGGATGTAAATTTCTAACTAATCCCCAGTGCAAACCAAGCTCTGATCATATCCCAACCCTATTTATAAGCCTTTCACGAACCCATATTTTCCTGGAATAAAATTCACACTCAGCAGGACATTCAAAGTTTTTACCAATTTAACCACATGAGATTCCTTAAGATCAATTTTCTGCCATTTTCCCCCCTACCTTTTCTCCCCGCACCCTTGCACTTTAGGCCGATTTCATTCTCTAGTCCTGCCACAGATGCTCATGAGTTTGAGGCTTTGCTCATGGTCTATATTCTGCTTGGGTTGCCTTTTGCTCTTCTCGACATGAATGCAAGAAATCTTCATTCCTTAGGGCCCAGTTCAAAAGTCTCCTCTTCTGGGAAACCTTCCTGACTGTCTCAGGTAGAATTAACCTTTATATTTGAGCTTTGGTAGCACTTAGCCCATGCTGCCAACAAGGTCCTGAGCACAGTTCACTGTAGTGATTAACTGTGGGGTTGCCTGCCTCTTCTTGCTGGAGTTTAAATCCTTAAAAACAGTCTTGGTGTCTTATTACACTCTGTTTTGCATTTGGAGGGCCTCACATTGACTCCCGCCTGCTAACTGTGGTTGCTTGAATATGTGGATGAAGGACTGGGTGAATAAATGAAAAAAAAAATCTGCCTTTAGGCAAGTTGTTTATCTTCTTTGTTTCTTTCTCTTTAAATTGAGAAAGAATAATATCTTTCTAGTTCTAATGTTTTTAAAATTCTATATTTATTATTTGAAATCCAGCAGAACATTATATTTCAACATATTTCAAACTGCATGATGGATGAAGTGGTGCTAATTACAGAACAGTGGATTATCATTGACTTTGATGCTTAAGGAGCAGAATTTATTCACTATAAAGTGATAGGAGGAAATAGTGAGATTGTTCACAATTAACTTTGCTAGCAGATGTGATGGAGAAGGAAATGGCAACCCACTCCCGTACTCTTGCCTGGAAAATCCCAGGAACAGAGGAGCCTGGCAGGCTGCCATCTCTGGGGTCGCACAGACTCGGACACAACTGAAGTGATCATGAAAAACTGCACAATTTTAGTCTAAATCTACAATGCAGCAGCAACAGTACATTCTCACATTTTCTCATAAATGTGTCCCTTGATTCTTCTGTTCCAAAGAATAGCAAGGAGGGATAAGAAAACTTTCCTCAGTGATCAATGCAAAGAAACAGAGGAAAACAATAGAATGAGAAAGACTAGAGATCTCTTCAAGAAAATCAGAGATACCAATGGAACATTCCATGCAAAGATGGGCTCAATAAAGGACAGAACTGGTAGGGACCTAAGAGAAGCAGAAGATATTTAAGAAGAGGTGGCAAGAATACACAGAAGAACTGTACAAAAAAGATCTTCACAACCCAGATAATCACGATGGTATGATCACTCACCTAGAGCCAGACATCCTGGAATACGAAGTCAAGTGGGCGTTAGGAAGCATCACTACAAACAAAGCTAGTGGAGATGATGGAATTCCAGTTGAGCTGTTTCAAATCCTAAAAGGTCATGCTGTGAAAGTGCTGCATTCAATATGCCAACAAATTTGGAAAACTCAGCAGTGGCCACAGGACTGGAAAAGGTCAGTTTTCATTCTAATCCCAAAGAAAGGCAATGCCAAAGAATGCTCACACTACCACACAAAGGCACTCATCTCACACACTAACAAAGTAATGCTCAAAATTCTCCAAGCCAGGCTTCAGCAATAAGTGAACCATGAACTTCCAGATGTTCAAGCTGGTTTTAGAAAAGGCAGAGGAACCAGAGATCAAATTGCCAACATCCGCTGGATCATCGAAAAAGCAAGTGAATTCCAGAAAAACATCTATTTCTGCTTTTTTGACTATGCCAAAGCCTTTGACTGTGTGGATCACAATAAATTGTGAAAAATTCTGAAAGAGGTGGGAATACCAGATCACCTGACCTGCCTCTTGAGAAACCTGTATGCAGGTCAGGAAGCAACAGTTAGAACTGGACATGGAACAACAGACTGGTTCCAAATAGGGAAAGGGGTACGTCAAGGCTGTATATTGTCACCCTGCTTATTTAACTTCTATGCAGAGTACATCATGAGAAACGCTGGGCTGGAAGAAACACAAGCTGGAATCAAGATTCCCAGGAGAAATATCAATAACCTCAGATATGCAGATGATACCACCCTTATGGCAGAAAGTGAAGACCTAAAAAGCCTCTTGATAAAAGTGAAAAAGGAGAGTGAAAAAGTTGACTTAAAGTTCAACATTCAGAAAACTAAGATCATGGCATCTGGTCCCATCACTTCATGGGAAATAGATGGGGAAACAGTGGAAACAGTGGCTGACTTTATTTTTTGGGTTCCAAAATCACTGCAGATGGTGATTGCAGCCATGAAATTAAAAGACACTTACTCCTTGGAAGAAAAGTTATGACCATCCTAAACATCATATTAAAAAGCAGAGACATTATTTTGTCAACAAAGGTCCATCTAGTCAAGGCTATGGTTTTTCCAGCAGTCATGTACGAATGTGAGTTGGACTATAAAGAAAGCTGTCCCGAAGAATTGATGGTTTTGAACTGTGGTGTTGGAGAAGACTCTTGAGAGTTCCTTGGACTGCGAGGAGATCCAACCAGTCCATCCTAAAGGAGACCAGTCCTGGGTGTTCATTGGAAGGACTGATGTTAAAGCTGAAACTCCAATACTTTGGCCACCTGATGCGAGGGGCTGACTCATTGGAAAAGACCCTGATGCTGGGAAAGATTGAAGGCAGGAGGAGAAGGGAACGACCGAGGATGAGATGGTTGGATGGCATCACCAACTCAATGGATATGAGTTTGGGTAGACTCCAACAGTTGGTAATGGACAGGGAGGCCTGGCATGTTCATGGGGTCGCAAAGAGTTGGACAGAACTGAGCGACTGAACTGAACTGAACTGATGTTTCTGTATGCTGTATTTTTTTCTTTCTTTACAGCTCAAAGGACAGAATAGAAAAAGGAATGATAATACTTATGAAAATATAGTCTACTATTTAGCTCTATAGCCACAATTAAAGCAATCTAGTAATTATTACTTAAATTATAACTTATAGATTGATAATATTTTTTAAAAGTTGTTTACTGAAGTGCATCAAGTTAAAAATACATAATGAAGAATTTTTTTCCATATGAATATGACAATTATTGTTTTAAATAATACAAATTATCGTTGTTTGACCTATAAACCTAGACATTTCTCTTCCACATGATTACCCTGGAAAAAGTTAGAAATTTAAGCAGTCTGATAGCTTCTTAACTTTTTCCCAGTATTATAGCATTTGTTAGCTGGCAGCAGCCAGAACCAAATCTACAATTTGGATTTCAAATTTAAAGTAGTAAATCATTTGTAGGACCCAAAATACACAAAGCTACAGCAATGACAATATCCTTCCCAAGCATTTCAGAAGGATCACAAGCACACTGCAACACTTATTCAGTTCAGTTCATTTCAGTCGCTCAGTCGTGTCTGAATCTTTGCAACCCCATGAATCGCAGCACGCCAGGCCTCCCTGTCCATCACCATCTCCCGGAGTTCACTCAGACTCACGTCCATCGAGTCAGTGATGCCATCCAGCCATCTCATCCTCGGTCGTCCCCTTCTTCTCCTGACCCCATTCCCTTCCAGCATCAGAGTCTTTTCCAATGAGTCAACTCTTCGCATGAGGTGGCCAAAGTACTGGAGCTTCAGCTATAGCATCATTCCTTCCAAAGAAATCCCAGGGCTGATTTCCTTCAGAATGGGCTGGTTGGATGTCCTTGCAGTCCAAGGGACTCCCAAGAGTCTTCTCCAACACCACAGTTCAAAAGCATCAATTCTTCGATATTCAGCCTTCTTCACAGTCCAACTCTCACATCCAAACATGACCACTGGAAAAACCATAGCCTTGATTAGATGGACCTTAGTCGGCAAAGTCATGTTTCTGCTTTTGAATATACTATCTAGGTTGGTCATAACTTTTCTTCCAAGGAGTAAGTGTCTTTTAATTTCATGGCTGTAGTCACCATCTGCAGTGATTTCGGAGCCCCCAAATATAAAGTCTGACACTGTTTCCACTGTTTCCCCATCTATTTCCCATGGAGTGACAGGACCAGATGCCATGATCTTCGTTTTCTGAATGTTGAGCTTTAAGCCAACTTTTTCACTCTCCTCTTTTACTTTCATCAAGAGACTTTTTAGCTCCTCTTCACTTTCTGCCATAAGGGTGGTGTCATCTGCATATCTGAGGTTATTGATATTTCTCTCGGCAATCTTGATTCCAGCTTGTGTTTCTTCCAGCCTAGCGTTTCTCATGATGTACTCTGCATAGAAGTTAAATAAGCAGGGTGACAATATACAGCCTTGACGTACTCCTTTTCCTAGGAACCGGTCTGCTGTTCCATGTCCAGTTCTAACGGTTGCTTCCTGGCCTGCATACAGATTTCTCAAGAGGCAGGTCAGGTGGTCTGGTATTCTCATCTCTTTCAGAATTTTCCACAATTTATTGTGATCCACACAGTCAAAGGCTTTGGCATAGTCAATAAAGCAGAAATAGATGTTTTTCTGGAAC
>SJYQ01002720.1:0-63826 GCA_006410935.1 Redunca redunca | reverse complement strand
CCACCAGGCAACCATAAGTTTGTAAAACCCAGGTTTAAAACTGCTGTTTGGAGTTAGTAGGGAATTTGGAGCTCCCTTTTCCTATGAGATGGTGCTAGCAGTAAAGAATCCGCCTGCCAATGCAGGAGATGTAGGTTGGATTCCTGACGGAAGATCCCCTGAAGTAGGAAATGGCATACCACGCCAATATTCTTGCCTGGAAAATTCCATGGACAGAGTAGCCTGGCAGGCTACAGCCTATGGGGTTACAAAGAGTTCGACATAACTGAGCGCGTGCGAGCACACATGAAAACTTCTTAAATGCTCATCTGATCAGAAATGATCTTCCTGGCTTGCTTAGTTCTGGTAAGGGTCTTCCTGTTAAGCCTTAGTGAATGTTGATTTAGAAATGTTAGTGTCATTCTAGAATCACCTACCTGATTACACCAGAGGCTATACCTGACCAGGGGTTCTAAATACAGGGGTCAAAGGACACCTGAAACCAAGAAGAACCACTGCTGGTAGAACTTTTCTGGCAGATGATTCTGCTGTCTGCCTGGCCTCTGGGGAAGCCACCTGGTCCTCTACCTCCCTCTGCACAGGCCTTTGGCTGCCCACTCTGCCTCATGTTTCCCCTCACCTGCCTCACCTCCAGTCTGTTATTCCATGTTTGGTTCTAACTACATACAGGTTTCTCAGGAGGCAGGTAAGCCCATCACCTGCCCCCTCTCCAACTGTGTCTGACTTTCTCCAGTGCTCCAAAGATGGGAGTTTTCAGAAAATGACAAGATATGAAAAATAACAACTCAGGTGGAAGCAACCCAAGTGTCTATTGACAGATAGATGGATAAGCAAAATACAGCATCTAGATGCAGTGAAATATTATTCAGCCTTTAAAAGGAAGGGAATTCTAACACATGCATATATATTCGGACACATATAGCATGAATGAAACTGGAAAGCATTATGCCAGGTAATAAGCTAATCACAGAAGAACAAATATTGTATGATTCCACTTATAAAATGTATCTAGAATAGTCAAATTCACAGGCATAGAAAGTAGAATAGAGATTATTGGAGCTAGAGGAAGGAGGGAATGAGGGGTTACTGTTAATGCATAGGGAATTTCAATTTTGCAAGATAAAAAAGTTCAGTAGATGGCTGGGGGTGATAGTTGTACAACAATGTGATTGTATGCATTATTTAATGCTACTGAGCTATCACTTAAAAATGGTTTCAATGGTAAATTTTATATATATTTTACCACAAACCAACCAACCAACATCTCTCTTCAGAAAGTTTAGGAAACCCTAGTGACTTTTTTTTTTCCCAAAAGACCTAACTCACACAAACAGTTCAAATTTCCTGACCAGAGTGTTAGAAATCAACGACAGTGCTTATTACTTCTCAAGCGTATCCTGTTTTATTCCATTCATTATAGGACTGGCTTAGCCAGTAAATTATATCTTTATTTCTCACTCACAAATCAACAGAAATTCTAAGCGGATAAGTAGAATTTGGGCATCTAGTGAAAGTATAATTGTCTTGTAACTTAACTCTATAAAATACTCTTTGCAATTCAGCAAATTGCTAGTTGCTTTTTCTATGCCCTATAAAATGTCTAAGTTTTCAAAAATCTCAGATATCTTTGAACCTTTTAAAAATAAAATAGCTATTGTGCTTTACTACATGCCTGTCGCTAAACTGATTTGTCTTAATAGCAAATAACATAATGGAACCCTAAATTCAGTTATTTGAAATGTCTATATACATTGGGCTGCATAGCTTGGTCCAACACCCCTAATCTTGTTTGAAGGAAAGATGGCCTTATTCAGGGGAACAACTTCTTTAACAATGAACCATTCATTCCCTTGTGATTGTACCAGAAGAGAATTACCAGTTCTTCCAAGTAGATTTTGAAAGCAAGAAATTAGCCTTTTGGGGGTGAGGAAGGCTGGGAATAGGCAGGGGGTAGGAAAATGGATCTAGATTAATTCAACCTGGGCCACCCAGGACCAGGAAGCCAGTTCCAAGTTGTGGCTCAGCTATAAAGAATCCGCTTGGCAATGCAGGAGACATGGGTTTGATCCCTGGGTCGGGAAGATCCCCTGGGGATGGAAATGGCAACCCACTCCAGTATTCTTTTTTTTCACTCCAATATTCTTGCCTGGAGAATCCCATGGACAGAGGAGGCTGGCGATATACAGTCCACAGGGTCACAAAAGAGTTGGACACCCCTTAGCGACCAAACAACAACAGCAACAACAACAATCTGAGTTCTAAACTGCTGGCTATATGTCTATATTGAATGCAAAGAAATTTCTAGCACATTGAAAGCAGCTGATGCTAATAGAGACTTTATCTGATCATCTCAACAGAAGCAGCAAAAGCTAGTGGGCCAAGTGACCATCTGCCCTCTGTTTGAGACCATGGTGGAAATAGGCACGGAGGTGGTGGAAGGAGAATATCTAATCACCTCCTCAGAAGACAATTTTTCCTCTGGAATTGTCTCCATGCCTTATTCCTGTGGGTTGAATTCTCCTTAAAATTAGGCAACTCTGTGCAGGGAGACTTAGAGCAATGAGAAATCCATAATATTACACGGATTAGCCAAATTGAAAATTAGCAATGAGTTTTAGGGTAGGAAGAAATTCGTTTTTGGGAAACAGTGAGGGACAGTGCTGGCAGAGAGCCAGTTTGAATGAGGAACTGACCTTGGGAGAAAGAACACAGATGGAGAAGAGCAGCATGAACCTGCCCGAAGGAGAGGGAATGAGAGGACATCAGCCACTTTACTCACATTTTATGCTTGAGAGCTGAGCCCATCTCTCCCCATTCCCATCCAGGCTGGACACAAGAACCAAAACCACCTACCCATCTGCCTTAGTATGACTTTGTTATTCAATTGTGTTTATCATAATTGAATAATTTACTATTCCAGGAGACACTTTGACAGGCAAATATCCTTATTGTTCAATAGAAGAACTTCCAGCTCTTTCAGTAGAAAACATCAACTGTTCATGCTCAAAGACTCTTTGACATCCAGTGTCAAAATCCTTGCCTTGCTGTGTCCACCATTATATGCCAGGCTTTGTTAATCATCCTCAAGCCTCTATACTGAAAGACTGGCCTTAGACCAAATTTCAAGTTCTCAATAAATTTCAACCTTGCCTTTTCCCCTCTAAACCCTACTGAAACTCTGTGCGGTGGTGTCCTCCCTTTCAACAGTGAGTAATCAGCTCAACTTTGTCTTATCAACAGGTTGTCCTGGTGTTATGTGGGGGTCCAGCTCTGGACATACTAACATACAATCTACATTACAAGGTTAGTCGATAATCACTATTGTCATTTTAATGGATGGGAAATACAATGTTTTGCATAGTTATCTAATGCTTTACAATTTACCAAACACTTTCCCATGTATGAGCTTCCCTTGTGGCTCAGCTGGTAAAGAATTCATCTGCAATGCAGGAGACCTAGGTTCAATCCCTGGGTTGGAAAGATCCCCTGGAGAAGGGAAAGGCTACCTACTCCAGTATTCTGTCCTGAAGAATTCCATGGACTGTACGTATAGTCCATGGGGTCGTGAAGAGTCTGGACACAACTGAGCAACTTTCACTTTCCCATGTATTATCTCATTGGGCTCATTTGCCACTGAGAGGTAAGTAGGGTAAATGTTGTTGTCATGACTATGTCACACATGAAAATGCAAGCCCAAAGAGGGTAAGTGATATATTTGAGGTTAAACAGCCCATTAATATGCAAAGTGGAATCTTAATTCCAAGTTTCCTGATATCACATGTTGACTGTAAACCCTCAGTGGTTTAGTCATTCAGTCATGTCCCACTTGTGACCTGGTGGGCTGTAGCCCAGGTTCCTCTTCCATGGGATTTCTCAGACAAGAATACTAGAGTGGGTTGCCATTTCCTCCTCCAGGGGATCTTCCCAACCCACGGATTGAAACTGGGTCTCCTGCATTGCAGGCAGTCTCTTTACCAACTGAGCCACCAGGGAAGTGTAAACCTAGGATCATAATTATAATATTAAGTATTTAAATAGGATATAAAGCATTTGCCTAAATCTTAACGATTTAATGTGTATTAGTTTGCTAGGGCTACTGTAACAATACCACTACTTGGTGGTTTAGAATGACAGAAATCATTGTCGTTCTGGAGACTTGAAATTCAAAAATCAAGATGTCAGCAGGGTTGAGTCCTTTTGAGGTCTGTAAGTGGGGATCTATTCCATGACTCTTGCTTAGCTTCTGGTGGTTTTCTGGAATTTTTAGTATTTCTGCATCACTCCGATTCATGCCTTCATGTTCACATGGTATTCTGCCTGTGTACATGCCTGTGTCCAAAATTTCCCTTTATAAAAGGAAACTTTATATTGAACAAAGGTCCTACCAATTCCAGTATGACTTTTAACAAATTATGTCTACAGTGACTGTTTCCAAATAAGGTCACATTTGTGAGGCAGTAGGGCTTAGCACACACATTCTGAGGGGAAACAATTCAACCTAAAGCACCAAGATAAGAAAATTTGTTTCACCTTTGCAAGCCCAACAGTTTATAATTGATGCTTTTGTTCCAGTAGTCCTTGGGACTAAGAATGGTTTTTGAGACAGTAAAATTTGCCATTGTATAGAGACACTTAATGGGCTTTCTAGGTGGCATTAGCAGTAAAGAATCCACCTGCCAAAGCAGGAGATGCAAGAGACATAGGTTCAATCCCTGGGTCAGGAAGCTCCCCTGGAGGAGAAAATGGCAACCCATGCCAGTACTCTTGCCTGGAGAATCCCATGGACAGGGGAGCCTGGCGGGCTACAGTCCACCGGGTCGCAGAGAGTTGGGCACAACTGAGTACACACACACAGAGACACTTAATACCTTAGGGCAGATGCATTTCCTGGGCTGCTATGTGGCTAATTTTACTTTATTCTCAGTAAGTAATCATGCGTACTACATGAATTATTGAGTCAAATGAGTGTGGAGAAGCCATTGTTTGTATTCAGTTTAAAGGATGCATCCATTTCAATTGCATTTTGAGAGTGAGGGCAGCTAATGAATTGTGTCCAGTGAAGAGCCTGGTCCAGATGGCACAGGCTGTCCCCTGGTGAAAAGGGGTTTGTGCAAAAATACAGTTAGAAGAAAATAATATATTTTAGTCAAGAAAATCAGGGAACGTGGCCTGGTACTAACTTGGGTGAATTTATTCTGGAAACCTTTTCTGCTTTAACATTCAAAGGCTGATCTCAGGAATAAATATTCTGCTCCTCCACAGGGGACTCATCTAGCAACCGTGAAAATTATACCACAACTCGCACACACATGGGCATACACACATACATGAAACAATTTATGAAACAGAACTTCTCCTTACTACAATGTCCTCTAAGTTTTTCTATTCGATTGTATTCTTTAAAAAATATTTATTTGGCTGTGCTAGGTCTTAGCCGCTGTATTCGGCGGGATCTTTGATTTTTGTTGCAGCATGTGAACTCTTAGTTGCAGCGTGTGGGATCTAGTTCCCTGACCAGAGGTCGAACCCAGGTCCCCTGCATTGGGACCTTAGAGTCTTAGCCACTGGACCACCAGGGAAGTCGCTGTATTCTATTTTGTTTATTAAAAATGTCAGTTGTATGCCACTAAAATAAGTTCATGACCCAGGAAAGGTGCAACTTTGGGGGAAACCTGATCTAGAATATGTACTCAGGAGTGAAACTATTAAGTCCTAGTTATATGAATGTTTAATTTTACAAGGAAATGCCAAATGGTTTTCCAAAGTGATTATAGCAGTTTACACTCCCATTAGGAATGTGAAAGAATTCCTGCAGCTTTACCTCTTCTCTCCCACGCTCGGTGTTGTTACAATTCTTCATTCTTGCTAATCTGGTGTGTATAAAAAGGTATCTCAGTGTGGTCTGCACTTGCAATTCCCTGAGGAATAATTAGCTTGGACTCCTTTTTGATTACATTTTCACAGTCTCAGTGAACTGCCTGTTCATGTCTTTTGCCCACAGTTCTGTTGGGTTTTTTACAAGGTGCTTATTGAACAATTTGCAACACACTGTACGATGTTTTGTTCATTTAATGCAGGGCTTAAATGGGGAGATTATTTCTTTAAGAATGGATTGAGATTCAAGAAACTTTATCTGGTATGAAGAAGGTGTAAGAAGAAAACTGGTACCTTATTTTTGGTTTACTGCTGAGACCTCCTGTTTACCCTTGTCAGGAGTAAACCTGCATCAGGAATACCCTGCTCTCTTAGCTAGGTTCAGGACCTCTTCCCTGCTTTCTTCAGTGTGTAATAGCCTTGCAGACACCGGGGATGCGGGTGTCATTCCTCACTGACACTGCTGGAGGAATGCCAGTCCATCTCCCCCTTCCCTTCTGTGTTTCTCTTCTACCCCAACTGGATGGCTTGCATTTCTGCCGATCTGGCATTGGGATCCAGGGCTTCTGCACATTCTTAAAGCTTCTTTTGAGGTCATCCATAATGTAGTCCTGGTGGCTCAGATGGTAAAGAATCTGCTGGCAATGCAGGAGACCCAGTGTTCGTTCCCTGGGTCGGGAAGATCCCCTGGAGAAGGAAATGGCAACCCTCTCCAGTATTGCCTGGAGAATTCCATGGACAGAGGAGCCTGGTGGGCTACACTCTATGGGGTCACAAAGAGTCAGACATGACTGAGCAACTAACACTTTTACACTTTCATAATGTAATCCTGAGTTGAAATTCTGGATCTTCTCTTTCACACATCCCTCTCTTCCTTGATATTTATCACAAGAGGTAAGAGAATCGCTGGCCACTAGGTACTGGTAATTATGATGCTCTGACCAGGGAGTGCATGTCCTTTGCCTGAATCTGCTCCTGCCTCTCAGTCAGGGTGGGCCTTGTCCTGTGAGGGTTTTTGTAGCAGTGTAGACCATGAAACCACTTCATCTAGCGGATGAAATTTCCCCACATAGGAAACCGGGTCATAGTTGGGGTTTGCGTCATTGACTAAATCAATCATGAATATAGCCACCTGAATATTATAAAAATTTTAAAATGCACAAGGCTCTTTAATAATAAATGAAGTGAGTCATTTTATCACAGAATAGGTTTTATGGAATGACCTTACTTAGGGAATGAGTGAAGTTCAGATTTCTCACTTTTAGGATCTGGAGCATGACTTCATTGTTACAAGGTTCAGAGTGGTCCTAGTTTGGCTTTGATGACATTATCCTTGATAGTAGCTTTGACCTGCTTCTCACAGATCAGGGATCCTCAGATTAGGTTTCTTGGAGCCTCACTGTTCTGGGGGAAAACCTTCAAGTGGACATCAAACCCCTCTAATGTGTCGGCCTCTAATGTGTGAAGACAGCCAGAGCAGGTGGCCAGAATTCTGGGCCCTCTCCTCTGTTTCAGCCAGAGCAGTCTTCTTGTTTTCTTATTTGTAATTAGAATCCCATGGAAGAATGCATTTATAAATGCAACTTCTTTTCTAGAAGTTTGGAAACCACTGCAGCAGTTAATGTTGAAGCAAAGCTTAAATAGTGGGTTGTAGCCAAGGAGGAAGGGCAGGCTAGTATTTGCTGACAGTGCCTTTTCCTTCAAATGGACCCACAGTTCCTAAGGATAACATCTTTTTTTCTTTTCCCTTCCCGTGACACTTCTGATGGCTGGTCAAGCATCCGTAACTCCCCCCTTCACTGGCTAGTGTGGTCTTCTGGTTCCTTATTGCATCAGACTGATCTTGTCTTCCCAAATCTGTGCTTCTCTTCTCCTCTGGTAATGGAATTTCAATCCACACACCCTTGCCCAGCCAAGGGTTTCATTTCCCAGCTCCCCATGGTGCAGTATGGCTCCGTGGCCATGCTCTCACAGTGGACTGTGAGCACCAGTGATGTGTGTAATTCTCCCATCACTTGTTTAAAAGGAAACTGCTTATCCAGGAGTTTTCTTTCACTGTTCCCCTCTCCCACCAGCTGAGCACAGATATGATGGTGACCCTGAATCCCACATGCAGACAAGGACAACTCTGGGGGAAGATAGAGCAGCAGATAGAAAGGGCCCAGGACCTAGGCTTGGGTGAAGCTCAGTGTCCCAACAGGTGGGACAGCTTGCCTCCAGACTGTAATAAGGGTCTGTAGTTAACTGCTGTGTAAGTGGTCTGCAACCTTATTCTGTAATAGAATCTCCAAATCTAAGAGCTACGGACTTGAGAGAAGAGTAAGAATCATTGAAACCAGTTCTAGGATTTGCATCCCTTCAGAGAGAGAAGTTACTTTTGGATTTCTGAGGTCCTGAGATCACAGGGAGTTGTGGTGTGGAGTGGGAACACATTTTACATAGAGACTGAGAAGGCAGACTGCCTTGGAGAGAGCACCCCTCCCCTCCAGGATTTGCAGCCGACAGCTCTGGGTGTTGGAAGGACAGAGGAGGGCTTGGCTTGCTGGAAGCAACCATCTTAGGTCCTCACACCAGTCTTAGCTCTGTCTTGACTCTTCTGGGGGTCTCTACCTTGGGGACCCCATCTTTTTCTTTCACTGCACCTTGCAGCATGCAGGATCTTAGTTCCTCAAACTCGTGCCCCTGGCAGTGAAAGCGTTGAGTCCTAAATACTGGACTGCCAGAGAATTCCCTGGAGACCCCATTCTAATTCAACCTCAGTGGCTTATAGAGAAGAAAACTGAGCTCAAGTGTCTTCTTCAAGGTCACACAGTGATTTGGTGGCAAAGCCGGGACTAGAATTCAGATATCCCTAAAGTATAAGACTGTCCGTGCACCATGACAAAATGTTTGACCACATTTTACAATAGAAATGAAGAGTTATGTCTCTTGATCTTGGCTTCTTGTCTGTTCTTGTGCTGCTGATCAGATTCCTGCTTTCCTTCTTAAGTCTCTTAGCTCGAGTCCTGTCCTTATCTGAGGGTCCACCTTCTCCATCCTTCTGCATCTCTACGATTCCCCTCTCTTTACTGAGCAGACTCAGCTTTCTGTCCGATCCTACTCTTTGGCCTCTTCTCTTTTTGCTCCATTTCATCAGAGCATAGAAACAGAGACTAGGCAGGAGCCCTTTGGACGACAGCCCATAAAACATCAAGACAAACAGGACAGATTGCTTGGAAGTACAATCTTATAATATTCAGGGATTAAATGAATGACAAGCTAAAGGCTCCATATCTGAAAAAGACCACCCCCTCCACCATAGGCACCTGGAGCCAGGGTCTCAAAATGAATGACTGCAGGGAAAGGACCAAAGTCTCCTAAGAAGTCACATCCTCCACTCTTCATCCATATTTCCTGTCAACACCTTTCTGATTGAAAAGAAATGGGAAAACTGTACTTGAGTTTCACACTGATACTTTTTAAGATCCAGCAGAAATTCCACATCCTTTCGTTGCCTCCTAGATTTCAGTCTCCTCTCTTTTTCCTCCTCGTTTTTATATCAGATCATTTAACAGACAAGGGTCAGAACTAAAAACAAATCCTCATTTTCCAGAGCTACCTACAATGTCATTTACTGTATTCCTAGGTCTTTGGAGTTGACACTGCTGACACACGGGCACATAGATACACATTTGCAAAATAAAACCTCAGCTCACAAGCAGTTTCTGGAAGCTTGTGGTATTGCTTTGGGCTGAGGATTGGACTTTTCCAGGGGTTGTTCATCCAGATTGCTCCTATGTTCCCTATCACCTTTTATCCAGGGATCTTACTGGGGTTTCTAGCCCAGCATTGATGCTTATACCTCCCCACAGAGCCACCAGTAATTGCTTTTAACAGAAGGAAACTGAGGTCCAACAACAACAACAAAAAGACAATAGACTGAGTGGATGGGGAAGTGTCCAGCCAAGTTAGAAATAAAATTCATTTTGTGTAAAAACCAGGAACACATGCTTTTATCTCTTTTTCTTTTGGTTGATACCAAAAGGGGATCAACATGCAGAGGGTTAAACATGTGGGGGAAATAAATTTAGTGGTGTTGGTTCAGGACAGAACATATTGGGAATGAATAACAGAAAAACAGTACTCTCACTAAGTTTCATAACTCCAGCAAATTTGTGGATTGGGGTTAACCGAGGCTGGAATTCCAGAACTCAAGTTACCCAACTGTGGCAGGCCAGGGGAATTTCTGTTGGTTGGATGGGAAATCTTCAATGTCAGCATTCATGTTCAACTGTACTCAACACTTTAACCCAGTATGTAAGTAACTTTCTTTCCATTCTTATGTTGATTAGGAGCCTAGAGCCTGAATGGAACAGAGAAAAAGTCTGTACTCACTTGGACTAAATGTGGCCACCGGTCATTAAGAATGCTGACTGTGGCCATTCCCAGTCAGCTCCTCGTGTCTAGTGCTAAAAGACACTGGACACCTCTGGCTGCAAGGACTTCAAGCAACATCATGAACTTGTCACTTAATTCGTGAGCTGCCAGCTAGCTGGCTGTGTGAAAATGTCCTACCTTCCCGTTGAGCTGGAAGTCCCTTGAAGTCAGGGACTCCCTCATATTCCTCTGCAGCTCCTGTGTTGCACCACGTTGACTTTCCATCAGCCAGCGTTCACTGGGGAGAGCAGAACCACTATGAGTATCACAGGATGTATAAGGCAGTTGTGGGAGAAGCTGGGCAAGTAGAGATGCCTAACTGGGAGTTGGAGGACGGGTGACTAACCTGCTCTCTTGAAGCCCTGGTGTGAATGGAACAGTCAGAGTCTGCCAAGAACAGCCAGGCACATCCAGTGGCTGGGGTGGGACTGTGAAAGCAAAGTTGGTAGAGAAGTCCATGGAAAACTATTGCCTTTGAATCTGGTGGTGGGACTGGGACCACTGGACCAACCGACAGAAGAATTACTAGAATGAGTCCAGTGGTAGTTGCCGGGGGCTGGTGGCAGACATTAGTCAAAAGGTACAAATATCACGCAAAACAACAACACTGCTACTACTAATAATAAAGAAGGTGGGAGGAAACTTTTGGAGGGGATGGATGTGTTTATGACATCACTTATTGGGATGGTTTCACAGTTATATACTTACTCCTACACTCATCAAGTTGTATACATTAAATATGTACAGATTTGTATGTGTTAATCATACCTCAATAGGGCTTCCCTGGTAACTCAGAGGTTAAAGCATCTGCCTGCAATGCAGGAGAGCTGGGTTCAATTCCTGGGTTGGGAAGATCCCCTGGATGAAGGAAATGGCAACCCACTCCAGTATTCTTGCCTGGAAAATCCCATAGACAGAGGAACCTGGTGGGCTATACTTCACGGGGTAGCAAAGAGTCGGACAGGACTGAGTGACTTAATTTTCTTTCACTTTCACTTTCTTACCTCAATAAAATGGTGAAAGAAAGAAGGAAAGAAAGGAAGGAAGAGAGATTTGCTGGATGTGGAATGGAAAAGACCAAGGATAAACTGGAGCCCAACAGCACTTTTGCATCTGTGTGTTGCCACATGAAACCACAATGACCTTCACAAAGTAGTGGCTATCACTCTACTTCCACCTTCCAAATCTTTCCCCCATTTCTCTTTGGGTCAACTCTAACCCAGAATCATACAGAGAAGGGGATTCTGGGAAACCCCTCCAGCTGAACCAAGTTACACAATGCAGTACAGAGTTATCACAGATGTGCAATAGTCTCTTTGAACTCATCGGGTCAGTCTCTGGCATCACTGGGAAAGTTCTAATCTAGAGTCAAGAGATGAGTCCGGAATGGCTCTACCTCTAAATATCTGTCCTTAGCTAGGTTGCTTAACCTCTCTGCCTGGCAGGTCCACAGATGGGAAAAGGTGATTCATCACCTCCTAGGAGGTCCATGCAGAGGGAAGGGACTTAGAATGTTAGTGAGCTTTGATAACTTCCAGCCAAAGGTTCTAAAGGATACTAGATTCTGCAACATTATTTCTCTCAGATTTTGCTAGTGTGCATTTAAAGCATGTCTATTTGGAGCTGAGTCTCCTGGCTAAAGCAAGGGTTTGAAAATCAGAAATTCCAACTATTTTTTTTTCTCTAACTATATTCTTGGCATGCTATGAAATTCAGAGCAAGTCGTTAAACCATTTGCTGTCAACATTTACTTATGCACAGAATGGGGATAATCACATTCCAAGAACAGCAATTGCCCACTGGCTCAGTCCCTTAAAGAAATGAAGACCCAGCAGAGCCATTATAAGCTTTACCAGAGCAGTGTTCTACAAAATTTCCAGGGCTTGCTCTGTTATCTCCTTCTTGGGACAATACATAAAATTGGGCCAGAATTTATGAAGCCAACAAACCTGCTCCATTTCACCTTGAGCTAAAGCTGCAGAGTTTGCTCCCTTTGATGATACACCATCAAATACAGAAAAACTGGTTCCAGTCTGATCATCTGCAAAGCAGTAAAAAGCTTCCTGCCTTGCTCTGTCTACAGGATGTGGTGACAGGGAGCCCAAGAAAGATGGAAGAGATGGATTCAAGCCAGGGCAGAGGAAGCAGGTTCTAACCTTCAGATTACCCTCTCCAGAGACCAACTGCTTCCCACAGAAGAGTTGGGAGCCCTGCCAAAGACCCTCTTCCAAGACCACAACTCGGAAAGCATAAAGTATAAGCTTCACCCCTTGTATGTAGAGGGTTAACTTCATGGCAAACAAAGGGTTAAGAAAAGAATTCACAATATCTTCCCCACACACACATTTTTCATGAGCAATGGTGTCCCTTCCTAAGCCTGAGTACTTTAGTGCCTTCCCTAAATAATTACTGTCTGGGAAATTAAACGTTTCAGCTCTTTCTACCTGGTATCTGTTGTGTCAGCCAGAACCCACTAACAAATGTAAACTGGTGACACTTGAACACAAAGTCATGCCTCTTGCCTTCACAGGTGACAAAGCTCAGAGTAGCATTTTTCATCCTCAGCTTTCTATCGTTAGCAAATTTGTTTAAAAAGGTGAGGGCTTGGGAATCCCCTGGTAATCCAGTGGTTAGGACTCTGAGTTTTCACTGCTGAGGGCATGGGTTCAATCTCTGATCAGCAGACTAACATCCCACAAGCCTCACAGCACAAAATAAAATATTGGGTTGACCAAAAGCTTCTAACAAAACTTTCTTGTTAGGTTTGTTAGAAACTTTTGGATAATACAATAAAATAAAGGTGAAACCTTGTATTGCACCATGCACTTTCTCCCACAGGTCTCTGTGATCCAGGGGCATGTTTCAGCAAGTTGGCTGACGGACAATAAGAGAGGTCTGAACATTTATAGAGTCGAAGACGAATACATTTTGGTACTTTAAAAGCCTGGCATAAAAATAGCAGTAAGAATATTTCATGATAAAAACAATCAGTTCCGAAGTCCTTTATTCACTCCCCCGCTTCTTAATTGGAAGACTTTGGTGTGACTTACAGTGTTTAGGTCCGGTGTCATGTTTGTTATGTTTATATAGTAACCAAAAGCTATGGATAAATATTTATGTAGTTACAAAACTTTTAACAGGCCCCAAACTTGGAATAACCCAAAAGAAAGCAAAGCACTCCATTTTGGGCAGTTGTAAATCCCCGATTGTCAACGTGACTTGGACATCGGAAGGGAAGGAGTAAGCCCCAGTGGCTCCCATATGTTTGCCGAGAGCAGCCTTTGGGGGTGGGGGTAGAAGGAAGAACAGAGGAAGGGCCGCCGTGGACAGTCTGCATTGAATGTCCCGACAGTCTGGGAACAGGCAGAGCATCATTTTGCACTCGTCAGCTGTCGCCCGGTGGACGCCTGCATGATAAATGAATAATGGTGCCACGGGCTTCTTCTTACACTAAAAAATTCAGTGCACATGGTTCTGGCTGGTTCTCTCTCCCATCCTATCTTTTGGTCATTATGGAAGTACATTTGTTCCCTGGGCCATAAAAAAAGGGTATTACAGCTTTTAGAAGAGAATTGAGGCCAGCAACTTAGAGATTCAGTCTTGAGGGACATGATATAAAGAACTCATATCTGAACCCTGGATGCAGGGTCATTGAGAAAAGTACTCGGGCTCAGTAGGGCAGGGTTGTTGAGAAAAAGAAGAAGCTAACAAAGATTGTTCTTTGGAATCCATAAAGACCCAACTGTGCATATTTTATTTCAGAAAACATTTATTTATTTGACTGTGTTAAGTCTTTGTTGCATCCTGTGGGCTCTCTAGTGCAGCACACGGACTCTGTAGTTGCGCCATGGGCATAGTTGCTCTCCAGCACGTGGGCTCTTAGTTTCCCAACCAGGGATCAAACCTGCATCCCCTTCATTGCAAGGTGGATCCTTAACTACTGGGCCACCAGGGAAGTCCCCACTGTGCACATTTTAAACTGGTAATCATTTGAGAAATTTTAGAAGAGAAAGTAAACTGAGGATACTTCCAGGCATATATGCACTACAAGGTGTCTGTGGGTTGACAGTAATTTGGGGCCAGTGATCAGAGTAACAATAACTGTACTGACCTCACAAGTTTGTCATGAGAAATAAATGCAGTGATATGGGAGCTGCTTAGCACTCCATAAGGGGCAATCCATCAGTATTACTATTACTTAGCTTTGGAGATACTGTCTCATTACCTGCACTGCAAGGAAAGAGTACATACTAAACAAACTTAGCTGAAACGATGGGAAAATTTGAGCAGAAAATCTTCTCTGAAGGCTTAGATTTGGAGGAGGGGATGTTTAAGTTTCTCTTCCCCGAAAGCTGTGGCCTAGGGATGTAGACAGCCTCTCCCCACCCGGGAGAGAAACCCTACCTCACTGTGGCCAGGTTAGCAGAAGGCTGGCCTCCTAGGAATGGAGGCCGTCATGGCCTTTTGGTCCTTGAATAGTTCAAAGCATTTCTGGAAGCTATGCTAGTGGGGCACGGAACGCTTGTCAAAACCTGAAATAGCCCTGCCAGGGCTGATGGCCAACAGCTGCAGCCACAGCAGTTGCTGTGTCCCACGTCACTGCATCTGACCCCAGGCACGGGGATCCCTGACAAATGGTCATGAGAGCCTCGTGGTACTCATCTGTCTGGAAGCCAGTGAGAGGTGAAAGGGAGCCAGATTCTGGTCCCCAAAACTGGCACCCTCTGGTCACATCTGCCTCCAGTGATCTCTCTCCTTGCCATGGAATTCCAGGCTTTGGAGCTACACGAGGAATACCGTATCCTTTCACCCTGTTTTCAGGACAATATTCTTTCACTGTGAAGTTCAGGTAAATTTCTCATCAAAGTAGAATTTTATACCTGGTGCTATGTGAATATAGTTTTGAACAATGAATACGGTTTGAGCAGGAATAATGATGCAAATTGCCACTTACAGAGGATCTACTATATCCCTCCAAGTACTGTAGTGCTGCATATCCATCTCAATCTTACAAGTTTTACCTCCAATATCAAGGTAAGATAGCTAATTAGTGGCTAAGGTAGAACAAACTCATCTTTCACCTCTGTAGAAGGTTTTACAAGGAGTCTTTTTTCTCCTTTAATGGTTTATAAACTTCTCTGGTTATACAATAATATATGTTTATATTAGGAAATTCAGAAAATATGAGATGCATTAAAAAATAGTAATTCTACTACCCCATATAACTACTGTTAACTTTTTTTCCAATATGTTTTTCTGTATATATATTTACAGTATTTCCCCTTTTCCTAACTGGGATCTTCAAACTTTTTAGACTTTCCAAAGATTTTTAAGTTTCCTTGAAATACCAGGAAGCCTGTTGCACCCAGGGAGGCAACTGTGGACTTCTGAAGTTCAAACGTAGTTCAGAAAACTGACCACACAGTTTCCAAGACATGACTAAAGTTGGCAAAATGCCTTTTTCCACCCTGATAGAGGCTTTAAGTGCCTGGTCATTTGTTTTTCTGGCAGCAGGACTATTCTTCACTGTAACCAATGGCTACTACTGTCATTAGAAGTTCTTCAGTCTTTTTAGGCCTTAATCATGCTCCAGATGTTACAGAAATTTAGTGACTGAAAATGAACATACATTCAAGTCTTCAGCTGCTTCTTCAAGGTCATTGGGATTTCAGCTTCAGTCTCTTAATTTGGAGTTTCAGCCAGACCCCTTCAGGGGGATTTCATTCTCATGATAAGCCAAGGAGACTTCCTTTTAGATATATTTGAGTATTTTGTATTTTCAGTTGGCTGCCCCAGTAATGTATGTGTTCCTTTAAAACATCTCTCCTTTGCCAGACATCCCATCATGGGGGGTCCTTTTGTGGCTATGAGAGGTTATACTGCGTTTTAATTCTATCTTTGCCCCCAAGAGACCAACCAGTAGCACTCTTCCTACGCTGTCTGATCAGATAGAGCTATTTTTAGTAGAGACTGCTTTGCTTGGAAGACAGCTTATAATCTTAAAAAAGCTCTTTACACTGTAGGCATATAGGTTTCTTGACAGTGTGTATCTAGAGTGGCCACATCGTTGCTGCCCAGAAGACTACCTTTGAATTCACTCTTTCTGCTCCTGTATGTCTGTAAGGATAAATGAATTGCTTTGGTGCTAAATACGGTAACTGTCGCATCCATCATTTGTGACAACCACTTCCTGAACTTCATCCCTGAATGCTGTACACACCGTTTTTATTGGTTCTCACCAGAGCCCGATGGTGCCACAGGAAGCGGTCAGCAGACAGCAGTAGCAGCTGCACCTTCCCATGATTTTACATGCTGCTTTACAAAACTCGTCCAATAGTTTTACATATTCACTTAACAAATGGAACACACGATCTATTCGACTGGGGCCTTGTTGGATAAATATGGAAAAAATGTGGGAACTATGTCATGAACCACAATGGGTTTGCGTTCTATGTAATTTGAAGACAAGATTCCTTTGCTGTGTGTCACTTACCTCCTATATTACCACTGTCGCCCAATATTTCGTAACCATCAACTCTTTGCCAGTGCCCACATGCAAAGACGGGTTTGTATTAAAAAATAAATGAGAACAGCACATTCTGATGTGGTGTAGTATATCAGCATTTTCCACCGAAGCCTTGCTGCCTGCCCTTCCCCTTTTAAGAAACAAAGACTCCAAAGCAGAGCAACTTATCCTGTTACAGCTCCCGGTGAGAAGGGTGATGAGATGTCAGAAAGAAAAAGAAAAGCCTTTTTCTTTTGAAATATCTAAATGTCCAAAGATGGGAACAGCCACAGCGGGGAGAATACTGTGCTATGCCTTTTGATCTGATTCTGTGGACATCCGTGTCCAGTTGGAAAGCTCAATTATTTTCAATTGCAAGAATCAAAAAACCAGACTCCTAGCGGCTTCGCCATATAGAGCTTTATTTTTCTCACAGAACCAGGTGACCAAAAGTGGGCTGTGCAGGCCAAGTCATCCCAGACTCAGATTTTCCCTTCTGCTCCACCAAACTTACTAAATGTTGGATTTCTTCCATGTGCTGTTGACTCATGGTGGCAAAGTAGCTGCAGCACCTCTGGGACCCATTTTTAATGTAGGATGAAGTGAAAAGGGCCATACTAGCCAGATGGTCTCCTTCTACCTGGAAAATCAGCAGATCTCTGGTATCTTCTCATTGGCCAGAACAGGGCCACATGGTCACTCTCAGGAGGCTTGAAAAATGAGTTTTAGCTGAGAGCGTGGCTGATTTGACCTACAGTGTGATTGTGTTAGTGCAGAAGAGGGAAGAATGGGTGCAGCTTAGTCACACACCTCACAGAGCTGCTTTCCTTAAGATCTTCCTTAGGGGGTAGCATGACTGAAGGAAGGGCCCAGAGATAGAACATACTGACCTCTTTGGAGATGTGACTGTCCCCATGTCGTGTTCTTCTAGGCAAAGGCATCACAATAACATTTGCTATATGAGAACAGCCCCAAACTTTTTGTTCATATGTGAAATTTGGTAATCTCAGTTACCAAACTCAATGGTAATTCCCCATTGCAATTCTTATGAAAACTCACTGTATTTAAATGACTGGAAAAGTAACAGTGTTCTTTTTAGGGACTTCCCTGGTGGTTCAGTGGTTGAGACTGCATGCTCCCAATGCAGGGTGGCATAGGGTTGATCCCTGGGCACGGGACTAAGATCCCAAATGGCACAGCCATAAATAGAAAAAAGAAAGAAAACTGTTCTTTTTAAAAGGTTAATCTGACCATTTTACCACCCTGCTTAAAACTCTTCTAGAGCTTTCTTCTTAGAGCTCTTGAGATAAAATATAAAACCCACGCCTTGACCTTTAGAGACCTACAGGGCACAGTCTCTCTATTTCTGCAGCCTCCTATGTCTCTCTGCCTCAGGATCCTTGCATGCCCTTTCTTCTGCCCAGAAGCCTTTTCCCCCAGCTATGAGCTTAGCACCCTCTGCTCATTGCTCTGCTCTAAGATTGAAGAGTCTCTGGAGAAACATTCCCTAACCTGTCAGGCTAGCTTAGGACACGCTGATATGAACTCCAAGCATTTTAATTTTCTTCTTAGCATTTATCTGAAAAAAAAAAAAAAAACCAATGAATTGGGACTTTCCTGGTGGTCCAGTGGCTAAGAATCTTCATGCCAATGCCAGTGGACACCGGTTCAGTCCCTGGTCCAGGGAGATCCTGCATGCTTCAGGGCAACTAAGTCCACGAGCCACAACAACTGCAGCCCGCATGCCCTAGAGCCCATGCTCCGCAACAAGAAAAACCACTGTAATGAGAAGCCCTCACACCGCAACTAGAGAGAAGCCCCTGCTCACAGCAACTAGACAAACCTTGCACGCAGCGATGAAGACCCAGTGCCGCCAAAAATAAATAAATAAAAATTAAAAACTAACTAATTTGGAGTGAGTTGTTCCAAGTTTGCTTCCCCTGCTAGAATGTTAGCTTTGAGAAGGCCCTAATGTTCTTATTTACCTCACTTGGTTTATTGCCTGCTGTGGAGTAAGCATTTAACAAATATAACTGAATGAATGAGATGAAATTCTAAAAGCATGAAACTGAATTTGCTGATAATATGTACTTGTGCTACTCAAAATATAGTCCTCAAACTGGTGCTAATCTGCAAGTTGTTCCTTGTTAATCTACCACAACTATAGAAATTGAAAGTCAGTGTTTAGAAACTTTTATAGCGATTTAAAAAATGTTGTCACTCAATGGTTGAAAATTTTAAAAAAATAAAGCTTGTCCTTCAACACAGATGGTTTGAGAAGCTCTGTTATAGGTTATACTACAAACTGTCATTACACTAGTAAAAAGGCAAGCATTTCTAAAGCTGGAGGCAGACTGCCTAAAATAGATAACCAACAAGGACCTACTGTCTAGCACAGGAAACTATACTCAACACCTTGTTATAACCTATAAGGGAAAAGAATCTGAAATAAAAAGATATATATATATATAGACTTGAATTGCTTTGCCATATACCTGAAACTTTCAGAGAAGGCCCTGGTGACCCACTCCAGTACTCTTGCCTGGAGAATCCCATGGATGGAGGAGCCTGGTAGGCTGCAGTCCATGGGGTCGCTAAGAGTTGGACACGACTGAGCTACTTCATTTTCACTTTTCACTTTCATGCACTGGAGAAGGAAATGGCAACCCACTCTAATGTTCTTGCCTGGAGAATCCCAGGGATGGAGGAGCCTGGTGGGGTGCCGTCTATGGAGCAGCAGCAGCATACCTGAAACTAACGCAACATTGTAAATCAACTATACTTCACCTTAAAAACAATAAAATATAAAGTAAGGTGAAGCCACAGGAGCTCCACAGCCTATGCCAGCAGCCATCAAGCAGGCAGATCAGTGTGAATTGCCAGCAAGAAGAAGGCCATACAGCCCCGCCTCCACCTCCTAAGAGAAACCCTGTCTCCCTAACATCACAGCAAGTTATTTAATTTGAACACAGTCTTTCATCTTTTGTGCTTCAGTTTCCTCATGTGGAAATGGGGATAATGACAGAATCTACTTCATGGGGTTGCTGTGAAAGACTAAGCTGTGCAATTATATGCCAAGAATTTGGAGTCACTTTCATGAATATATGATATTATTATTACTTGCAATAATAAAATGAGAAAGCCATTTTGCAAAAAAAAAAAAGAGGAGATTTCTTAAAAAATAAAACCCGGTTTGGATTAAAATAATGCTTGGGATATAAAAGCACACTGAACAGAGATTGATATCAAACACTGAGAACAAACAGCCAGCTGGGAGGATGTGAGGCTGTGTGTGCCTGAGGCAGGCTGAGACCGAGCTCTGACCTCGGATCAAGGAAAATATTTGCACAGCAGAGCTGGCATACTCATGCGTGGTTCCTATATAGGAAAACGTGCAAATGGAACAGTCAGGGAGGAGGAATGAGTTTGTTTTTTACTCTAATATTCTGCTCCAACTCAGGGTGGATAAATTGTATCATGAGGCTGCAGCCTCTTAGTTTGAAGGCTTTAGAGTAAAATGCAAGTACCGTTGATAGGTTACTTTTTAAGCTCTCATCAGTCATTTACACTTTAGTATGAAATAAAAATCTGAATGGAGCTTGGATGGGAGCCCTTTGCTCATATCTTACCGTAATCTGGCCCTTGCTCCCATCAGCAAATCCTGCCCATTATGCACCGTATAGCCTTGCTCAATGCTTAAATTTGAACACTTTCTTGGCTGTCCAGCCTCTCTGTTCTCCCACTTTCCTGATAGGAGATACAGGCTGTGCCACAAAATTGAGCATTTGTTTGTCTATATTCTGCCATGCACTGTTCCATGCTGTTTTAAGGCAGTTATCTTAATCAAATCTCCAAGTTCGGGGACCACGTCTTACACTATGGGTTGCCCCTCCTCCCTCCGAACAGGGCTGCACACAGAATGTGGGCTTGTTAAGTGATTTTGGTCATGTCCCACTCCTTGCTATCCCATGGACTGTAGCCCACTGGGCTCCTCTGAAAATGGAATTCTCCAGGCAAAAATACTGGAGTATATTGTCATTTCCTCCTCCAGGAGATCTTCTTGATCCAGGGATCGAACTTGCGTCTCTTACATCTCCTGCACTGACAGGCAGATTCTTTACCACTAGCATCACCTGGAGGTGGATGGTCCTCCATAAACTCTTGTTGGATCACAAGGAAGGTGCGGTAGAAAACCTGGGATGTCTGTGTCAGTAGAGTGTAGGGTAAGCCTTGGATCTGGAGCTGCACAACGTAGTTGTAACCTTAAAGAGCATTGTCAGTGGGAGATAAAGTTGGGGGCTAGGAGAAAGGAGCACAAGAATGGAGGATACAATGGAGGCAAGATGTGTAACAGAAAGTCATTTTTTTTCTGTGTCTTTTTTGCTGCCTCCTTTCTTCTTATTTTTTTCCTTTCAGTTTTATTGTGATACAATTGACATATAGCACTATACAAGTTTAATGTATACAGTATAATGACTTGAATTATAATATTGTGAAATGATTGCCACAGTTATCTGTCATCTCATATAGATACAAATTTCCCCTGGTAATTAGAACTTTTAGGATTTACTCTCTTAGCAACTTTCAAATATACCACGTGGCAGTGTTAACTATAGTCATCATGTTGTGCATTACACAGTACTTATGACTGGAAGTTCCCTTTTGATCACGTTCTTCCAATTCCCTCACCTCCTGCTTCTGGTAACCACAGTGTGATCTCTTTTTACAAGCTTGGGTCTTTTGAAATTCCATATATGAGACAGCATACATTATTTGTCTTTCTCTGGCTTACTTCACATAGCACAGTACCTCTGAGGTCTATTCATGTTGTACCTAATGTCAAGTTTTCATTCTGTTTTATGACTGAATAATATTCCATTGTACATATACACGACAGCTTCTTTATCCATTTGTCCTCTGATGGACACTTTAGTTGTTTCCATATCCTGGCTGTTGTAAATAATGCTACAGTGAACATGAGGGTACCAATATTTTTTTCAAATTGTGTTTCATTTTCTTCGGATAAGTGCCCAGAAGTGGAATTGCTGGATTATATCATCAAAATTTGATTTTTCAGTTCAAAATTGAAATTTTTAATTTTTTGAGAAACTTCCGTATTGTTTTACATGGTGGCTGCCCCAATTTACATTCCCATCGACAGTGCACAAGTGTTCCTGTTTCTCCTCACCAACACCTGTTGTTTCTTTTTGATAATAGAAAGCCCCTTTTAAAAGAGTTCCTCAGTAAAGGTGATTGGAGGAGACCAAAAACAGGGATTTTTCAAGAGAAAAGACAGCAGGAAGGAACGAGACCACAGAGAAGGATCATTTGTAGGTGAAGAAAAAGGGAGAGTTGGCAAAATACAGTCCCCAAAAGGTATGGGATCAAGGGTCTCAACAGAGGGGTTCATTTTGATTAAAAGGAGCAACCCCTGTTCTTCTGAGACAGAAGGGAAGGAAAAGTGGGTACATGAGGACATAGAAACACCGAGAGGTGGAAAAGCAAATGGATGAGGGAAGGAGCTGGCAGACTTGATCTTCTTAAAAAATAGGGGATCAATAGTTAGGACATGGAAGCAACCTAGATGTCCATTAGCAGACGAATGGATGAGGAAGTTGCAGTATTTATACATGATGGAATATTACTCAGCTGTAAAAAGGAATGCATTTGAGTCAGTTCTAATAAGGTGGATGAACCTAGAGACTGTTATACAGAGTGAAGTAAGTCAGAAAGAGAAACAAAAATACCATATATTAACACATATATCAGAGAAGGCGATGACACCCCACTCCAGTACTCTTGCCTGGAAAATCCCATGGATGGAGGAGCCTGGTAGGCTGCAGTCCATGGTGTTGTGAAGAGTCGGACACGAATGAGCGACTTCACTTTCACTTTTCACTTTCATGCATTGGAGAAGGAAATGGCAACCCACTCCAGTGTTCTTGCCTGGAGAATCCCAGGGACGGGGGAGCCTGGTGGGCTGCTGTCTATAGGGCCTCACAGAGTTGGACACGACTGAAGCGACTTAGCAGCAGCAGCAGCAGCAGCAGCAATGCACATATATGGACTCTAGAAAGATGGTACTGATGATCCTACGTGCGGGGCGGCAAAGGATACACAGACGTAAAGAACAGACTTTGGGGCTCAGTGGGAGGAGAGAGTGAGACGATTTGAGAGAATAGTATTGAAACATATATATTGCCATTTGTAAAACAGATAACTAGTGCCAGTTTGAAGCATGACGCAGGGCACCCAAAACCAGTGCTCTGTGACAGCCGGGAGGGAAGAAGTGGAGAGGGAGGTGGAAGGGGTTCAGGATGGAGGGGACACATGTATACCTATGGCCAATTCATACTGATACTGATGGTTTCTTCATAATGCAAAATCCACCACAATACTGTAATTATCCTCCTATTAAAATAAGTAAATTTAGAAAAAAATTGAGGATCTAGGTCCCCTTCAAGGGAGAACATCTCACCTCTTCTCACCTCTATCCTACAGTTTGGGGCTTTATAATAGTAGAAAGAATGTTGGAGCTGGTGCTGAAATGTCAGCAAAGAGGTGTTTTAAATGTTTACTCAGCGATTCTGAGGACCCTGCTTTAACTGGCTGCCAGGGGTGTGCGTCAGACCCAGTGGGTCCCTAATCCATCCGGCAGTTATGTCTGGTATCTATCTTCTGCTGGCCTTACTTAAATCTTTAGGGATACAGCTGTGAGCAAGGAGATTCCACTCTCTTCTCAAGGAGTTTGTAGACTGGAGGGGAGACAGACAAGCAAATAGATAGTCTGTAGATACAATGTGGGGAGTGTTACAATGGGGGTCAATATGGAGACTGTGTGGAGATAACTCCAGTCTTAATAGACAATTGGCACTAGTGGTAAAGAATCCACCTGCAAATGCAGGAGATGCAAGAAATTCGATCCCTGGAGAAGAAAATGGCAACCCATTCCAATATTCTTGCCTGGAAAATCCCACTGACAGAAGAGCCTGATGGGCTATCAGCCATAGGGTTGCAAAGAGTCAGACACGACTAAGCACACACATGCAAAGGCATGTGTTGAGATTTTTCCAGCCATGGTGAGTGGCAGGATCAAAGACCCAAAGGCAAGAAAGAGCCCCACATTTTTGGAAACTGAAAGTGGAACCGAATGTACCTGGAGGGAAGAGAAGATGAACAGAGCGGAAAAGTCAGGGAAGTGGGAGAAGCCAGATCATGAGGAGCCCAGACTATCCCACCAGGGTCCACGCAACACGCTCCAGAGTCTGGTTGTATCCTGCAAGGAGGGAGGGAGTTTGGAAACAGAGGCCAGTTAAGAAAGTAGTGACATTGGAAATGAAAAAAATGAACAGCTTTGAGGGATTTATAGGAGGACTAATTGACAAGGCTTGTTGATTGATTGGATAAGGGAGAAATGAAGAAAGATTCTCTCAAGTTTCTAGCTTGGACAACTGGGTACAGTGATGTCACTCACTCAAAGAGGAAACAGTAGGCAAAGCTAGTTTATAGGGAATGATGATAAGCCTGTTTTTGAACATATAGACTTTGAGAGGACTTATCCATGCAAATAGAAAAGGCAATGCATAGTATATGCATCTGGAGGTCTGGGCTAGAGACACTAAATTATTGGTCCTCAGTAAAAGCAGAGACACTACTTTGCCGACTAAGGTCCCTCTAGTCAAGGCTATGGTTTTTCCAGTAGTCATGTATGGATGTGAGTGTTGGACTGTGAAGAAGGCTGAGCGCCGAAGAACTGATGCGTTTGAACTGTGGTGTTGGAGAAGTCTCTTGAGAGTCCCTTGGACTGCAAGGAGATCCAACCAGTCCATTCTGAAGGAGATAAGCCCTGGGATTTCTTTGGAAGGAATGATGCTACAGCTGAAACTCCAATACTTTGGCCTCCTCATGCAAAGAGTTGACTCATTGGAAAAGACTCTGATGCTGGGAGGGATTAGGGGCAGGAGGAGAAGGAGACGTCAGAGGATGAGATGGCTGGATGGCATCACTGACTCAATGGACGTGAGTCTGAGTGAACTCCGGGAGTTGGTGCTGGACAGGGAGGCCTGGTGTGCTCCGATTCAAGGGGTTGCAAAGAGTTAGACACAACTGAGCGACTGAACTGAACTGAACTGGATGATAAAGAAAGTCACAGAGTCACTGGGCTGAACCAAGGGAGAGAGGAGAATAAGAAGAGAAGCAGACTGAGCCTAGACTAGGAGAGAATCTAACTACTTGGGGAGGGCAGAGGCTGAAGGACCCGCAGAAGAGGAACTCACACAGGAGACCGACAAGGGAAAATAGGAGGCANGTTCATTCATTCATCCACTCAATAAGTGAAAGTGAAGTCACTCAGTCGTGTCCGACTCTTTGCGACCCCATGGACTGTAGCCTACCAGGCTCCTCAGTCCATGGACTTTTCCAGGCAAGAGTACTGGAGTGGGTTGCCATTTCCTTCTCCACGGGATCTTCCTGACTCAGGGATCAAACCCGGGTCTCCCGCATTGAGGGCAGATGCTTTCCCATCTGAGCTATCATAAATGTATTGAATCTTTACTATGAGTCAGGCACTGGGTGGTAAAACATTAAACAAGACACAGTCCCCTTCTTCAAAGAGCTTTTAGGTTCATGGGGAAGTGAGATATTTAAATAGGCAATGACAATCCAAGATTTGTACTAAGATGGGGGTGGTGATGAGCACAGCATTTTCGAAGCACTTGGGTGGAGCACCTAACTCTGGAGGCGAGTCAGGGAAAGTTCTTTGGAAAAGCTGAGTCAACCGCTTGGCAGGGATGTGGAAGCTCTCTGGGTGGGGGTTGGGGGAGGGTGAACTGGATCAAAAGTTCCCAAGTCAGGCTTATCATCACATCACCTGGGGCAGCTTTGAGACATCCAGGCCCACCCTAGACCTAGTGACTCAGAAATTTCAGTGGGGTGAACCTCAGGAATCTGTCTAACAGTACCACAACCTTGCCGACCTGGCCGTGTTTTTGATCAGCCGGATCTGGTGAAGTGAATGACCTCTGTGATGGTAGGGAGGCCTAAAGAGCCTGCAGGGACAGGGTAGGTCCTATGCTGGAGACTGCATGAGACGGAGGAGCTGAGGATGGGGGCAGGCAGAGGGGATGTTCCAGGCAAGGAAACAAAAGCCTCCTAGATGCACTGTATGAACAGATTACAGGCCCTTTAGAAATCACTCAGCGTAGCTGGCAGTTCGTAAGGCTGCCAGCTAACTCGGACTCTGAAAGCCGTTTAACAACCTGACAGAGGGCACAGAGCCAGGTGTGTTTTGCAGGGAACAGGTGTGTGAGTACCTGTGTATGAGCAGGAAGGAGAAGGCTCAGGCTGCCCTATGACCCTGCAGGGACATGCCATCCCCCAAAGTTTGGCCCTAGTCTCGCCTCCAATTCTTCTAGTTTAAGAGAGAGTTCCTTGTGTCATTTACCTTAAGACAAAAACAAAAACATTACTTAGATTTAACTCATATTTTGGCTCTTCTGCCCGGGCTGCGGGAACCGGCTGATCATTGAGGAAGGGCAGCTCTGCCACCGCTTCGCCTGCAACACCTGCCCCTACGTGCCCAACGTCACGTGCAAGGTAACAAATCGGAAGTATCCAAAGCCAAAAGAAGTGGATGATGTGCTTGGTGGAGCAGCTGCCTGAGAGAATGTTGACTCTACTGCCGTGTCCCAAGTGTGAACATCCTCGAGCCTATTCATGCAGCTTCAGACCCGCTCTGCAGATGAGCCCATGACCACCTTCTACAAGTGCTGCAATGCTCAGTGTGGACACCACTGGCGGGACTAAGGCCAGGGTGGCCCAGCTGGGTCAGCGTCTGCGTGCTTTACTGCCCAGGGTGTATTCCCAGCTGCAAGTGTGAACTGTGTGTCCTGAGGGCCTTGGCTGGTGTGGTGGAAAGCTGACCCTTTAAGAGTGGCTGCCCAGGGGGTCAGGAAGTATAGCCCGTCTCCCAGTCAGCAGATTAACTCCTTGATGTCCAGGATATCCAAATTCTGCCCATGCTGTGTGTGGACAGGAGTATCCATCACTGAGTACATCCTGTTTAAGGTCCTGTCCTTCCTCTTTCATGTTTATTGGGCAATTGATGTTCTCCTACCATCAGCCAACACTTTTTGATATTTACATTGTTTGTACAACTGATAAAGTAAAACTTATTAGTTTAGTACATTAGCCCCTCAGTATTTAACTGTTAATTGCAAACTTATTTAATCAAAATTTATCCTGAGTATTTATTTAAAGTTAGCAGTCTTGTTATCACCTTCTCAGTGTTTTAAATGCCTTAAAAAGTAGACATCAAACCTTAAATCCCAAAACCGACTGCTATATTTAGGGCCAAACTGGTTACAGAATTGCTAATAACATGGATTTCTATTTATTATTTGTATTTTTGTTTCCTAGAATTGCAGTACATTTATTAGATTGTATGTTTTTTAATACTTTCTGCATCCATCTTTCTACTCTAATGAGAAGAAGGACACTGTAGGCTCACAGGGGCAGGATTTTGGTTATTGATAGATTTGTTTCTTGCTCAGGGCCTCAAATTTAATTGCTTCCAAATCTCTCTATTTTGTTGAATTATAGTTTACTTCCCTTGTGGCTCAGCTGGTAAAGGATCTGCCTGCAATGCGGGAGACCTGGGTTCAATCCCTGGGTTGGGAAGATCCCCTGGAGAAGGGAACGGCTACCCACTCTGGTATTCTGGCCTGGAGAATTCCATGGACTGTATAGTCCATGGGATCGCAGTGAGTCGGACACGACTGAGCGGCTTTCACTTTCACTTGGCTTGGCCAAAAATTTCCTTTGGTTTTAAAGTTAAAGTAAAAGACACATTTTTCGTTTTCACCAAGAACCTTTATTAACAACCTGTTCACCATTTTGTTCCACCACCCTCTGCCATTTTTCAGGCAACTTCATAATTTTGTCTTCCCAAAACTTTTTATCTCCTTGAGCAAAAAATTGTTCCAGCTGCCTTTTACAGTCTTCCAGGAAATTGAAATTTTCTTCTATTAAGAGGATTTTGTAAAGACTGAAATAAATGGAAATCCGAGGGTGCAATGTCTAGTGAACATGGTGGATGCATCAGAACTTCCTAGCCAAGAGGTAACAGTTTTGCCTGGTCATCAAAGAAACGTGGGATCTTGCGTTATCCTGCTGGAAAGTTATACATTTTCTATTGACAAATTACAGATGCTGTTTGTCGAGTGCTGCTTTCAGTTGGTCTAATTGGGGAGCAGTGTGAAAAGCAAAAGTAGTATCGAATCATTTCACTTGCCCCCCAATCTCTTTCATTCCACATTATTGTACAGTATCCACTTTTCATTGCCCATCAGAATTTACGTTAGAAACAGAACATTGTCATTTCATTTCAGTAGAGAATTGCATGTGAGAAAAGGGTCAAGGTTTTTTGTGTTTAGCTTAATGTGGAACCCAAACATCGAAGCAACTAACATAACCAAGATGGTGCAAATGATTTTCAGATCTTGATTTGAATATTTTTAATACATTGGCTCTCTCTCACATGGTGTAAAGTTGACTGTTTTCAGTTAATATCTTGATCTGATCTCGATCAACTTCAATTGCTCTACCTGACTATGGAGCATCATCCAGAGAAAAATCTCCATATATAAGTTTGTAATCTCCATATGAAACTATGTAAACTACTTTGGATATGTTCAATCAATCACAGCACCTTCTCCATACACTGCAAAAATCTTTTTTTTGCATTTCAGGTACATTTTTACCTTTCTTCAAATAATAAAGCATAATATGCCAAAAATGTTGCTTTCTTTCTTCCATCTTCTATATTAAAAGAGCTACACAAAAATTCACCAACTTTGATGTGTTTTTTTTTTAATGCACGCTGATATGAGAGCTGTCACAATACATTCTAACAAAAATTGTTTCAAATGAAGTTAAAGACAACTAAGCGCTACTAGGAGGCTGCCCAGGTGGCACTAGTGGTAAAGAATCTTCCTGCCAATGCAGGATGTCCAAGAGCATGGGTTCCATCCCTGGGTTGGGAAAATCCCCTGGAGTAGGAAATGGCACCCCACTCCAGTATTCTTGTCTGGAAAATTCCATGGGCAGAAGAGCCTGGCGGGCTACAGTCCATGGGGTTACGAAGAGCCGGACACAACTGAGCACCACCAAGTAAGCGCTACTAGAGCCTCTTACAGAAAAAAATCAACGAACATTTTGGCCAATCCAGTAAAATTCATTCTTTTAATATATAATTCAGTGGTTTTCAATATATTCACAGAGCTGTGCAACCATCACCATTATCTAATTTTAGAATATTTTCATCACTCCTGAAAGAAACTTGAACCCATTAGGAGTCACTTCTCATCCCCTCGTTCCCCTACTCTTGCCTCTCTCCCCTTCCCCTAGCCATCGCCAGTCTGGTTTCTCTCGATAAACGTGTCTGTATATTTCACATAAGTGTAGTCATAATATATGTGGCCTTTTCGTAGCATGTTTCCAAGGTTTATCCATGTTGAAGTATGTATTGGCACTTCATTCCTTTTGATGGCTCAAGAATATTCCATTGGATAGGTTTGTTTATCAATTTTCAGTTGACAGACATTTGGATTGTTTCTATCCTTTGAATGTTAGGAATAATGCAACTATGAACATTGTGTATCAGTGTTTGTGTAAACACGGGTTTTTAATTCTCTTGGGTATATTATGTTGGAGTAGAATTTATGGGTCATGTGGTAACTATATGTTTAACTTTTTGAGGAACCACCACACTGTTTTCCAAAGCAATTGGCCCATTTTATATTCCCATCAGCAGTGTAGCAGTTTGGTTTCTTCACATCCTCCCCAACACTTATTTTTTACCTTGTTTTCATTATAGCTTCATCCAAAGGTGGAGTGGTACCTCATTCTGTTGATTTGCATCTCCATTATGACTAATGACATTGAGCATCTTTTCATATGCTTATCAGTCATATGTATATTTTCTTTGGAGAAATATCTATTCAAATCCTGTGCCCATTTTTCAGTTGCCTTTTACTGTCAAGTTGTAAGACTTCCTTATATATTCTAGATATAAATCCCTTATCAGATATATGGCCCATTCCACAGCTGTCTTTTCACTTTCTTGATGGCATCTTTTTGAAACACAAAAGTTTTTACTTTTGACTAATTCATCTATTTTATTTCTCTTGTTACTTGTGCTTGGGCATATTTAAGAAATCATTGCCTAATCCAAGGAAATGAAAACTTATTTCTATATCTTCTAAGAGTTTTATAGTTTAGCTCTTACATTTAGATTATGATCCACTTTGTATTAATTTTTATGTGGTGTGATACAGGGAATCAACTTCATTCTTTTCATGAGGATATACAGTTGTCCTATACCATTTGTTGGAAATACTCTTTATTTCCCCCTTGAGTTTTTGGCATTCATTCTGAAAATCAATTAACCTTATGTGAAGGTGTATTTCTGGACCCTCAGTTCTGTTCCATTGGTCTATATCTTTATTCTTATGCCAGTACTCCATTTTCTTGATCTTTGTAGTAATTTCGAAATCAGGAAGTAAGAGTCCTCCAACTTTGTTCTTTTTCAAGATTGTTTTAAATTCTGGGTTCCTTGGATTTCCATATGAATTTTAGGACCAGCTTGCTAATTTCTGCAAAAAAAAGGCAGTGGCAATTTTAATAGGGATGTCACAGCAGTCATTTATCCTTGAAGTAGTTTCATGAGATCACTAAAAGGTCAAAGAGGGGCATAGGTGTTTATTATCTACTTGACAGGTAGGAAAATTGGAACCAAAACAGTGCATTTAAAAAACTTCTCTTGGAGAAGGAAATGGCAACCCACTCCAGTGTTCTTGCCTGGAGAATCCCAGGGACCGGGGAGCCTGGTGGGCTGCCGTCTGTGGGGTCGGACACGACTGAAGCGCCTTAGCAGCAGCAGCAGGTGAAAAGTGTATTAAAAGGGAAGAGATGAAAGATATAATTTATTATGGTCAATGTCCTCATCATTAATACAATTCTAAAACATTCTCTCTAATTCATGCTGATGTCATTTTCTTTTAACTTACTTTCATTATATATTAAAATACATATGTGATTTGTGCTTTATAAAAAAAAAAAATAAAAAAAAAAATAAAATAAAAAACTTCTCACTTTGACAATGCTACCTATTAGGAACGGATACCTCCTAATCCCCATGATGCCTATCTCCTTCTCTGTTCTTCTCTGTTAATTTTCAAATATTTACTTAGTGCTTTCTCTGTGCCAGGCACAGTTCTAGGTACTCAAAAATTTAGAAGTCAAGCTTAAGAGAGAACCATCTGAAGTTTGCAGTCAAACCATTTGTTATTTTTGATACAGAGACGTGATGTCCAAGCCATTTTCATGCTCTGTGCCATACAGAAAATCCCAACTAAGTTTTCTTTTAATTTAAAAAGTTACCATTGTTTTCCTGATTGCAAAATTATATGTGCTCACTTTAGATAAGAAAAGCAGTGGGTCTTGGACTTTCTTAAGCTTCTGGGGACCTTGCTTGTCCCCTGGGGTCTAAGTAATCTTATGACTCACAAGGTGAAACTTTGTAAGAGTTAAAGAAAAACCAGCTGCATTTTTGCAAGTAAGTGGATGATGATATCAGTTTGTGGGGTATTATATGTGGGAGCCCCCCAAATTACTATTTAAAGTCTTACTCACTGCCTGGGACCCTTTCCCTTTGGAACTCCAGGTTGCTATCATTTGGGACTTTCCAGTGTTGTTCAGGTCTGGATGTAAGTGTTAACCCAATTTGGTAATGTATATACTATTACTTGTCTCTATTTCTTTTGGTGCTTCTAATGCAAAGAAATAGAGGAAAACAATAGGATGGAAAAGACTAGAGATCTCCTCAAGAAAATTACAGATACCAAGGGAACATTTCATTCACAGATGGGCACAATAAAGGACAGAAATAGTATGGACCTAACTGAAGCAGATGGAGATGGCAATGGCACCCCACTCCAGTGCTCTTGCCTGGAAAATCCCATGGATGGAGGAGTCTGGTAGGCTGTAGTCCATGAGGTCGCTGAGGGTTGGACACGACTGAGCGACTTCACTTTCACTTTTCACTTTCATGCATTGGAGAAGGAAATGGTAACCCACTCCAGTGTTCTTGCCTGGAGAATCCCAGGGACAGTGGAGTCTGGCGGGCTGCTGTCTATGGGATCACACAAGAGTCGGACACGACTGAAGTGACTTAGCAGCAGCAGCAGCAACAGAAGCAGAAGATATTAAGAAGAGGTGGCAAGAATACACAGAAGAACTGTACAAAAAAGATCTTCACAACCCAGATAATCACAATGGTATGATCATTCACCTAGAGCCAGACATCCTGGAATAGGAAGTCAAGTGGGCCTTGGAAAGCATCACTACAAACAAAGCTAGTGGAGATGATGGAATTCCAGTTGAGCTATTTCAAATCCTAAAAGGTCATGCTGTGAAAATGCTGCACTCAATATGACAGCAAATTTGGAAAACTCAACAGTGGCCACAGGACCGGAAAAGGTCAGTTTTCATTCCAATCCCAAAGAAAGGCAATGCCAAAGAATGTTCACACTACCGCACAATTGCACTCATCTCACATGCTAGTAAAGTAATGCTCAAAATTCTCCAAGCCCAGGCTTCAACACTATGTGAACCGAGAACTTCCAGATGTTCAAGCTGGATTTTGAAAAGGCAGAGGAACCAGAGATCAAATTGCCAACATCCGTTGGATCATCAAAAAAGCAAGAGAGTTCCAGAAAAACATCTACTACTGCTTTATTGACTATGCCAAAGCCTTTGACTGTGTGGATCACAATAAACTGTGGAAAATTCTGAAAGAGATGGGAATACCAGACCACCTGATCTGACTCTTGAGAAATTTGTGTGCAGGTCAGGAAGCAACAGTTAGAACTGGATATGGAACAACAGACTGGTTCCAAATAAGGGAAGGAGTACATCAAGGCTGTATATTGTCACTCTGTTTATTTAACTTCTATGTAGTGTACATCATGAGAAATGCTGGGCTGGATAAAGCACAAGCTGGAATCAAGATTGCCAGGAGACATATCAATAACCTTAGATATGCAGATGACACCACCCTTATGCCAGAAAGCAAAGAATTAAAGAGCCTCTTGAAAGTGAAAGAGGAGAGTGAAAAAGTTGACTTAAAGCTGAACATTCAGAAAACTAAGATCATGGCGTCTGGTCCCATCGCTTCATGGGAAATAGATGGGGAAACAGTGGAAACAGTGATAGACTATTTTTGGGGCTCCAAAATCACTGCAGATGGTGATTGCAGCCATGAAATTAAAAGACACTTACTCCTTGGAAGAAAAGTTATGACCAACCTAGACAGCATATTCAAAAGCAGAGACATTACTTTGCCAACAAAGGTCCATCTAGTCAAGGCTATGATTTTTCCTGTGGTCATGTATGGATGTGAGAGTTGGACTATAAAGAAAGCTGAGTGCCAAAGAATTGATACTTATGAACTGTGGTGTTGGAGAAGACTCTTGAGAGTCCCTTGGACAGCAAGAAGTTCAAACCAGTCCATCCTAAAGGAAATTAGTCCTGAATGTTCATTGGAAGGACTGATGTTGAAGCTGAAGCTCCAATACTTTGGCCACCTGGTGCAAAGAACTGACTCATTTAAAAAGACCCTGATGCTGGGAAAGATTGAAGGCGGAAGGAGAAGGGGATGACAGGATAGATGGTTTGATGGCATCACTGACTCAATGGACAGGAGTTTGAGTAAGCTCCGGGAATTGGTGATGGACAGGGAGGCCTGACATGCTGCAGTCCTTGGGGTTGCAAAGAGTCGGACACGACTGAGAGACTGAACTGAATGACTCTATATTGAAACTAAGTTAAACAATCTTGTATTAAAAATTGAAATTGTTTTAAAAATTAAATGTGTTCATCATAAAAATATGGGAAATTTAGAAATTCTGAATAACAAATTACCCATAATCCTGCTAGTAAGAGACAATCATGATTACCAGGCTGGTCTAAGACCCTTAGCTCCATAATAGCAGGGATTCCCTAATAGCTCAGTTGGTAAAGAATCCGCCTGCAATCCAGGAGTGCCTGGTTTGATTCCTGGGTAGAGAAGATCTGCTGGAGAAGGGATAGGCTACCCACTCCAGTATTCTTGGGCTTCCCTGGTGGCTCAGCTGGTAAAGAATCTGCCTGCAATGTGGGTTTGATGGGTTAGGAAGATCCCCCGGAGAAGGGAAAGTTTACTATTAATAACCGTATAATAGTAGGTAACATGGTGATTATTGCATGTCTGACCTGTTTAAATATTTCACATTTATTATCTCAATTTAATCCTCACAATAACCCAATGAGTTAGATATTAATTGTTCATTTGTCCAATAAATATCTTTTCAGCCCCTGTTATGTGGTCTTTGCTGCTACTCTAGGTGCTTGGGATGCAGGCACAGCCTATGGAGAAGTGGCATGGGTTGCCTCACTGAGTAAGTAAATAGGATAATCAGGTCTATTTATCTATTTGTTGTGATTATAGCTGATGTTCTGATGCTGTCCAGATATCCCTTCAGGACTGAAGATTTTCCCCCAGCTGCTCAGAGTGTTGATAGCCTTCAGCTGTCAGTCTTTTTTGGAAATTGCCTTGGGTGAAGAAAATCATCTCACCCAAGGCTTCTGGGGCAGCCCATATCCAATGGCTGGTTAATGCGGGTGTTCAAAGACCTTCCTCCTTGCCCCTACTTGACACTACTGCGAAGGGTCACCCCAGCTTTAACTCTTCACATGGGCCTGGCTGAAGCCTCATTCAGGCTGCACTATGCTCCAAATAACTTCTCCCTGTACACAATCATGCCTCTTCACTTCCCATCCACAGGTGTTGATATCAAGAGCACTTCTTTTCTTCTCTGCGATATTTGCCTCAGAATCTGCTTCCCTGGGACTATTGGTACCAGCAGTGGTTAAAGAAAGAGGGTGCTAAAATGGGATTTTGGAATTTGATCATCCAGCTGACAGAAAGGACCCTATTGATGTCAGTGGGTAGAATACAGGTAGGCCCTGGTATGAGGTAACAGTGACCTTTTAAAAATTTTTCACTGTTGTTAAACTGGGATAGTATTCTGGTGGAAGGGAATGCACTAGTGGGTGTGATAAATCAGGCATTTGAGAAATATGGGAGACAGTAATCACAAGGACAGTGGAATTAGAATAATTAACACTTCACAGTTTTGAGGAGTAATTAGCAATTTCTTTGGTGATACTTTTGAATTATGTATGCTTACAGAGACTCTTGAGAATCCCTTGGACAGCAAGGAGATCAAACCAGTGAATCCGAAAGGAAATCAACTCCAAATATTCATTGGAAAGACTGATGCTGAAGCTGAAGCTCCAGTACTTTGACGACCTGATGCAAAGAGCCTACTCGTTGGAAAAGACCATGATGCTAGGAAAGACTGAGGGCAGGAGAAGAAAGGGACTACAGAGGATAAGATGGCTGGATGGCATCACTAACTCAACGAACATGGGTTTGAGCAAACTCTGAAACAGTGAAGATCAGGGAAGCCTGGCATGCTGCAGTCCATGGGATCACAAAAAGTCGGACACAACTTAGCAACTGAACAGCAATAATCAGCAGTTTAAAACCTAGTGCAAAGGCCAGAGGACCTCCTTGGGAGTGTATGAGGAGACACTCCCCTGTGCCTGGAGGACGGGGAAAGCAGAGGATTAGGTCCAAGACTTAATCACAAGAGTGGCAGAGCACTAAAGATGGTCAAGCTCCCAGCCTGGGTAGGACAGAGCCCCGACTGGGAAAGAATGGAAACTCTATACATGTAATGTGAATACAGAGCTTGCAGAAATGGCCCGCCTTTCCCAATGAAGGGCTGGCCCTGCCCCCTTGCTTACAGAAGATGCAGGGGACTCTCCCCAGCAGGACACAAACCTGCTGTAGAATCTGCCACTACCTGCCCTCCTGATCACTAAGCCAATACCCAAGGTACAGTCACAGTGCAACGTGGACAGAGACAAGCTGGGCCTGATGAGGAAGGAAAGGGCTCCTATTCCAGAGAAGCAGCCAAAGCTCCCAACACATAGCAGGAGCTGCTGTGAGAGGACACAGGAGACTAACCGCATCCTGAAGGCATGGGATCAACAGGGGCAGCACAGGAAGTTGCAAAAGAGACTGATTTTTAATTTGGGAGCAGACTTTCAGGACATAAGATTTAATACCCTGGCAAGATTCCAGAGTGACAATGTGAACACACTGCTAAAAACAAAAAGAAACATTGTTTTCTTTTAACTTTTTATTTTATATTCTAGTGTAGCTGATCAACAATGTTGTGATAGTTTCACCATTCTCCCCTAAACTGTCCTCCCATCCCGGCTGTCACATACTATTGTGCTGAGTTCCCTGTGCATACGGTAGGTCCTTGTTGATTAGCTACGATGGTTCTTTTTTTTTTTTCTTTTTGGCCACATGGCATGGGGGAATCTTAGTTCCCCAACCAGGGATCAGATCTGTGCCCCTTGCAGTGGAAGCACAGAGTCTTAACTGCTGGACCACCAGGGACATCCCTAGGATAGTTCTTAGAAGCATTGAAAAAATGATGGCCCACACTGAGATAGATATGTCAGGATGGTCATGGCAGATGATGGAAGAAGGAAATAAAAAGGCTCGGAGAAGGTGGCACACTAGAATTGCTATGCTACATGCAACAGAAAAGCCTACCAGGGGGCTATGTCCCCCCAGAAGGCCTGGGGCACACCTCAAAGTGTAAGAAGTGCATGGCGAGTGAAAGGAGGGTACCAGGGTCACTAAGAGTCTACAGGCCAGGGCTAACGGTAGGAGATGCTGTTACAGAACCAGGCTTACTCATGATAACGGGGATGATAGCCCTGAAACAGCAGGGGCCAGAGGTGGTATGTCACCCTCAGTGACCAGGTGGACGAGATTATCGTGATGAGCAGCAAGGCTGGAGTCGCAGCCAGGGGACCCTGGCCCTCAGAGAGTTGTGGAGCTGGTTGATAGAACACAGCAACAATGATTGGGTGCAAGCGTTCCGCTTGTTCTGATGATCAGTAATCCAAACACAGAGTCCCAATAAAAAGCCACGATCCTTTGCTCAGTTTCCAGAAAGGAACTAGTTTTTAGATCTAGAACTCAGAGCTTGAAAGAGAGGTCAGGTCCCCAGTAGGAAGTACCCTGTAACGCCATGATGATGTACATGGTAGGCATTTCCCAAGTCTTTCCCCGAAAAGGAACTGTGGCTGCTTATTTGGGTTGTCAGATACTGAGTAAAGTGAATAATCTTTCAAGGACAGTTGAGTATGGGGGCCGAGTTGAGATCCTGAAGTATCATCATGAGACCCCTGTTACAGTGGGTACATATAGGCGCCAGTTAGTAAGTGGAGACTGGGCCAGGTCTGGCACTCGGTGTGTCCACTGGGCGTGTGGGCCCACCAGGTGTTCATTTCCCTAGTCCCTGAATTAGAATGTTCATATCTTGGTTTCTTGACCTGCGGAATAAAAGTTATTTAGTGAAAAATCTTTGAAACTCCCTTTCTTGCACCACTCCTGTCCCCAGGAGCCAAGATAGTAAATCAAAAGCAACGGCACATCCCAGGGAGGATGAGAGCAATTCATACAAAGTAATTATGAAAGTACAATAATTCAGAATCTTAAGGGCTATATGGCTGGCGGTCCCCATCACGTCTCCATTTGTTCATTAGTCTACACCCTGCAAAAAGTCAGACAGATCCTGGAGGATTACAAGAGATTACTGTAATAGAGTAGATCCGTCTGCAGCTGCTAGGCCAGGTGTGCTATCTTTGCTGAAGCAAACTGTCTTATCCTCGGGTCCGTAATCTGTGGCCAGTGAACCAATGAGCGCACTTATTTCTACCCCTACCGGAAAGAGAGTCAGAGCAGTTGGTTCACTTGGAACAGACAACATATACATTTACAGTCTTGCTTCAGGGCTATGTTAATGCTCCCACTCTTGGTATAGTTCAGTTCAGTTCAGTCGCTCAGTCATGTCCAACTTTTTGCAACCCCATGAATCGCGGCACATCAGGCCTCCCTGTCCATCACCAACTCCCGGAGTTCACTCAGACTCAAGTCCATCGAGTCCGTGATGCCATCCAGCCATTTCATCCTCAGTCGTCCCCTTCTCCTCCTGCCCCCAATCCCTCCCAGCATCAGAGTCTTTTCCAATGAGTCAACTCTTCGCATGAGGTGGCCAAAGTACTGGAGTTTCAGCTTCAGCATCATTCCTTCCAAAGAATACCCAGGACTGATCTCCTTCAGAATGGACTGGTTGGATCTCCTTGCAGTCCAAGGGACTCTCAAGAGTCTTCTCCAACACCACAGTTCAAAAGCATCAATTCTTCGGCGCTCAGCCTTCTTCACAGTCCAACTCTCACATCCATACATGACCACAGGAAAAACCATAGCCTTGACTAGACGGACCTTGGTCAGCAAAAAAGACATGGACTTGTTGCATATTGATGACATCATGCTAACTGGAGCCGCTGAGCCAGAAGTGACTAGCACTTTAGAGACCTCTGTAACACATGTATTCCAGAGAGTGGGAGAAAAACCTTGTGAAGATTCAGAGGTGTGAATCTTTTTTGGGGTCCAGTGGCCTGGGGCATGCTGAGACATTCCCTCTCCCCACAGTAAAAGATGTAATTTTGGCTCTTGCATTTCCCACCACAAAGAAGGAAATCCAATACCTGGTAGGCCTCTTTGAGTTTTACAGGCAGCATGTTCCAAACCTGGAAATATCACTTCAACCCATATACTGGGTGACACAAAAGCCTGTCAGCTTTAAGTGCAGCCAAGGGCAGGAAAGGGCTCTGCAGAGAGTGTCAGGGCTGCCGTGCAGGCAGTCCTGCTACTTGGGCCATATGATTTGGTAGACCCTGGGTTCCTAGCAGCATCAGTGCTAGAAAAAGACGCCATGTGGAATTTATGACAAGTCCCGATGGGAGAATCACAATGCCAGTCCACAGGGTTCTGGAGCAAGCCCATGCCATCTGCAGTAGAGAATTAAATACCTTTCTAGAAAGCTTCTGGCAGGCTACTAGGCCCTAATAGAGACAGAACACCTGACCATGGGACAACAAGTGGCCAGGCAGCCAGAACTGCTCAGAATGAGCTGGGTTTTGCCAGAGCCATTGGAATCATAAGATCAGGCAGTCCCAGAAGTAGTTCATCATAAGACAGAAATGCTCCATGTGGAATCAGCCATGGGCAGGATTGATGGGTATCAGTGATCTACTCAAGTTGGTGACACACACACAGGCTGCCCATCCCTGCTACATCAGCTCCTCTCTCAGCTCATTCCCATGGCTCCATGCAGGTCTCTGGAGAGCTAGTGATGACTGGCTAACAAAAGAGGGAAAATCCCTAGTGAGATTCATGGATGGGTGGTCTTGATGTGTGGGTGTAAGCTGAAAATGGATGCTAGCTGTACTACAGCATCATTCAGGGTGATCTCCAAAGACAATGGAAGCAAAAATCCTCTTCATGGCCAGACCCGCAGGCACTGAATCTGTCATTAAACTTGTGTGGAAAAAAATGTGGCTTTGGGTTTTGGAATAAATAAAAACTCATGGGCTGTTCTGAATGGCTTGGTCACTGGCCTTGAAAGAGAAAGAGTTGAAGATTGGGACAAGGAAGCCTGTGGTGGAGACGCTTGGATGGACATTTGGGAGCTGGCATGAAGTGTAAAGGTCGTGCGTGCGTGCTTAGTCGCTCAGTCATGTCCAACTCTCTGCGGCCCCATGGACTGTAGCCCGCCAGGCTCCTTTGTCCACGGAATTTTCCAGGCAAGAATACTGGAGCGGGTTGCCCTTTCTCCTCAAGGATTGCCTAGCACAATAATACCTTCTTCTTCAAAGAAGTACTAAACAACCAGGTAAGCGAATGACTCAGCCAGCTGAGTCAACCCACGTCTGTCATATGTACTGGGACACTGGCTGCATGAGTAGAGGAAACATATGGGGGGATAGAGGCTATTACTGAGTCCGGAAGCTTGGGCTCCCCCTCACCAAAGCTGATCTAGCTACTGGGCTGCATGTCCAACAACAGACCCAGCCACAGAGACCAACTCTGAGTCTTACTTTTGCTCTCATCCTTGAGGAAACCAACTAGCTACTTTGTGAGAAGTAGCAATTACATTTTTTAAGTAGAAAAACTAGCAGAAAATATGATATTTATTAAGTCTGAGCAGGATTGACAACTCTCATGGCTTTAAAGCAAGAGAAGTTATCAGTGGAGAAAAGATGAACAGATTTGAATTTTTAAAATTTAAAACTTTTATGCAAATGAGGAAACAACAGCCTGGGGAAATTTGCATTAAATTATGACACAAAAATGATTAATATGTTATGACTTTAATATATAACTTACTCATTATATAAGAAAAGTGCTGGGACTCTAATAGATAAATGTAGAATATGACAACTACCATTTATTGAATATTTTTCTATGCTAACATAGATTTACAAAATAAGATGGTATGGGTTGTTTTATGTATAAAATGTTTTGTAAACAGCTTTTTTTCACAGGACAGCACAGACTATGTTACTAACCAGTCTCTAGAACATAGTTTTCAGTAGTTGCAAAGTATTTTATTGGTGAGGAAATACACTCTATTTTACTGAAAGTTTTCTTTCTTTCTTCTTTATTTTCAATTAATGTTGTAAGGACTAGATATTCCAGTGATGGAATATTTTTACCTTTTCTCCATGCAGAGCCAGTACTGCTACCCAAGTCTTCTAGGGTATTCCAATCCATCGGCATCAGATTCCACATAACATTGTATTAGACCAAGGGGCTCACTTTATAGCAAAAGAGGTACAAGTGAAGACCCATGACCGTATACATACAGCATACTATCTAATCAGAGAGAGTGAAGAAATAGGCTGTTGGGGCATCAACTTGGAGGCATGGTGAGGATGGCAACAAACTTTCTTAGTCTAAGAACCAAAAAGTAGAAGCAGGAATGACTCCCTTTACCATCACCCTCAATGATCCACAAAGCACAAGAGAATTTGAAGCACAAAGAGAATTTATGCTTCCTGTCTCTGCAATGCTGGACTCTGCAGGGTTAGAGATCTTGAATATAAAAGAATAAATGCTTCTACTAGGGGACATAAACAATTCTCCCTGAACTATAACCTATGGCTGCCACTCAGGGAGTTTGGTTTTTTGGTGTCAAATGACAAGCATGCAAGAAGAAGAGTCACTGTCTCGGCAGCGGTGACAGACACTGATCAGTGGAGAAGGCTGGATGGCTGTTACACATTTGGGGCGAAAAAGAAAAAACATATGTGGCATGCAGGAGATCCATTTGGGTGACCCTTGGTACTCCCCAGCCAATTTTGATATGGACAAATCCAGAAGTTTTGCATGAGAAGGGCATGGTTACAGGGAACGTATCCCTCAGAGACGAGGGTCTGGGTCACCCACCGGGTCAGCCACCTAGACCAGCAGAAGTGCTATTTGTGCATGACTGGAGTCTAGAATGGATAACAGGGGGAAGGAGAGAAAATACATTTCAACTGTTGCCCCAAGGCGGTCTGCCATGTCAGGGGCTATAGTTTATCCCTTTAACCTTCCTATTGTAAGTTTCCTCTCAGAAAGAAGTCCCCTGGAATTCTGGAGGAGCTGCTGCCCAAATTTCTTCAAAGCAGATCTCGCACAGAAGGGTTGGATTATAATGGATGCTATAATGCACTGCCCATGATCCCCATCAGAGCTGATGACCTTATTTACCCTATTGGGAGTGCGGCCAGCAGACAAGCCTCAGCTGTCAGCTATGCCCTGGAACTGCCTCTGCTGAGGAGAGTCACATGGTCCCTTCCCTACAGCTGCCTACCAAAGGGCAGTTCAATCCAACAACTAGGTGAATCAGGGAAAGACTAGCCTAGCCCCTTATCCTAACCCAACGCAGCTCCGAAAGGCCTGCAGGTTTCAGAACTCCACATGGGGTTGGTTGACAGCACTGTTAAAACACATAAACCCTGCTTCTTCCTCTCCCTGATGTGGGAGTTGACCCAAAGGGCACTCCTTAATAAACTTGCTGCAGACCAGTTTGTCAAGAAGTAACAGTTAGAACCATATGTAGAACAGCAGACTGGTTCAAAATTGGGAAAGAAGTGCATGAAGGCTATATATTGTCACCCTGCTTACTTAACTTGTATGCAGAGTACATTATTCGAAATGCTGAGCTGGATGAATCACAAGCTGGAATCAAGATTGCTGAGAGAAATATCAGATATGCAGATGACATCACCCTTATGGCAGAAAGTAAAGATGAACTAAAGAACTTCTTGATGAAAGTGAAAGAGGAGAGTGAAAAAGCTGGCTTAAAACTCAACATTCAGTAAAGGAAGATCATGGCATCCGGTCCCATCACTTCATGGCAAATAGATGGAGAAACGAGGGGAACAGTGACAGACTTTATTTTCTTAGGCTCCCAAATCACTGCAGATGATGATTGCAGTCATGCAATTAAAAGACGTTTGCTCCTTGGAAGAAAAGCTGACAAACTTTGACAGCGTATTCCAAAAGCAGAGACAGTACTTTGCCAACAAAGGTCCGTCTAGTCAAAGCTATGATTTTTCCAGTAGTCATGTACGGATGTGAGAATTGAACCATAAAGAAGGCTGAGCACTGAAGAACTGATGCTTTTGAACTGTGTTGTTGGAAAAGACTCTTGAGAGTCCCTTGGACTGCAAGGAGATCAAATTAGTCAATCCTAAAGGAAGTCCGGAGAAGGCAATGGCACCCCACTCCAGTACTCTTGCCTGGAAAATCCCATGGATGGAGGAGACTGGTGGGCTGCAGTCCATGGGGTCGCTAAGAGTCGGACACGACTGAGCGACTTCACTTTCACTTTTCACTTTCCTGCATTGGAGAAGGAAATGGCAACCCACTCCAGTGTTCTTGCCTGGAGAATCCCAGGGATGGCGGAGCCTGGTGGGCTACCGTCTATGGGGTCGCACAGAGTCGGACACAACTGAAGCGACTTAGCAGCAGCAGCAGCAAAGGAAGTCCATCCTGAATATTCATTGGAAGGACTGATGCTGAAGCTGAAGCTCCAATACTTTGGCTACCTGATGCAAAGAGTCGATTCATTGGATAAGACCCTGATGTTGGGAAAGATTGAAGGCGGGAGGAGAAGGAAATGACAGAGAATGAGATGGTTTGATGATCACCGACTCAATAGACATGAATTTGAACAAGCTTCAGGAGATAGTGAAGGACAGGGAGGCACAAAGAGTCAGACAGGACCTAGCAATTGAACAACAATCAGACCAATTTCCATTTCCAAGGCTGCCTCCAGGGAACCCAACCTGTGACACTGATATCTGAGCAGACTTGAAAAGAAGAAAAATGAAGATCATTCCAGGGAAAAGTGTGACTAGTTCAAAAGCCCTGAAGACAGGACTACCTGTGGTAATGAAACAGCAAAAAGACCAAAGAGGCTGTGATGGAGGGCATGAATGGGAGGGTAGTGAAAGATGAGATGAGAGTGATCTTAAGAAACCAGATCATGGAGGACTGTGAGAGCCTTTACTGGGATTTGACTTTTTACACCAAGTGAGCACCACTTCAAGGACTTGATAAGAAAAGTGCCATACTCTAACTTAAAACATGAAAGAATCATTCAAGCTGCTGTCTTTAGAAAAGAGTGGTGGGGGGACTTCACTGGTGGTCCAGTGGCTAGGACTCCATGCTCCCAATGCAGGAGTCCCCAGTTCGATCCTTGGTCAAGGAACCAGATCCCACATGCCAACTAAAGATCCCACATGCCACAATGAAGATGAAAGATCCTGCAAGCAGCAATGAAGATCCAGCGCAGCCATATGAATAAATAAATAAATAACAAAATTTTTTTAAAAAGTGGTGGAGAGTAAGGATGGTCACAGGGCAACTAGTTAGGAGTCTATTTCAGTAACTCAGACCAGGCTAGTAGCAGAGACAGTGATAAAAATTGATCTGATTTCACGTATGTTCTGTAGGTAGAGTCAACAGATTTTCTAAGATAGGATGTAGGAGGGGACAAGGAAAGAAAAAAAAAGTTAAGGATGACTCTAAAGTTTTTGTTCTGAACAACCTGAAGAGCAAAATGGAGGTAGGAATGCCAGGGAGAGGAACAAACTAGGGAGTGAAAATAAAGATGTTAATTTTATTTTATATATTCATTTTGAGATGACTATTAGACACCAAAGATGTTGTGTCATCGGTTGGAAAAATCAGCCGGTATGTCAGGGGAGAGATCAGGAAGGGAGAAATACTTTAGAATCATCAGCATACAGATATTACTGAAATTGGATGAGACCATTAGGCGAGGTGAAGGGGTGTAGGAAGAGAAGACCAAGGACTGAGTTGCAGGTGCTCCATTCTTAACAGGGCAGGGAAAAGGGAAGATCCAGCCAAGGAAATGGAGGAGTGACCAATATGAAGCAGTAGGAAAATCAAGAGTGTACAGGGTCCTGGAAGCTAAGAGAAAAATGTATGTCCAAGAAGGAGGGGCCGACTGTGTTAAATTATGCCCAAAGGGTAAATATAATGACAGCTATGAATTATTCTTTGAATTTAGTCAATGTTGGTAACTTTGACAACATCAGTTTCACTGAAGTGGCGGGGGCAAGAAATGGGTGGGAGTAACTTTCAAAGAGAGTGCAGATAGACTACTTACTCCTTTAAGGAGTTTTGTTACCAAGAAAGGTTAAAAAATGGTGAGAAGTGGCACAGGAAATATTTAGGAGAAGGTACTATATTATTGTGCCCATTTTACAGATGACGAAACTGAGGTTTAAAGAAGTTGAGGAAATTACTTAGATTCATTCAGCTAGTAAGTTGTGATTTAAGCACAGACCTGTGTGATAGAAGCTTACTTATTCTTAATAGAGCTGATCAATATTCTTATAGATAAGCATATAATCACATCTCTGATTATTTCCTTAAAATAAATTTCTAGGGGTAGAAATCCTGGGTCAAAAGGTAGGTACCTGTGCATAGCTTTGAATCTGCATTGCCAAAGCCCTGAAAAAAAAAATGTTATGGAGGGTTACATTTTCATCAGCTGCCTATGAAGTCTGTTTCCCTGTATTACTGCCGACACTGGATCCTATCTTTTCTCTCTCCCTCAGTGGTAGAGGTAAGAATAATAATATCTTATTTTGCATATGTATGATTACCAGTTACAATTGACTATGTTCTACAAGTCCGTTTCCCAGCATCTCCTTGGCTTCTGCTGAGGTTTATTATTCTCAGAACTGGTCACCCTCATCTGACCACTCTCATCATGAATACTCATCCTTTGTGGCAACGTGTCCAATTTAGAATGTAAACTGCACAGAGAAAATAGAATTAGAAGTTAATAATAGCTTAGAAATTAACTCTTGGGTGGTTTTGGTTTTGTTTTTGTTTTTTGTCTGAGAGACTCTGGAAGAGCTAATATATTAGGAAAGTTGGAGGACAAGGTGGGACTGTGTGCTAACAGGATCCTACGCTGCTAAGTCGCTTCAGTTGTGTCCGACCCTGTGTGACCCCATAGACGGCAGCCCACCAGGCTCCTCTGTCCCTGGGATTCTGCAGGCAAGAATACTCGAGTGGGTTGCCATTTCCTTCTCCAATGCATGCATACTAAGTCGCTTCAGTCGTCTCCGACTGTGCAACCCCATAAACAGCAGCCCACCAGGCTCCGCTGTCCACAGGATTCTCTAGGCAAGAATACTGGAGTGGGTTGCCATTTCCTTCTCCCAACAGGACCCTATAGATGACCCTTTATATCATATGTAACTATGACATGAGAGTACCCAGTGCCAAAGAATCCCCCAGATGGTGCCGAAGAATTCCCCAGTTCAGTTCAGTTCAGTTCAGTCGCTCAGTCGTGTCTGACTCTTTGCAATCGCAGCACACCAGGCCACCCTGTCCATCACCAACTCCCAGAGTTCACTCAGACTCACACCCATCGAGTCAGTGATGCCATCCAGCCATCTCATCCTCGGTCGTCCCCTTCTCCTCCTGCCCCCAATCCCTCCCAGCATCAGAGTCTTTTCCAATGAGTCAACTCTTGGTGTGAGGTGGCCAAAGTACCGGAGTTTCAGCTTCAGCATCATTCCCTCCAAAGAAATCCCAGGGTTGATCTCCTTCAGAATGGACTGGTTGGATCTCCTTGCAGTCTAAGGGACTCTCAAGAGTCTGCTCCAACACCACAGTTCAAAAGCATCAGTACTTCGGTGCTCAGCTTTCTTCACAGTCCAACTCTCACATCCATACGTGACCANCCTTCTCCTCCTGCCCCCAATCCCTCCCAGCATCAGAGTCTTTTCCAATGAGTCAACTCTTGGTGTGAGGTGGCCAAAGTACCGGAGTTTCAGCTTCAGCATCATTCCCTCCAAAGAAATCCCAGGGTTGATCTCCTTCAGAATGGACTGGTTGGATCTCCTTACAGTCTAAGGGACTCTCAAGAGTCTGCTCCAACACCACAGTTCAAAAGCATCAGTACTTCAGTGCTCAGCTTTCTTCACAGTCCAACTCTCACATCCATACGTGACCACAGGAAAAACCATAGCCTTGACTAGATGGATCTTCGTTTGCAAAGTAATGTCTCTGCTTTTGAATATGCTATCTAGGTTGGTCATAACTTTTCTTCCAAGGAGTAAGCGTCTTTTAATTTCATGGCTGCAGTCACCATCTGCAGTGATTTTGGAGCCCCCCAAAATAAAGTCTGACATTGTTTCCACTGTTTCCCCATCTATTTCCCATGAAGTGATGGGACCAGATGCCATGATCTTCGTTTTTTGAATGTTGAGCTTTAAGCCAACTTTTTCACTCTCCTCTTTCACTTTCATCAAGAGGCTTTTTAGTTCCTCTTCAGAGGATGCCAAAGACTCCCCCAGAGGGTGCCAAAGAGTCCCCCAGAGGGTGCATGGGCAAAACAAAGGAGATCCCCTTGTAAAATATACTTTGTAGCCCATAATTTCCAAGTCAGCCACTTTTTTTTTCAATAGAGTTTTTTTCCAAAAGCCTTTCTGTTCTTCCTTTGCTCTTCAATCTGGAAAGACAGCTGATAAACTGGCTGTTGCACATTTGAGAGAAGTATAGATATTTAGTCATGCCAGCAATACTAGTTGTAGAAAGATTAGGAAATAAAGACAAGCAGAAAGAAAAATAATTAAACCAATAGAAATTCCTCTCACCATTCTCTTAGATAATTATTTTTTACATTTTCCTGATTTTTGTTTCCTGATAGTTTTATTAAAATTTTACATAATATATTTATGTAAGCTGTTATTTTCAGTGAATGAAACTTGAACATCTTTCTAAGCTTTCTAGTTGTCAATAAACATTGATATATTGTCATTTTTGATAAATTAATTTTTATAAAATTCTGTTATGTGGATAATTGTGATCAATTTACTTAATTTCTTATTTGGGGCCTTTTAGATTATTTCTCAGTTTTTTAAATATTATAACAAGCAAGATCCATAATTCTACACATACATATTTGTACACTCATTCACTATTACTTTAGTGTAAAGTCAAAGAAGGGTTACCAGGTCAAACAACATGCACATTTTTAGGATTTTCAAGATGTATTTCTAATTGTCCAAACATTTCCCAAACCACTTTATCGTCACAACAGAGTTCTAGCTCATAAATGAACATTGGTTTTTCACTATACAATGTTCCTGCTGAAATAATCAGAAGGAAGTCACAAGTTTTCTTTGGAAAGGTAGTTCCCCAGGCAAGGATGTTACTTAAGAAAGATGAAGTGAAAACAAGAGATAAAGGAAGAGGGCATATATTAACATCTAGAAAGTGGAGAAGCAGGTCTGTCCTCAAGGGGGAACTGAGCTTCCAGAAGCTTCTATCTGGCCTTGACTCTGGTTAATGATAGCAGAAGTCCCAGGGGTCTTGTTTGCGCCTGTCTACATTTACGCCTGTCTCCTTCCAACACTCTTGTTAACACTTATCCAATGCCAACTACTTGTGCAGGTGGTTTTCATTGGCTTGTTGTTGCTTTGGGAAGGAGATAATACCTTCTAAGTTCCCTTCTAGCACACAAAATTCCTGCTGACTGACAGAAGATGTGACGACATCGGAAGAAGATGCCACATATCACACATCAAAGATGGATGTGTGTGGACATGTGGTTGGCACAGACACCAAGAGAACTTGGTGTCCTCTTGGGAAGACCTGAATCATAAACAACAGAAGAATCCTCTGCAAGAATACCAATCACCACCCTCACTCCACACCCTGGTCTGTTAACCCAGCAGGCACCAAACCAAGCTCATTATCATTTCCCACACTTGTCTTCACGTACTGGCATTGCCACCATGTAGAAGCCTGTGCAGGAAGCCTCATCTGTCACTCATGATTGCTCCCTCACCTTGATCTCAAGCATCTAAGCTGCCAATTGTTTGCAGTCATTCCATCTCAGAGCATCTTTTTCCCTCCTCTCCATCCTCATGCTGCTGCTGCTAAGTCGCTTCAGTCATGCCCGACTCTGTGCGACCCCAGAGACGGCAGCCCACCAGGCTCCCCCGTCCCTGGGATTCTCCAGGCAAGAACACCGGAGTGGGTTGCCATTTCCTTCTCCAATGCATGAAGTTGAAAATTGAAAGTGAAGTCGCTCAGTTGTGTCCGACTCTTAGCAACCCCATGGACTGCAGCCCACCAGGCTCCTCTGTCCATGGGACTTTCCAGGCAAGAGTACTGGAGTGGGGTGCCATTGCCTTCTCCACTCCATCCTCATAGCCCTGGGCAAAACTGCCATGCCTCTTACCTATGAGAAGGTGGCAGTGTCCTGAATGGTCTCTCCATGAACATTCAAAAAGCTTGTCATGGCTCCACACAGGTTGCAGAGTAACACTTCCACTCCTGACAGCCCTTCCAAAATCTGGCCCATTCCTTGCTTTTCACGTCACCCCTGCCCCTTCCTTCCTGAGCCACAGGTCTGGACCCCCACCCCCACCCCCCTTGCTTCTTCCTCGTGCTTTTGTTTCAGTGCTTTTCCCTCACTGTCCTCACTCTCTTGCTCAGTCTGCTGAAGTCCTTCTCATCCTTAAAGATCTGATGCAAACATTAATTCTCTGTAGCTTTCTCCAGGCAGAATTAATTATCCTCTCTTGGTGTTCCCATAGTGTTTTGTCTGTACTGCTGGGGAAACATTCATCACGATATTAGCTGTCTCTTAATGGACTAGAAGTTCACTGAGGACACAGAGTATGTCTCATTCATCTTTGGATTCCCAGGACCTAGCCTAATGCCAGGAATATCATAGGTGCTTAGTAAATATTGGTTGAGTTGGATGCAGTCAGAAATAGACTCAGGTCACCTCTTATCCGGGGCCTTTTATACTATTCCAAAGCTTGAATGGGCTAATCTCTCAATTCTCCAGCAGCCATTTCTATCAATATTACCTGTTAAAATTCCACTGGAAATGAATTCTTTTGTATATGATGCTAGCTCTAGTTAAATTACAATTATCCCCGAGAGAAATACATTTTTACCAAAGTTAACTCTACTAAAATTTTCACTCTAGAAGAGAACTTGAAGTTATTAGTTTTTCTTTCCCAACAGCTAGCCTACAAGAGCAACCTGCAGGTTTTGGCACTAGGTAAGTGCGGGCAGAAACAGTGGAAGACATTGAAAGCAGGGGGTGAAGGGGTGGTAAAGGCCAGTCCTGCGTGAGGCGCAGGGCGGTAAGAGAACACGTATGTTGTGGAGGAGATGTCCACAGGGGAAAGGAATTGTGTAGTGGGACGGGGGGAGGCAGCAAAGAAAAATGCCTCCAACTTCTCAGTTTGGTCAAAGGTCTTCCCTGTATATAGTACTGATCCCTAGTTCTGATATCCAAACATCTCTAGTAAACCTTTTTTTTTGCTAGAGTACCAGAAAATTCTTGGGTAATTTTCCAATTTTAATTCACCTTCATCTTAAAAATAAATACGTGCCTCATGGCATTTTTAAGAGGGGTGGGTGTTTGACGAGATGAAATGAGTGACAATAGGGTGTCACAACTCCAGAAAGGTTTCGTATTGCTGGTTTAGTTTGCCAGCGAGTAGGAGTTTGATGAACCGAAAAAATGAAATGGCTTCCAAATCACTCTGCCCTACTATGCTGGTTTGCAAACACATAACCTTCCTACACTGCTTCAAAAGCTTCAGCCCGGGGGTGAATGAACGTTGCAAAGTTAGCGCTTGGCGTTCACCTGGCACTTTGAAAAAGGCGGTGAAAGGAAACATTTTCAGTGAATTGATAGCTGCATGACCCCGAGGGAGGGGAAGCCCAGCCAAGGCGCTCTGGACAGGCATCCAGGTCAGAGCACAAAGCCTTCCTGGGAATTCTCAGGACTGCAGCAGGCTGGAGCCCTGGCCTCACATTTCACTCTAAAGGAGGCCATCACCTAAATGGGTTGAGATGCTCCTTTCTGCTTCTCTGCAGAGGTTCAAACGCCCAGGAAACGAGAGAAAAGGACAAATCAGCCGAATTAGCATCTGTTTACTCTTGGGCTTCACTTTGAAGCAGCATTGGGTGGTATCAGTCAGGACCGGAGGAGTCTAGAAGCTGCTTCCTATGTTGAAGGCATTCATGACTAATTTCACATATTTTTTTAAGCTTTGGATTATGTCAGACTCTTCTATGTGATTGTTACCTCAGATTACTGTTTCATATTGTGATCTTACTATTCCTTGGAGATGGCTCAGATGCTAAAGAATCTGCCCACAATGCAGGAGACCTGGGTTCGATCCCTGGGTCAGGAAGATCCCCTGGAGGAGGGAATGGCAACCCACTCCAATATTCTTGTCTGGAGAATTCCATGGACAGAGGCTACCGTCCATGGGGTCACAAAGAGGCAGACACGACTGAGTGACTAAAATAATAAATATGCCTCAAAAAAGAGAGTTTGAGGAGCCTGTTAGGCCAGGATCTGTGTCTTTTAGAGGGAGGTGTAGAGACTCCTTCACAGGTGCCCTGCTGTGGCCCGGATGATTTTGTCACCTTTCCTCACACCCAGGGACTGAATGTCTCTCCCCCTTTGCTTTTTCCTTTTTCAAAACTCTTCACAGCTACTAAGGAATAGGGTGAGGATAATGTACATCAGGGCTCTGCCAACATTTAAAAAGTCTTATTTCCTTATTTTCTGTTTTGGCCATGCCATACGGCATGCAGCATCTTAGTTCCCTGACCACGGATCGAACCTGTGTCTCCTACAGTGGAAGCACAGAGTCTTAGCCACTGGACCACCAGAGAAGTCCCACTGTCAACATTTAAAAATACTGATTTACTTGGCTGTGCTTGGTCTTAATTGCAATGCTTGAAATCGTCAGCCTTCACTGTGGCACACAGGAACTTTAGTTGCAGCATGCGAACTCTTTGGTTGTGGCGTGTGTGAGTCTAGGTCCCTGACCAGGGATCAAACCTGGGCCTTCTGCATTGGGAGTGCAGAGTCTTAGCCACTACACCAACCCAGGAAGTCCCCTGCTGTCAACATTTTTGAAGAAAAGGAACTCTTTCAGATGAAATCTTTACCCAACCTCAGTATAGAAAACAAGAGGGTCGAGGTCCTCTGGCTAACCTGGGAAGCGGGCCTGGTTGACCTCACCCTCTCTGCCCCGGGAAGCCAACCTGTCCCAAGGTTCAGAATCCTGCCATCACCCAAATCACAATTTCTCAATCTCCAAGGGAAATGTTGTCATCTGGCACTTCCACGGCTGCTTTAAAATGTTACAAAAGAGCTGGTGGCGTCCCCCTGGGAGGGGCAGTCACCTGTGTCTGGACGTGTAAGCCAGTGGGTGTGGCAGGAGAAAGGGACCACTGCCCACTCTGCTGGGGGGCTCTCGTCCTCCCATCCTGCTTGCTGTCCACACCATGCAGGGCACCTGGTGGAGAAAAGGCATTAGGAGGAAGCAGAGGATGCCAGAGGGCAGAAAGGGCATGACACACGCTGACTTAGGTCGGCCCTCAGGTAGCTCTCCCCTCCCAGCTGACTCAGGACACCTCCCACCATGCTGCCAGCTTGCTGAGGCCTGTCTTGACAACTGGCATGGGATGGTTGTGACTAGTCAGTTTTCCCCCAGGAGTCAATGAACACGCAGCCGAGGCAGACCCGCCACCGCTCGGAGTCCTCCCAGAAGCTCCAGCTCAGGCAGTCTCCTTGTCCGAACACTCCTAGTGAGTGGGGCCACACCAGCAGCTTCCAGGCTGATTCAGCTTGGTAATCCACAAGAGCTGTTACTCCGAGGTTTTCTGGAGAAGCAAAAGGAAGGGGTTCTGCCTCAACGAGCAGGGGGAGCTACTTCGGTGTTTGAATCCAAACGAAAGGAGATGTGCTCTCCGGAATCTCTAAGCTCTGTTCCCCAGGACCAGGAAGGCATGAAGCCCCCTGAGCGTTGGGGCTGGTTTCAAGTGCTCACAGGCTTCAGTAAAGAAGGAAAAGCCATTGGCCCCCTGTTCCTAATTCCCTCACCCATCAGGCCAAGTGGGCTCACCACATTCTAGGCACAGTTTCAGACAAGCTCATGAAGCCTCCTGTCCCCTGAAAACCGACCCGACCAGGAAGACTTGTGCCAGGAGTGATTCTGCTTGTAGTGCCAGCGACAGATTGTGACACTGCCTGCCTTGATTGAAGACCTGAGACTCTTGGGTGAGGGGAGCAGACTGGCCCCCACTGGGAGCAGGCTAGGCCTCGTCCCTGAGAGGTACACATCCCCGGAGCCAGAGCCCAACACTCAGCTCACACTAATTCTGTTCTGAGAGGCAGCTTAAGGAAGAACAGTGGAGATTCCGGAATCAGGAGCCTGATTGTCTGAGCTCAAGGCCCAGCCTCTGTAAAGACGATAATGATCATACCTGCTTCTAGAATCATAGCCAAGAATGAGCTAATATATGTAATGAGACAGGGCTCAGCTCACAGTAGGTGCAGCGTAAGCGTGAACTGCCTTTGTCTCGACACCCAGATTTGCCTCAACCTTCTCCTCGGCCCACTGGGGCCACACTCCAACCATGATTCCTTGCAGGTGCTGAGAACACCGGGCTGCATCTGGCTCTCTTAACCCTATCCCAGCCCCACCGCATCTCCAGGGCTCTATAGTGTGACATTTGTCCTGGAAGAGATCCCACCTCCCTGCTCCAGGACTTGCTGGCAGTCAGATCCATTTGTGATCTGGTTGGATGAGTCATTTTCACCTCTTGTCCTAAGCTGTGAGTGAAAACAGTCCCATATACTAGAATTCCATGTGTGCATTTTTCCTGGGATTATGAGTGGCCGTTGTGAGCGGTGAGTGCATAGACCCAGAGGCCCCACCAGGCATTCACCCAGTGGATAGCTGGCGCTTGCTGAGTTAAGTAAGCAACATCCTGGAAATCTGGGAGTCATCAACTCAACTTTTGCTACTCCATCTCATGCTCTTCAGCTTGTTACTTCTATGTTCTGCCTTCATCAATAGGGATTAGCTATCTCTGAGATTGTTTTAGGAGACACTAGTGAAGTGATTACAAGTGCCTCTCTAACCAGAAAGCACAGGGAGGATACATGCTTTATGCAAGGGCATTCAGTCTTTGTCTCCTCCCTTTTCAACCTGAACCACAGAATCAGCCATGTTTTTCCAAGTGCAGTGTCTCCAGGACAAGATGTGAATCCATTCTCTGGGCGCTGGGGAGGGGCCCCTGCCCTTTGGAGCCTGGTGTCTGGGGCTGGGGCTGGCTTTCCAAGGTTAACTGCCCATCCCTTCCTGGAATTCCAGCCCAGGTACCAGGACTGCATATTTCTCTAGCTTCAGAGGAAGCTTTGTTCAGGGGTTGAGTCTCTAATGACTTTGGTCATCTATTTCCATTCTGCATTCTCAGATGTAAACTTAACTATCTTCTGTTGAGAACCTATGGTACTCAGGCACTATTCTAAATGCACTCACCAACATTATCTTGCTTACTCCTCAGAACCCCTTGGTGAGGCAGGTGTGGTGTTACCACTCCTATTTCACCTAAGGAAGTAGACATGTTGGGGGTAGTTACACAAGTCAGCAAAGTAGCACAGAAAGCAAGGGGCAGAGCCAGAACTCTACCCCAGTGCACATTATGACTTCCCATGTTTCCTTTATCAGTTGTCCTGCATTCAGATGGTTCCAATGTAAGAGAAAATCAAGCTGTAGTTGGAGAGCATGTTAATTAGAGAGCGCAAGGTAGCGGGCCCTTCTGCTCAGGTCCTGGTGAGGGTACACTAAGTGTGGCCTCTGGGAACCATCTGCCTTGGGGGATGAGGGTGGAGGGAAATTTTCCCTCCTCCTCCTTCTTGTCCTAGAGGCCAGTGCACAGACCTGCAAGCAGTCAGAGCACTTTTTACAAGCTTCAGATCTGAAATACAAAGCATCCAGGCTGTCAACACCATAGCAGGGCCCCCAGTGGCCTATGTTTCAATGTTGTCGGCAATCCCCATTTCAGCTGAGTCATCCAGGCTTGTGAGATCTGCCCACTTGCCAGAGAGCCTTTCTGCAGCTTGTTTACGGTGACCCCTTCATGGAGTGCCATCTCATAGCGAAGGCAAGCGATGGGTGCAAATGAAAACTAGAGCACAGGAGATGACCCTTTCCATGCTTCTCTTAGTTCTCTACAAAGAGATGAAAAGGTTGATTACTAGCCTCTCTAACAAAGGGAACTGAGATATAGAGCAAAGTGGAGCTGCCTATAGATCTATTGATATTTTAACTTATATTAAAGGTGGAGGGGGGGTGTTCTGACAGTTTTGCCTGGAGATGGGGCAGAAGCTTCAGGTTCTTTCACACTATCTGTTCTCCTCTTCCCCCTTAATTATAAAACTCCAAGCTCATTTACGGCAGCAGTGTGCCGTGCCCAGCTACAGTCCACATTTCCAAACTTTCCTGACCAATCAGATAAAAGAGGATGTTATGTATATAATTCCCAGAAAGCCTGCCTAGACTCAGATGGGCCAGAAGTCCTTTTGTTGCCCATTGGCTTTCTCCTTCTGTCCTGCTGCCTGGATGCAGATGTGATGGCTGACCTGCCACAGTCCTCTTGGACCATGAATAGACCTTGGATCATGAAGCGATCTTGGAAAGTGCTAAGGATGGTGCTGGAGAAAATCAGAGTATCTTGGGGTTCCTGGTAATGTCGGGACTGGTAACTGCCTAGGACTGAATTCCTCTGGACTTCTTTCTCAGGAGAAAATGAACACTAGTTTTCTGTTGCATAAAGTCTAACTTAATTCTAACTGATGGATCCTATTTAATAGAATTTCTAGCTAGTCAAGGGCCCTGAGCCCCGTCTGCTCCATCTACCTCCTAAATACACATACCTAAGTCTACCTTATACCATGATGAATCACAGTGGGTTAGTGTACTTCAGTCGCTTAGCTTCAGTCATGCCGACTCTTCGACCTGAAGCGAAGTAGTCCACCAGGCTCCTCTGTCCATGAGATTATCCAGGCAAGAATACTGGAGTGGGTTGCCACTTCCTTCTCCAGGGGATCTTCCCAGCTCAGGAATCGAACCCACACGGCCTGCATCGCAGGCAGATTCTTTACCACTGAGTCACCTGAGAAGCCTGATAAATCAGAGTATGTGGTTATCTGTAAAAACTTAGGTAATGAGACTTTGGGGCTTGAATTCAATCATTTACTGTATAAATTTGTATTAAATATCTACCATGCACCAGGTACTGAGCTAAAATATATGGTCTCTGTTTTTTAGTCACTAAGTTGTGTCCAACTCTTTGTAACCCCATGGACTATAGCCCGCCAGGCTCCTCTGTCCGTGGAATTTTCCAGCCAAGAATACTGGAGTGGGTTGTCATTTACCCACTTCAGGGATCTTCCTGACCCAGGGATCGAATCCACATAGCCAGCATTGAGGCAGATTCTTCATTGCTGAGCCACCAGCGAAGCGACATGGCCTCTAGTCTTAGGAATTTAAATAGGCAATTTAAATACTATACTTTGTGGAAGCCCTGTAACAGAGAGGAGATCCCTCATCTCACCTTGGGGAAGGCTTCCCAGGGAGAACTGGGGCCTTGTAGGGCAAGTGGAAACCAGTTAGGAGTAAAGATAGTCAAATAAGAAGCTTTCTGTAGCGTATATGCAATCCCTTTTAATGGACAACATTTGTCTTTCCAAACAGGCTGTGACCCAGCAGCTGATTCTTGCTAAGCTTGCAACGATCTTGCAATGATCAATACTGACAGCCACTCCATTACTGGACTGACAGCTTAAAAGGTAGTTTATCATTTTTCTTCTTTTTCTTTTACCACAGTCTTTTCTCCCTTCTAGGGCCTAGAGGGGAAAATGCATGTGGATCAGAAATCTGATCCTTTACTGAGAGTAGATTTGGGGGAAGGTCACATTCTGGTTGTATCCAGATCAACTTGCACGTTCACTCTGTGCTCTTAGCCCTTGACCTTAGAAGAGTGGTGGTGCCAGGCAGGAGAGCTTCCTCAGTGATCCACGGTCTCCAGGGATCAGTTTGATCATCACTCCCAGACCTGGTCTTCTCAGGCCAGTCCTAAGTCTGCTGCTTCTGCCTTTAACAGAAGTTCAAAGTTTTTGTTTACATTGAAGGTGAGACTGAATTGGTCTTAAGTAGGAGAAATAACTCAAGCCAGCTTCAGCACAGAAGGGTAAGTCATTGAATGAGTGAGGTTTTCTTCTTACAGCTCCTGCAGGAGATCAGCTGGGTCTCAGGAAAACCCCTAACACTGGGGCCTAGAAGGTATTGGGATATCTATCTGTCCATGTCACCTCTCTATGAAAGAAGTGGAAGTGTTAGTCACTCAGTTGTGTCCTACTCTTTGCGACCCCATTGATGATAGCCCGCCTGGCTCCTCTGTCTATGGGATTTCCCAGGCAAGACTACTAGAGTGGGTTGCCATTCCCTTCTCCAGGGGATCTCCCCTACCCAGGGATTGAACCCAGGTCTCCTGCATTGCAGGCAGAATCTTTACCATCTGAGCCACCCACCTCTCTATGACTATGTCCATTTCTGTCCTCTTACTCTATAATAGACTTTTTATGCTCTCCAGTTCACATGGTAAAAAAAAAAAAACACACTCCAATATTCTTGCCTGGAAAATTCCACGGACAGAGGAGCCTGGGGTCACAAAGAGTCGGACACAACTGAGCAGCTGAGTGCTTGAGCGTGCGCGCACGCGCACACACACACACGATTATTTGTCTTGCTTGACTGTTTTTCTTTGGTTCTGCATTTTCTCACTTCTCTGATTAAATCTATTCTTTGGGACTTGAGGAAAGCCTAGGAGACTACATTTTATTTTTCTTCTACAAACAAGAAGCAGACAGAGGAGATGGCAGGTGGATCTCTGTCTGCTCTCTGCCATGTGAAGATATAAGGAGAAGACAGCCATTCACAAACCAGGAAGAGAGCCCTCACCACACACTGGATCTGCCGAAGACCTGATCTTGGACTTTTCGGCATCCAGAATTGTGAGAAATAAACATTGTTTAAAGAGAAGAAAAAAAAAATAAATAAGAAATACCCCAAAGGCCTTGCCTTAGCTCCTGGTATTTCACAGGTTCAAGAGCTCAGCCCAGATTGACTCTTTTAGTCTCAATTCTAAACCCTCTGGCAGCGACACTAATTAGCCCAGCATGGCTTAGAAGCCCATCCTAGGATGAGAACCAGGGAAGGGGGCCACAGACAGAGCTGCAGAGTCCTCGTCTGGAGCACAGGCAGTGTTGGTGAGGAAGGTCAGCACACAGCCCAGCACACATCAACTCCAGTCTCTGCAGGGCAGCCTAGGGGTCCCAGAACCTACTTTTCTTCTGTAAGTCCTCTCTGATCCATGCAGTCAGGACCTGATCTCTCAGACAAATATCTGTACCCTGGTTAGAATATGAGCTCTATAAGGACAGAGGTTCTGTCCTGTTCACTTAACCCCAGAAATTAGAATAATGCTTGGCACCTTGAGAGGCACTCAAGCACATGGGACATCAAATAATGAAATTAACATCTCCATTCCTAGAAGGGGAAGGGGGACAGGATGACAGCCAAGGAGTGGCATGCAGAGGAGAGAGGATCAGAATAGAATCTCTGAAAGTGGCCCTGGTGCATATTTGGAGGCACTGACCTACCCAGTTTCTGGGCTCTGAATATGGTTATGAAGCAGCACACAAGTCCTGATTTCTGAGAAGGTAAACATCATTTGCTAGATGCCAAACCTGTGTTCTCAGCATTGACAGGCCTGGGTTTACTATTTCTTTGGTCCTGTGATTCCTGGCTACCTTTAAGCCTCTTTGAGGCTTAAAATAAATAGTTTATTAGTAAATAGACCACCAGGTTATTGAGATCAAACTATTTAACATATTAAATACCGCCTTGTATGTACTACATGCAAGCAGTTCGATAAATATTTATTGACTCTTGCAAAACATGGTGTTGGGTTTTGTGTTGTTTTGTGGTGGGTAAATTGGGAATAGGGTAGAATGGTAGCTATGTAATTTACTATAGGCCTTGGGTTCTTAGAGGAGATGGAATTGACTGGTATAATTAGCATTTCTCACACAAGAATCGCCCTGCCTTCACCTGATTCCTTTTGTGGAAATGCTGTTCTTTCCGAATGAAGGCAAAGCTTTGGTCCATCAGCAGGAGCCCTAAACGCAGCATGGGCCATGTGAGGGGGATGATGGCATTTGTCTTGCCCACAGATTCCTTCCTACCCACAGTGTGGGCAGAGGGCAGATAGAAGTTAATGGCTCCTATGGAGCAAGTTCCTGGCCTCTTTCACTCTGTCTCCTCCCCACCTGGCTTCTGGTCCCAGGATCTCAAGCATAGTTCAGCCTCTCTGAATCTCCCCCTGTGACCCCGATCCAGCCACCTCCATCCCTCAGATTCCCTTCAGACCTACCTTCCCGCCTCCCCTCCTTCCACAGCCTCACTGCCTCTTCTGCTTCGGTTTTGATGCCCTGCTCCCAACTTTCCCAGGGCTCACCACCCCCACCCCACCCCCTCATCCTACACTGGCCTGAGAAACATGTGGCCCAGGCCCTGCTCCCCCAGGGACTCCCCCCGACCCTCCCTCCCTCCGTCCCTCAGTTTGGCCTCACAGGGCAGCCAGTTTGTGTTTGAGAATCATCCCTCTCCTCCGGATGTTCCATTATCCACCTCCAGCCGTTAGGGACACAGTGACAATCTGAACCCAGTGGAGAATACCAGAGAAATTTTTAACAGAGAAAAAAAAAGAACAGATAATTTCAAAAGGACATTAAGCTCTATTCAGGGACACAATCTCCAATCAACAAAATGAAAGGCAAGCGGTGGCCCCACAGGACCGACTGAAAGGCAGCCGGTTGGTGAGAGTGTTCTGGATTCAGCTTCTCACCCACGGGGCCTCCCCCACTCCCAGCGACAGCCCCCTCCCCGGCAACCAGCCCAGCCCGTGATGATCAGGTCCGGACTCCACTAGTGACGGGGCCTGGGGCGTCCCTGCCAGTGGGGCTTCCTCCCTGACAGGACTCACAAAGGCTCCCTCACCAGGGGTAACAGCAGGACCACACTTGGCTGACAGAATCCTTTGGCAGAAAAATGCCTTCTGAGTCAGCCCTCAGAAATAATTAACCCTCGGGATGTTTTCTGGAGCACGGAATTGGGTTTAATGTTGAAGATGCAAGGAGTGGTGAAGTCTTCTGAAGGTGAGGGAGGGAATGCTTGGGCAGGCAGAGCCCTCCCAGTTAGCTAGAACCTGCTCTCAGGGCCTCAAGACTACTCTGAGAGACAGGCAGAAGGCCCTTCTTTCCTTAAGAGACTCTTCCCGGAGGCCTGTTTCCATTTAGGGGCTTTTCATAACGTGTGAGTCAGGCAGTAAACAAATAAGAAGAGCCGCTCTTTGTTGCTAAGTATGGTACCAAGTGCTCAGAGAAGATACAAGTGAAATCTGTATCTTGACCAAGCCTTGGGGAAGTCACCACCTGGCTAGAGAAGTGAGACAGGAACAAAAGAATGAATTTGATAGTCTGTTGGTCATGCATTCATACAGTCCACGGGGTCACAAAGGGTCGGACACGACTGAGTAACGCACATGCATTCATACATTCAGTGTAAAAGGAGAAAAGGCATTTTCTTGAGCCTAAGCAGATTACTTTACACATGTAGACCAGGAGCCCAAAGACTTGCCAAGATAATCATGTTGCCCATGATTTATATTGGTTCTTCCTTCTAAGAAGACTTCAGAGCTCCCTGCCAATGTCTCAGTGAGACTTGGTCAGAGTCTCCTCTTTCATTTCCTCCTTCAGCTCAGTTCATTCGCTCAGTCGTGTCCAACTCTTTGCGACCCCATGAATCGCAGCACGCCAGGCCTCCCTGTCCATCACCAACTCCTGGAGTTCACTCAGACTCACGGCCATCGAGTCAGTGATGCCATCCAGCCATCTCATCCTCTGTCGTCCCCTTCTCCTCCTGCCCCCAATCCCTCCCACTCATCATTCCAGTGAGTCAACTCTTTGCATGAGGTGGCCAAAGTACTGGAGTTTCAGCTTCAGCATCATTCCTCCCAAAGAAATCCCAGGGCTGATCTCCTTCAGAATGGACTGGTTGGATCTCCTTGCAGTCCAAGGGACTCTGCAGACACTGGCACCTCCATCGTCATGCACACAATAAATTCATTAAGTTTTCAATTGTTAAGTGCACTTTGAGAAGAGGCATAATCCAAGGAGAATCAGAGAATTAGAGAACGATAGGCGTCACACTGGGGCTTACCATCACACAGATAACACTGGTATACTGTATTATGATGCCACGGGAGATAGCTCTGGTGTCAACCAACATTTTTATAAAAAGTCAAAAAGCAAATAGTAAATATTTTAGGCTTTGTTGGCCAAATTCTAACTCTTTTGCATATTATTTTTTCAACATGCTAAAAATGTGTTAAAATACACATAACATAAAATTCACCATCTTTCCCAAGAGGGCAAGATACTCTCTTCAAAAAATAATGTTGGGAAAATTGGATATCCCTATGCAAAAGAATGAAGTTGTATCCTTACCTTCAATTCAGTTCAGTTCAGTTCATTCGCTCAGTCGGGTCCGACTCTTTGCAGCCCCATGAATCGCAGCATGCCAGGCCTCCCTATCCATCACCATCTCCCGGAATTCACTCAGACTCGCGTCTATCGAGTCAGTGATGCCATACAGCCATCTCATCCTCTGTTGTCTCCTTCTCCTCCTGCCCCCAATCCCTCCCAGCATCAGAGTCTTTTCCAATGAGTCAACTCTTCGCATCAGGTGGCCAGAGTACTGGAGTTTCAGCTTTAGCATCATTCCTTCCAAAAAATCCCAGGGCTGATCTCCTTCAGAATGAATTGGTTGGATCTCCTTGCAGTCCAAGGGACTCTCAAGAGTCTTCTCCAACACCACAGTTCAAAACCATCAATACTTCGGCACTCAGCCTTCTTCACAGTCCAACTCTCACATCCATACATGACCACAGGAAAAACCATAGCCTTGACTAGATGGACCTTAGTCAGCAAAGTAATGTCTCTGCTTTTGAATATGCTATCTGGGTTGGTCATAACTTTTCTTCCAAGGAGTAAGCATCTTTTACATATACAAAAATGAAGTCAAAATGGATTAAAAATCTAAACATAAGACCCAAAACTATAAAATCCTTAGAAAAAATCATAAGGGAAAGCTTCTTGACCTTGGACTTGCAATGATTTCTTGGTTATAATACCAAAAGCAGAGGCAATAGAAGCAACGGTACACAAATGGGATGACATCAAACCTAAAACCTTTTATACATCAAAGGACACGTCAACAGATTAAAAAGGCAACCTATGAAGTGGGAGAAAATATTTGCAAGTCACACTCCTGATAAAGGGTTAGTATCCAGGATATATAAAGAAATGCTAGAATTCAACAACAAAAATTCAAATAACTCAATTAAAAATAGGCAAAGGACTTGAATAGACATTTCTCCAAAGATGATATATAAGTGGCCAACAAACAGATGAAAAAAATACTCGACTTCACCAATTATCAAAGAAATGGAAATGAAAACCACAGTGAGATACCACCTCACTCATTAGAATATTGTTGCTGTTTAGTAGCTAAGTCATGTCCGATTCTTTTGCACCCTCATGGACTGTAGCCTACCAGGTTCTTCTGTCCATGGGATTTCCCAGGCAAGAATACTGGAATAGGCTGCCATTTCCTTCTCCAGGGGATTTTCCTGACCCAGGGGTAAAACCCACATCTCCTGCACTGCAGGTGGATTCTTTGCCACTGAGCCACCAGGGAAGCCACTCATTAGAATAATTACTACTCAAAAAAACCTGCAGGGGCTTCCCTGGTGGCTCAGTGGTAAAGAATCCACCTGCAGGAGAAGACATGGGTTGGATCTCCGATCTGGGAAGATCCCGCATGTCATGGAGCCACTAAGCCCATTTGCTACAACTATTGAGCCTGTGTGAAATTAAGTCATGAATTGCCTTCAAACATAGGAGGCAGCTTCTAGGTTCTTCTGGTCCAGAAACATACCACCCAATGCTTCTTCGGAGTCAAGCCCAAGAGTAAACAGATGCTAATAAGGCTGATTTGTCCTATTGCTGTTTTTTAAAAAGAAGTTTAAAAGCTTAAAATATACCCAGAAATCTCATTTTTTGATATGAAAGTGTTAATTGCTAAGTTCTGTCCAACTCTTTACAACCCCATGGACTATAGCCCACCAGGCTCCTTTGTCCAAAAAAGTTGAAGCAGGATCTCAAAGGGATATTTGCATACCCATGTTGATAGCAGCACTATTCACAATGGTTAAGATAGTAAACTGTATGTTATATCTTTTTACCACAATTAAAAAATAATAATTTAAAGGATCTGCCAGAAAAAAAATTTTAACTAGTTTGACCCATTTAAGTGTACAATTTAGTGTGCATGTGCACATGTGTAACAACCCTTTAAGAATTTAAAAAGCTGTCCCTGGTGTGCAAGCTTTATGTATAAAACAGGCTGTAACTAAATTTGACCCATAGAACATAGTTTGCTGACCCTCCATGCAGGATCAATACACATAAAACCCAGATTTGGTAAAATGTAAAGGCTTTAAAGCAGGACAAAGGAGAATCATCATATACATGAGACAATAGTGTGGTTGTTAAGACTGGTGCCTTAGTCAGACTTATAGCCACATCCTGGGTATATAATGTAGGTCAGATGGTAAGGAATCTACCTCGGAGGCAGGAGACCAGGGTTCGATCCCTGGGTCAGGAAGATCCCCTAGAGAGGGAAATGGCAGCCCACTCCAGTATTTTTGCCTGGGAAATCCCGTGAACAGAAGAGCCTGATGGGCTACAGTCCATGGGGTCACAAAGAGTTAGACACAACTGAGCTACTTTCACTGGGTATATAACCTTAGGCAAGTTACTTAGCTTCCCTATTCCCAGTTAGCTCATCAGTAAATTGGGGTGATAACTGAACCTTCCTTGTAGAGTTGTTGTGAGGACTAAATGAGATAACACATGGTAAGCACTTGGCATAGTGCTGGCCACACAAGAAGATCATGGTAAACTTGGGCCTCTATACATATTTTAAGTAAAATAATTGGGAGAAAGATGTCTGGTTAATCACACTATCAAGGTTGAAACCATACTTTTGCTCAGTCTGAGAAGTCTCTGGATGCATGTGGGCTACAAAAACTGACTACAGTTCGTATTGTTACTGACCAGGGCTTCTGGCCTCCTTAATCCACAGAAATTGATAATAAGCCAGACAAGAAATTCAGGAAACGCTTTACTGGGGTCCCTGTTGCAGCAGGAGGGAGAAAGAACAAATAACAGTTTCTTTTGCTTGCTCCCTGAGTGGGGGCAAGCTGGTTCCTCGTATGAGGTGTGTCCAGGGGTCAGTCCAGAGGGGTGGCTTAGGTGGTCTGCTCACTCCTTCGGTGGTGCTGAGTGCAGGGGACATGCGCAGCACTCTTCCTTCACTCCCAACGTCCTGCTTTTTTGTTCCCAGCTCTTCAGAAATGGCAGTTGGGTTTTT
>SJYQ01002719.1:1087086-1198218 GCA_006410935.1 Redunca redunca | reverse complement strand
CGCCAGGCTCCTCTGTCCATGGGATTCTCCAGGCAAGAAAATTGGAGTGGGTTGTCATTTCCTACTCCAGGGGATCTTCCCCATCCACAGCTCGAACCCATACCTCTTGCATCTCCTGCATTGGCAGGCAGGTTCTTTACCATTAGTGCCACCTGGGAAGCTCAAAGAACACATATTTGTATAACTAAATAGTAAGGAGGCATTTACCGATAATCATATTTAAAATACTATTTTTAAAAAGCAAAAAAGTCTTGTAGTGAAATATATAAATTATATTCTATATAGTGTATACTATAATATATATAGTGAATTATATAGTAATAGTAAAATATATGCATGTATACCAATATATAGTTATGTATAATAATATGTAATAATATATATAGTGACATATAAATATAGTAAAATAGTAAAAGAAGTATTAGAGTCCTGTGACTTCTTTGGACATTTGATTTGTTCTTGTGTGAACAGATAAATTTATCTAGGTACATTTTCAGAAAACTGATTTTTTTTTCCATGAACCATGAATTGTATAATCGTACTTGATATGACATAAAGTGTATGCAATTACATAAAAGTCTTCAAAGCAAGGACAGTTTATAAATCTTAGATTTCAAATTAGGTATAAATTTTCAGGAGGAAATAAAAGAGGAAACAATCAGAGCAATCTAACACATTTTCTGATCTCCTGAAAGAAATACCCCAATCTGATTATTAGGCCTTTAAGGCAAGAAAAGTTGCTTTCAGGTTCTCCCTATGTCTAATGCTGAGAATTTTAAGAAATCAGATTTATTTGAAATGGCTATTTTCTTCCTTGTCTCATGAGAAGAGAGGGTAGAGACAGCTAAAATTTCTTAAATGCCTGGTCTATGTCAGGCACTGAGACGCTGGAGGCTCAACAGACATTTTCTCATATGCAACATGTCTTTGGGAGGTAAGTGTTATTATTTCCATTCTACAAATGAGAAAATGAAAAATCAGAGAGGTGAGTGGATCTGAAAGTTATCTGAAGAATTATGTTGAGAACTAGAGGCTTCCTATCTGGGAGTTTGTCTTGCTTGTCCTCACATGCTGCATTGAGCTTTATTGTATTGCCCAGATGAAGAAGTCTCTGTTGGTGTTTTGTTTTGTTTTTTTTTAAAGAAGTGGTATAATATTGTTGGTTCATTAAGCAGGTTATTGTAACTCATGCTTTCCAGTATCCAACTACCAGATGACCAGGGGCAGGGACACAATGGCAGGGGTATGGATAACCACAGTCATAGTGTCTGAGTCCGAGAACCTGCACTTTCACCCAACCCCCACTGTGTAACTTCCTTCATCTGCCCAGTTGATGGGGCACCTGCCATGGCTGGCCTCTCCCTTTCGTAGCCTCAGGAATTTTGATGCTCTGCCTGCCTCTCGGCATGGTTTTAGGCTCTAGAGCTGAAAAACTACAGCAGTTAATGTTGTTCCTCCCATTAATGCAGGCCTCTAATATTCTCCAGATGCCTTGGACAAAGCACTGGGTTTTCCTGGAGAATGGGCCTTCCAGGAAGTCTCTCATAATCTTATAGTTTTGTTTTTTTTCTTTTTACAGTGATTTGACAAATCATGGCTTTTTCTTCTGACCCTCTCTTTAAAGTTTCACAGTCCTTCTCTCGTGGAACCTGGCACACATTCTCCGAGGAGCTTGGTTACAAGACAATAGAAAACCACACACAGTGTTGCAAGCAAACTGTCCTTTTATCCATTATCACAACTATTATCTCTGGACCTTCTCCTACCTTGAAGTATCCTCCCTGATCCAGGGTTGGTTTCAAAGGTCAAAGCATAGAACCGTTCCTATTCTTAGTTCTGAAATCTTCTTAGTCTGAGAGCTGAGTATTAGCTCCAACTTCTCATCATTCACTCCTCTAAAAAGTCCAGAAAGGCTCAGAGAAGTAAAAGTCATGCACATAACGGGAGATATGCAAAGTACCTCTATTACATCATCCCAGAACTATCTCATACTGAGCTATAGTTAAAGACACTGGTAACACTTATCTTTTAACTATCAATTTCTAATTTCTCCTTTTCCTTGGCTCCTGCAATAGTCTCTCCTGGAAACTCCTACCCAGGGTATTAATTACTCCATCCTCTGCAAAACAAAAGAATTCTGTGTATGTCTTCATCATCTACAGATATTAGGTGCTTTAAGATGCTACAGAAAAACCCCATGAACTTTTTGGCCAACTCAATATTACTGACATGAGCTTGAGCAAACTCTAGGAGATGATGAAGAACAGAGAAGCCTGGCATGCTGCAGTCCATGGGATCTCAAAGAATCACACATGACTTAGCAACTGGACAGCAACAAAAATATTGCTTTCTACTGGTACTACCAGAATCGGGTTCTATCAAAATCAGAATCTGTGAGTACATGTAGCCTATTGGTATTCCCCGGAAGCCAGAGTGAGAGAAAGGAACAATGAGACAGACAAAGAGAGAAAGTCAGTAAAGGAAGAATTATTAAGCAGTTTACAACCGTGTGTAACTGGGGCTGAATCCTAGTGGGGAATTGGTTGGGGTTTTCTATGGGGCATTCAACACACACACACATACACACACACACACACACATACCATATGCATTCAAGTAGCTTTAAAACTGAGAAACTTCGTGGACACCAATGGTGAGGAGCCTTTAACATGCTTGGTTACTGTCTACCACAGCTCAAGTCGGAAGTGACCAAAGGAGTATGACCTGGGCATCAACCATCTCTATAAGATCTGACACCTCGTTGTCTCTTCTTTAGATTATATATCCCTCCGGGGCACATACCACATCTTGATCATTCACAGCCTTGATACCCAGAACAGTATCTGGTATAATCTGAAAACTAAATGATTGCATGGATAGATGTATAAATAGGGTTAAAAAAGAAATTTCGCTCGCGTGAGGTTGGCACTCATCTAACAGCTTTTCTGATCTCTTTGTATCACTTGCCTTGTTAATAATAGTTTTTACCATACATTCTGAAGCTTTGCTATAAGTGCTACATTTTATCATAGTACATAAAAGTTGTAGGGAAAATTTCTAAAGAGATTTTTTTAAGAATAATGAAATTTCTAGACAAAATTCTTTTTTTAAAATTATTTCCCTTCCTATTGCCCGCTTTGCCACCCACTTTTCACTGTAAAGGGCAACAGGAAAAAGTGATCATGAAATAAAAACAGAAAGTGTGTACTCAGGCAAGATTCCAGAGAAATTAATCACATTTTCACAAGGGTATTAGACCAGTTTCCTGATTAAATTGTAATTTGGTACACAAATGAATTTGAAAACTAAACTCAATGGAGATTTAGTGATGTGAGATTGTAATCAAGTCCAGTAATTTCTAAACCAGTGGAGTGAGGGTCCCAGAGCATTAGCTCGAGTTGAGAAGTTGAGAACTCAGACAGGTCTGAGCACGTCAGGGTGGCCTGTAGGTGGGCTCACGAGAGCACAGCTTTAAGAGGACTGAAGGGACATCATGGGAAGGACAGTGGGAGATGTGGACAGCCAGCCTCTGGACCTGAGGCCCTGACCCCACAAGGAGCAGAAAGTCTTCCTTAATCCTCTGACAGGCAATGTACTTGGTGGGGAAAGTGTTCTGCCCAGAGGAGGGAATGGGAGAACCCACGGCTGAGGTCTGAGGAGAAGGACAAATCTGGATACAGCAGGAGATATAGCACTCGATTGCCTTCCCATGCAGCCCTCAGAAATTCATGCCCAATTCCTAGGGAGAGAAAATCTGTACTAGAGAGGAAACTAAATACAGAGCTATTATCACTAGAAATGCAGCAAGATACTGAGAAGAGACAGCTCTGTGTCACATGAGGAAAGAAAGAAGCTCACTTCAGAACCAAGAACCTTGCCAATATTGGAGGAATGGAGAGAAGGGATCAGGCTGAGCAACAGGAGGGCAACGTCACGTACTTCCTAGCGGAAGAGGGAGGTCAGAATGGAATGAACTACAGAGAAAAGTAGTAACATCAAGACGAGAGGGTGGAAGCCTTCAGGCCACCAGTAGGAGGCAGAGCTTAGATTAAAACCACACTTTCTGATTTCTGGTTGGCAGAATCACAAAGGACGTCTTCCCATCCTCTATCCCTGTGACTATTCACCTCAGGCCAAACCGAACTGCCCGAGACCACCACTCCTTATTAGACAACACTGATTTCTTTTTCCTTATGTGGAAATCTTTTGGAAACTCACTTTGATTAAACATACAAATAAGACATAGTAATAAATATTTCTTAGTAATTGTCAAAGTAAAGAAAAATTTAAGCAATAGAGCTTATTTGACTTGATTATTAAATTTAATTCATATGTAAATGTGTTTCTGTGTTAAGTCACTTCAGTTGTGTCTGACTCTTTGTAACTCCATGGACTGTAGCCTGCCAGGCTCCCCTGTCCACGGGATTCTCCAGGCAAGAATACTGGAGTGGGTTGCCATGCTCTCCTCCAGGGGATTTTCCTGACCCAGGGATTGAACCTGTATCTCTTATGTCTCCTGCCCTGGGAGGCGGGTTCTTTACCACTAGCACCACCTGGGAACCCCTCATGTGTAAATACATATGTTTAATCATATAAACAATTGATATTTATTAGAAGGAAGCTTCTGGATTACCCTATCTGCTTGCATAGATTAAAAAAAACAAAAAGAAATTTGAAGTGATGTTATGGTTCATTATCCCACCAAGAAATAAAAATATTATTTGAGAACATAGAAATGAAGTGATTTAGCATGCATGCATATAAAACTAAAGTCAAATGGTTAAATCAGCAATGTTAAATCCATGCAAAGACTATTACATAACCATCAAAATGTTTTCTTTAAATGTGTAATAACATGAAAAAACAAGTATAATAATGAATGGGGGAAAGATGAGATATTATTGAATATAAAGTGTAGAGATACAACTTCATTTTTACACCTAAAATTGAAAGACAGATGAGACATGGACTATTTCTTCCTTTATTTTCTATTTATTCAATAACTATCCATTATGTTACTAGCTTGAAAACAGTTTCAGGAGAAAGAACATGACTTCAGTTCAGTTCAGTCGCTCAGTCGTATCCTACTCTTTGCGACCCCATGAACCACAGCACTCTAGGCCTCCCTCTCCATCACCAACTCCTGGAGTCCACCCAAACCCATGTCCATTGAGTCTGTGATGCCATCCAACCATCTCATCCTCTGTTGTCCCCTTCTCCTCCTGCCCTCAATCTTTCCCAGCATCAAGGTCTTTTCAAATGAGTCAGCTCTTCACATCAGGTGGCCAAAGATTTGGAGTTTCAGCCTCAACATCAGTCTTTGCAACGAATATTCAGGACTGAGTTCCTTTAGGATGGACTGGTTGGATCTCCTTGCAGTCCAAGGGACTCTCAAGAGTCTTCTCCAACACCACAGTTTAAAAGCATCAATTCTTCGGTGCTCAGCTTTCTTCACAGTCCAACTCTCACATCCATACATGACCACTGGAAAAACCATAGCCTTGACTAGACGGAACTTTGCTGGCAAAGTAATGTCTCTGCTTTTCAATATGCTATCTAGGTTGGTCTTCCTTTCCTTCCAAGGAGTAAGTGTCTTTTAATTTCATGGCTGCAGTCACCCTCTGCAGTGATTTTGGACCCCCCAAAAATAAAGTCTGACACTGTTTCCATTGTTTCCCCATCTATTTGCCGTGAAGTGATGGGACCAGATGCCATGATCTAAGTTTTCTGAATGTTGAGCTTTAAGCCAACTTTTTCACTCTCCTCTTTCATTTTCCTCAAGAGGCTTTTTAGTTCTTCTTTACTTTCTGCCATAAGGATGGTGTCATCTGCATATCTGAGGTTATTGATATTTCTCCCAGCAGTCTTGATTCCAGCTTGTGCTTCCTCTAGCCCAGCGTTTCTCATGATGTACTCTGCGTGTAAGTTAAATAAGCAGGATGACAATATACAACCTTGACATACTCCTTTTCCTATTCGGAACCAGTCTGTTGTTCCATGTCCACTTCTGACTGTTGCTTCCTGACCTGCATATACGTTTCTCAAGAGGCAGGTCAGGTGGTCTGGTATTCCCATTTCTTTCAGAATTTTCCACAGTTTATTGTGATCCACACAGTCAAAGGCTTTGGTATAGTCAATAAAGCAGAAATAGATGTTTCTCTGGAACTCTCTTGCTTTTTCTATGATCCAGCTGATGTTGGCAATTTGATCTCTGGTTCCTCTGCCTTTTCTAAAACCAGCTTGAACATCAGGAAGTTCATGGTTCACATATTGCTGAAGCCTGGCTTGGAGAATTTTGAGCATTACTTTACTAGTGTGTGAGATGAGTGCAATTGTGCAGTAGCTTTAGCATTCTTTGGTATCGCCTTTCTTTGGGATTGGAATGAAAACTGACCCTTTCCAGTCCTATGGCCACTGCTGAGTTTTCCATATTTGCTGGCATCTTGAGTGCAGCACTTTCACAGCATCATCTTTCAGGATTTGAAATAGCTCAACTGGAATTCCATCACCTCCACTTGCTTTGTTCATAATGATGCTTTCTAAGGCCCACTTGAGTTCACACTCCAGGATGTCTGGCTCTGGGTGAGTGATTATACCATCATGATTATCTTGGTCATGAAGATCTTTTCTATACAGTTCTCCTGTGTATTCTTGCCACCTTTTCTTAATATCTTCTGCTTCTGTTAGGTCCATACCATTTCTGTCCTTTATCAAGCCCATCTTTGCATGAAATGTTCCCTTGGTATCTCTAATTTTCTTGAAGAGATCTCTAGTCTTTCCCATTCTGTTGTTTTCCTCTATTTCTTTGCATTGATCACTAAGGAAGGCTTTCTTATCTCTCCTTGCTATTCTTTAGAACTCTGCATTCAGATGCTTTAAGTGTGTAAAAAATCCCAAATCTTCACAGGGCCCAGATTTGAAAAAATTACTTTACAAATCTAGAATAAACTGTTTTGAATAAAATAATTTTCTGCCTTAGTTTGAAAATCACTTTTCCCCACCCTGCATTGTCTGGAACAAATATGTGAAAGATTGGAGCACATGTGTGCCTGGCAGTTATCTTGTTGAAAGGAGGCCCTCAATAAACATTTATTGATGGCATGTGAAGTCCCTACTACCTACTCTTTCCCCAAACTTAATCACTCTACTCTGTGTGAAGCAAAACAATGTTCAGAAGTTTAATCAGTCTTAGCAAGGAGACTCCCTATGTATCATCCTTTTTCTTACCAGGATTATTTGCCTATGAATATCTTAGGACCAGACATTGATACTGGCATTCATTATATTTTAAATTTTTAGTTGATTTTTTGTCAATAAATACAAAAAGGCTTCTGGAAAGTGACCTACATCATAACCAATAGGACTTTGTTTAGGGGCAAGCTGAAGGAATGATGCTAAAGCTGAAACTCCAGTAATTTGGCCACCTCAGGCGAAGAGTTGACTCATTGGAAAAGACTCTGATGCTGGGAGGGATTGGGGGCAGGAGGAGAAGGGGACGACAGAGGATGAGATGGCTGGATGGCATCACTGACTCGATGGACTTGAGTCTGAGTGAACTCCTGGAGTTGGTGATGGACAGGGAGGCCTGGTGTGCTGCACAGTCAGACACGACTGAGCGACTGAACTGAACTGAACTGGCCATATCAGAGAGATCAGCCACACAGTATCCATTCACCTGGAGACTGAGTTCAACCACAGAAGCTGAAATCAGTTATGCCTGTGGAATAAAGTTCCAATAAAACTCTGGACACCAAAACGCAAGCGATCTTCCCCGGCAGTACTCCCTGCATATTGTCAGATGTCAGTGCTGGGAGGTTAATGAGTCATCACTCCAGGGGACAGCACAACAAAAGCTTTGTGTCTGGCTCTCTTCCAAACTGTGCCTATGAATCTCTTCCTTTCGCTGGTTTTTATCTGTGTCATTTCCCTGTAATAAACCATAATCATGAGTATAATAAGTTTCAGTGAGTTCTATGAAGTTCTAAGGAGTGATCAAACCTGAGGATGATTTTAGGAACCCCTCAGACTTTCAGTTGGCATCAGAACTGAGCACAGTCTTAAGGACTGTGCCCTGAAACTTTACCACTTGGGCAACTCCAGGCATGTGGGTAATATGCAAACAAATGGGCGTGACTGGGCTTGGCCCTCGGGTTGGCCAACCCCCCATTAAAATATCTGTACAACATAAATTCTGCACATGTGTTTTGCTGTAAGGCATGTATGATGTATGTGTGTGTTGAGTTGCTCAGTCATGTCAGACTCCCCATGACCCCATGCACCGCAGCCCACCAGGTTGCCCTGTCCATGGGATTCTCTAGGCAAGAATACTGGAGTCAGTTGCCATTTCCTTCTCTATGTATAATGTATAATTGTGTCCAAACAAGTACAATCTTCTACCAAGCAAAGTAAAATCTGTAATTTTCAAAATTTGCTAGATATTTTATGTATACACAGAGTAACTGAACTGCAACATTTTTGTGACAGAACTCATGCTGAAAACAAAATTTTATATATATATATATAAGTATGTGTGTTTCCCTCTTCCTACCCATCTCCAATTAGATTTTTTTAATGTTTGTGCTTTTGAAGAATTATAATGCTTTGTAAATCAAACTAAGTTTCCCACGGTGCTATTGTAGTAGGGAAATAACCCCCTCAGCATGTGTTTAGAAGAGCACAATAGGAATCCTGATGTGCAAAAAAAGCACAGAAAACAATGGGTTAGTAACAGTCTTCACTGTTCTAGAATTTTGCTGGGAAACAGGAAGAATTTGTACCTTTGGTCCATAAACAAAGAAATGCCAAACAACATCTATTTTTAACACACAAACATTTGTCTCCATGCCTTGGTCAACATGTCCCTTCATTCTAGTCAAGGAAAAAAAAATCATATGGGAAACAGACCACATTCATTTTTAAATTGGTTTTCTTTTGGCATGGGCCTTCCCTGAGAGCTTAGTTGGTAAAGAATCTGCCTGCAGTACAGGGGATCTGGGTTCAATTCCTGGGTCAGGAAGATCCCCTGGAGAAGGGATAGGCTACCCACACCAGTATTCTTGGTCTTCCCTTGTGGCTCAACTGGTAAAGATTCTGCCTGCAATGTGGGAGACCTGGGTTCAATCCCTGGGCTGGGAAGATCCCCTGGAGAAGGGAAAGGCTACCCACTCCAGTATTCTGGCCTGTAGAAGTTGCAAAGAGTCAGACACAACTGAGTGACTTTCACTTCTTTTAGCATAATTCAACTATCTGTTCTTATCATATTCTTTCTCAATATTAGACATTTTTGAGAAGATAATATGCTCATTATTTTATTATTAATAATTAACCATGAATAATAGGGAAAGACCCTGATTCTGGGAAAGACTGAAGGCAAAAGGAGAAGAGAGTGACAGAGGATGAAATGGTTAGATAGTATAACCAGTTCAAAAGATATGAATTTGTCCTCTACAAACCCCATGGAGAGAGCTATTTACCTCCGAGAGATAGTAGAGGACAGAGAAGCCTGGTGTGCCAAAGTCCATGGGGTCATAAAGAGCTGCACACGACTTAGTGACTGAATCACACAGCAACAAAACTTAGCTTTTCACTGAATTTTCTGTGGTTAGTATTTAGTACCTGAACTTCCTGATTCCTGATGTTCAGGCTGGTTTTAGAAAAGGCAGAGGAACCAGAGATCAAATTGCCAACATCCGCTGGATCATCGAAAAAGCAAGAGAGTTCCAGAGAAACATTTATTTCTGCTTTATTGACTATGCCAAAGCCTTTGACTGTGTGGGTCAAAATAAACTGTGGAAAATTCTGAGAGAGATGGGAATACCAGACCACCTGACCTGCCTCTTGAGAAATCTGTATGCAGGTCAGGAAGCAAAAGTTAGAACTGGACATGGAACAAAGACTGGTTTCAAATAGGAAAAGGAGTACTGTATATTTTCTGTATAATATACTGTATTACTGTACTGTATAATATATTCAGGCTGTATATTGTCACCCTGATTATTTAACTTATATGCAGAGTACATCATGAGAAAGTCTGGGCTGGAAGAAACACAAACTGGAATCAATATTGCTGGGAGATTTATCAATAACCTCAGATATGCAGATGACACCACCCTTATGGCAGAAAGTGAAGAGGAACTAAAAAGCCTCTTGATGAAAGTGAAAGAGGAGAGTGAAAAAATTGGCTTAAAGTTCAACATTCAGAAAATGAAGATCATGGCATCCAGTCCCATCACTTCATGGCAAATAGATGGGGAAACAGTGGAAACAGGGTCAGACTTTATTTTTGGGGGGTCCAAAATCACTGCAGATGGTGATTGCAGCCATGAAATTAAAAGATGCTTACTCCTTGGAAGAAAAGTTATGACCAACCTAGACAGCATATTCAAAAGCAGAGATATTACTTTGCTGACTAAGGTCCGCCTAGTCAAGGCTTTGGTTTTTCCAGTAGTCATGTATGGATGTGAGAGTTGGACTGTGAAGAAGGCTGAGCACTGAAGAATTGATGCTTTTGAACTGTGGTGTTGGAGAAGACTCTTGAGAGTCCCTTGGACTGCAAGGAGATCCAACCGGTCCATCCTAAATGAGATCAGTCCTGGGTGTTCATTGGAAGGACTGATGCTAAAGCTGAAACTCCAGTATTTTGGCCATCTGATGCGAAGAACTGACTCATTGGAAAAGACCCTGATGCTGGGAGAGATTGGGGGCAGGAGGAGAAGGGGACGACAGAGGCTGAGATGGCTGGATGGCATCACAAACTCAATGCACATGAGTTTGGGTGAACTCCGGGAGTTGGTGATGGATAGGGAGGCGTGGCATGCTGTGATTCATGGGGTCACAGAGTCGGACACAACTGAGTGACTGAACTGAACTGAACCGAGTACAATTGCCAAGATATCCTACTGGCTTGACTGACTCTATGAGATGGACCTGCTGTAACTAAAATGTCTACTGGCTAGATAATCAGTCTCATCTGTATGATGTCAGAATATCTCCCAACACTGACCAATTCATCCTTTTGGAATATTGGCAGGGAAGGTGTCTCACATTGGCAGTATAGTGTCCATTTACACTCAGCTCTTATCTGGTGTATGATAAATACTCTCTGCCCAGCCAAGAGGTCCATTCAATTCTCTGGCAACTACCACCAAGCTGACTTCAGAGAAGAGGACATACAGGGGGAGGACTCACATTCCTCCACCACTCTGTTTCAACAGTGAACACAGGCTTATTCCTAATATCACACAACATGATTTCCTGCAAGGAAATAACTGAATAAAAAGGTGCTCATCTCTCAGAAACAATTCTTTTTGAATTAGCAGAGATTTCCCCCTTAACTCTGTAATGGCCTCATCCTAGAAAGACATAACGCAATTTAGATTGCTAACTAAATATTAATATCTAATATCAGAAATATCTGCATTTGATTCAGTGTGCCCTTAAGAACATGGCTAGGCACTTGTCTACAGTAAAGTTATTTTAAAAATTCATCAAAGTAGCCACAACCAGGACAAAGAAGAGAGAGGTTCCAAGTTCAAGGACAAATTCCAGTGTTCGAGAATGTAGCGACTACTTACCACTATCACAAATGGTTTTCCAGTTTCAACAATTTCCCTAAGGCACCACTTACACTGGTGTGTGATTGTAATCTGGCTCAGTCTTGACTGGCTGAATTCTCTGATGGTTTATTTGATCAGTAAGTTATGCAGAGTCCAAAGTCCAGAAACCCCAGTTACAGCGAAGCACATGTATATGTTCTTTGATTTCAAACACTACTTCTTTTCTAACAATGTATTATCTATTAATAATTTATTCTGCTATAGAAATGTTAATAAACATACCTCCACCATAGAGATGGATGAAAATACAGATACATTGATATTGTATGGCTTATTCCAACAACATGTGTGTGAATGAAACAGAAATGTTGTGAAGTATAAGCTACTGACTATTAAGCATTATATTAGGAGAGCTATCACAATAGTGGCCTATGTAAAGCCGTAGATGTGGCCTAGTTTATCTACGAAAGAGTGACTTTTACCAAAATATGTCTATTTTACTAGTATTTATAAAGAACAAGCTTAAAGACCAAAAACATATGACTTTTGTAAACAGAATTTACATATTGTCTTTCTTTTTTCTAATTTATTGTCTATGTTTTACATTTACCTTTCAACTTTTTCCTAGATTCTTGAGATGAATGCCGATTTATCTTTAAAAAAACTTTTAATGATAAAGGCATTTATATCTACAAATTGGCCTCTAAATGCAGGAACCACTCTGATGTGTTTTAAGTGTATTATTGTCATTATCATTATTAATATCCAAATGATCTGTAGTTTCCTAGATATCCCTTGCACATGCATTGGAAGAATTAATGTACACCACAGCAAATATAATCAATAATATTTTTATAACTTTGTATGGTAACTAGACTTATCATGGTGGATCATTTTGTGATATATAAAAATATTGAATCACTGTGTTGTACGCTTGAAATTAATATAATTTTGTAAGTAGATCCTACTTTATTAGAAGAAAAATGAACAGATCCTAAAAGATCTTCAGGACTTCATAAAGCATACCAACATATGCATAAGGAAAGTCTCAGAAGGAGAGGAAGAGGCAGAGAGAATGAAATAACAGCCAAAAACAAACCAAATGTAATGATAGCATTAATCCACCCTTCCAAGATGTGCAATGGATTCCATGTAGGATAAATTAAAAGTGATCTAAACTTAGATACATCACAGGCAAACTGTCAAAAGACAAAGAGAGAATCCTGAAAACAGCAAGAGAAAAATGACTCACAAGAACAAGGGATACACAATAAAATTTATAGCTGACTTCTCATCAGAAACTATGGAGGCCAGAAGGCAGTAGAATAACAGAGTCGAAGTGATGAAAGAAAGATTATCAACCAAGAATTCCATATCTAAGGAAAAGTTTAGAAATAAAGAGAAATTCAAACATTGCCAATTAAAAAAAATGCAAAATAGCATATTTCTCATTAGCAAACCTGCCCTACAAATCAAACTACAGAGGGGTCCATGCTGAAATGAAAGGATACTGACAGGTATGTGTGTGTGTGTGCTCAGTCGTGTCTGACTCTTTGCTACCCCATGGACTGTAGCCCACCAGGCTCTTCTGTCTGTGGAATTTTCCAGGCAAAGAATCCTGGAGCAGGTTGCCATTTCCTCCTCCAGGGGATCTTCCCAACCCAGGGATCAAACCTGCATCTCCTGCTTTGGCAGGCAGATTCTTTACCACTACACCACCTGAGAAGCCCAAGGACACTGGACGGTAACACAAATTTATTCCAAAAAATCAAGAGCACTAATAATAGTTATTACATAAGTAAATATTAAATATTATATATATTGGTTTTGTTTATAGCTCTTTTTCTCTCCTTAATTAAAAGACAGTTGCATAAAGCAATAATTATAAAATTATATTTATAGGCTTATAATGCATAAATATGTATATATACACATACTGTATAACAATAATAGCACAAAGGAGCTATACTGAAACAAAGTTTTTGTATATTACTAAAATTAAGTTGCTATTGATCTAAACTTAATTGGTACTAATTGTAATTTCCTGGGCAAACACTAAGAAAGTAACTCAAAAAAAGGTATGGTAAGAGAAACAGTAAGACAAAGGCATGAAAAGATGTTCATCTTTAGTCATTCAGTTCAGTTCAGTGAATTTGGTCAGTTGTGTCTGACTCTTTGCGACCCCATGAACCGCAGCACGCCAGGCCTCCCTGTCCATCACCAACTCCCGTAGTTTACCCAAACTCATGTCCATTGAGTCGGTGATGCCATCTAACCATCTCATCCTCTGTCGTCCCCTTCTACTCCTGCCCTCAATCTTTCCCACATTAGAGTCTTTTCAAATGAGTCAGCTCTTCGCATCAGGTGGTCAAAATATTGGAGTTTCATTTTCAACATCAGTCCTTCCAATGAACACCCAGGACTGATTTCCTTTAGGATGGACTGGTTGGATCTCCTTGCAGTCCAAGGGGCTCTCAAGAGTCTTCTCCAACACCACAGTTCAAAAGCATCAATCTTCTGCACTCAGCTTTCTTTATAGCCCAACTCTCACATCCATACATGACCACTGGAAAAACCATAGCCTTGACTCTTGAGTCACTAGGGAAATACCAATCAAAACCACAATGAGATCCTGTTCCAGACCCACTAGCATGGCTCTAATTTTAAAGATGGGCAATAATCAGTAATGATGAGGATGTGGAGAAATTGGAGCCTTCATATATTGCTGGTGGGATTGTAAAATGGTACAGCTTCCTTAGAAAAAATTTTGGCAGTTCTTCAAAGGACTAAACCTGGAGTTACTATAAAAGCCAGAAATTTCCCTCATAGGTATATAAGCATGATTATTGAAAACATAGATGCATGCAAAAGCTTGTACATGAATGTTCATAGCAGCCTGGTGTGCTGCAGTCCACGGGGTCACAGAGTCAGACATGACTCGGCAACTGAACAACGACAGAAACGAGAAAGTAAAATTGAATGAAGTTTGTAAAATTTTCCACCATCACCAACTGTAGGTATACCTTATATACGAAGCTACTTAACAACCTTGTATAGCATAAGGAGTTAGTGAATGGAAGATGCAGAAACCAGAAGGTAAGAGGTAGGATGGAAGAAAGCAGAACAGAAGATGAATGATCACTAGAGGGGTGGTAAATGAAGAAATAGAGGAGAAAAAAAAAGATGCCCAGATGTTTCTTTATCATGATGTCAGTGTCCCACAGCCTTTTTTCCCCCTCCCCTAAGAGATATTTCTATATATGAAAAGTGGAAACAGAATAAAAATGATGAAACTAACATGCTCAATAGCTCTGCAGCTGTTCTTATTCCATTCTGGTGTTAACTTATATGAGATATATTCTCAGTTTTTTATTTCTGTTTGAATAAAAAACTCTGACTATGACAGATATGAAGATTCTCTGTCCAGATCACCCTTCAAGAAAGGACTTTTTACCTGGCAGTGGGGAGTATAGCTAGCAGGCGGCCTCTAGCCAGGAGCTTTTTCCTGATAGCTGCTTTCCCGAAGCCTCTGGTTTCCTAGGGCAGCCTGCATGTGATGACTGACTGAAGTAGGGAATATAAACTCTTCACCATTTGGGGTCCTAGTCTCCCAGAGTTCCATACCAGGTAGGATGAAGTTTTTGGACCTATATAATATAGTTCTCTGCTTTTTTCCTTCCAAGGAGTAAGCGTCTTTTAATTTCATGGCTGCAATCACCATCTGCAGTGATTTTCGAGCCCAAAAAAACATCTGCTTCCACTGTTTCCCCATCGATTTCCCATGAAGTGATGGGACCAGATGGCATGATCTTAGTTTTCTGAATGTTGAGCTTTAAGCCAACTTTTTCACTCTCCTCTTTCACTTTCCTCAAGAGGCTTTTTAGTTCCTCTTCACTTTCTGCCGTAAGGGTGGTGTCACTGAGCGACTGAACTGAACTGAATATAGTTCTCCCCTCTCTGTCCTGTCTTGTGTCCTTCCTTGCTTTTCACAAATATTGCACCTAATAAAGCAAATTGCTTCCAAAGTTCTGCCTCACTATTTGCTCCTAGAGAACCTTACTTGTGATAGAGTCATTTTGTTTTATGTCGGTGCATAAGAGAAAAGAGAGAAGGCCCTAAATCGTCTGTTCAACAAAGAAAATGCACAAGTATTTATGTATTCTTGAAACCAGGGATGACACGTTAAGTATTTATTACTAGGCAACACATTATTAATAAGACAACCAGTTTATAACCTCTTAAGGATTGCTTTCACAGGCCATAGAAACAATCTTGACTCCAGATATCTAACAGGAATTGGCAGCTAAGGAATTCAGAAAACCACTGCCCAGTCCAGCTTCCTGTTTTTGTAAATAAAGTTTTATTGGAACACAGTTACATCCATTCATTTGGCTGTTTTCATGAGCAGAATTGAGTAGTCACAACAATGACCATGTGACCTGGAAATGTCAAATATTAACTATCTGGACCTTTAAGAAAATATTCTTTTGATGGAAATAACTTCTACAAGGATGATTTTACAGGCAAGATACTATCTGCTTTTCTCTTCAGCTGCAGAAAGAGGGAATAGTTACAAATGCCTCCAGGTTTTTAAAGGCAACACCTAGGATTCCACTAATTGGCACTGAGGAGAAAAAGGAAATCTCAAGAAGCCCAAAACAATATGGAGAGAACAGGGAAAAATAGGATTATTGACAAATGAACAAAGAGTGTATCCTATTTTGAAGCTACACTGATCAGAAGCTGAAAGCATGAAAGGGGTTTTAGGTGTCTCAGGGCCACGTCTGAGAAGATTGGGTTTGGAAATAGAATGACAAAAAGGAAATCAGTGGACTGTGATTTGATCTGTCATAAATTTTACCAAAAATCAAAATGAGTGGGGAGGAGCAATATAGGGTAGAAAGTTAAGAGGTGCAAACTATTAGGTTTCAAATAAGCTACAAGAATATATTGTACAACACGGGGAATGTAGCCAATAACTATAAATGGAGTATAACATCTAAAATGGTAAATCAGAATATTGTACACCTGTAACTTAGATAGTATTGTATATCAACTGTACTTCAATAAAAGCTAACAAGAAAAAAAAGCCAAAAGGAAATGTGAACAGCACGAACAAAAGATGCAACTGAGTGAGCAAGACCTTCTGGTGACTTCTTTCAGATCCTCTTTGGGATGGGTCAAGGGGAAGACACAGGGTAAGGACTTCTCTGGGTCCAGTGGTTCCCTGATAAAGGAACCCTAGGGAAAGTTCCCCGCTCTTTCCCGTCAGTACGTGGAAACAGGCTACAGTTCCCTCAGACTCCATGTCTGAGCTCCCCAGGTTCTGAGATTCTTGCTACTCCATATTTACCAAGTCCTTTCCTGTTCTGCTCTTTCACACAGGGCCTATGAATTTTCAATGTATAGCCCACTTAGGCTCTTTACCAGGGCCATGTTTAATTGGAAGAGAAACTCAGGGCATGCAGCGTGTTCTGAAATCTCTTTCCTAGCCTCTGTTTCTTTCACTTAATTGCTCTTCTTTTTAGGTCTCCCGGGCTCCCTTCTCACCTTAGGGCCTAAGTCATTCTGTACTCCCTCAATTGCTCTTTGTAGAAACAAGCAAAAAATAGATGCATCATTCATTTATTAATTTTCTTCAATAGTTATTGCAAGCCAGTTACAGCTTGACCATTGATACAAGACCGTTGAATATTTTAAAGCCATATACCTAGCTGTTCCTGCCAGCTTTCTTGTGTCTTCCAGAAACAACTGAGCTTTTATTCTGGGCAAAACAGATTACCTAATACCAGTCTTAAAGGCATGTGTTTTCCTTGAAAAGGGGTTAGAAACTGTGTGTAGTCATCAGTTTGACATGTGATCTGTGTCTCTTCAGTCACATGTCACATTTCCCTGGCATTGTTCCCTTTTGCTCTTTATGAAAGTGCTTATTTACTGTTTATAATGCTCTCACTTTTTAATGTTATACCTCCCCTTTCCAAAACCTATTTATATACCACTAAATCGAGCTGTGATAAGACAGCACTTTTCATTTGATTCCAATTCTACGTAATAATTTCTTATTCGAAACAACAATTATTTTATCAGGAAGAAGCAGCTGCAAACACAGCAGTTCCTCTAAACTGCCATTAACAGAATGTTCCCTGCTGTCAAGCCAGGTGTTTAGCTCTATATGCTGAGCTTTCTGGAGCTGAGACTGGCCGCTCTCCTCTGAGATGGAGGTGCAGCCCCTCTGCCAGGCTTGCTAACCCTGGAGACAGGGTACTCTTCCCCTCACTCCTTGCCTTTTGACCCTATTCTCCCTGGCCCTCCTGCCCCACCTCCCTCAGGAAGTTCTCAGAAGTCAGTTGTATTATCTGAGTTCAGCGGTTCACATCTGTCGTTCCAGAGAATTCAGTCTTACAAAAAGTCATAGAGACACAAATGACCTCATCTATAAAACAGAAACAGACATAGAGAACAGACTTGTGCTTGCCAAGGGAGGTGGGGGTTGGGGAGGGAAGGGTTAGAGTTTGGAATTAGCAGATACAAAACTATTATATATTGAATGGATGAGCAACAAGGTCCTACCCTGTTGCACAGGGAGCCATATCCAATATCCCGTGATAAACCATAATGGAAAAGAATACTTAAAAGACTGTATTCATATACATAACTGAATCACACAGCTATGCAGCAGAAACTAACAGCACTGTAAATCAACTATACATCAAAAAACTTTTAAATCATAGAGGGTTAAACTCATTAATGCACAAGTGTCCACAGCTTCTTTCTCTCCACAAGCTAAACAGAATTCTGGAGCTGTTCATTCTCTAGGCATTTTTCCACTTACCTTTCTTTCAGGCCTATTAGAAAGATGGAGGCAGGGAAGGACATTCAGAGCTGCTGACATGGGGTCGTGGTGGAAGGTCTTGGTTGGGAGTTGGCAGTGCAGGGGACAGAGTTTTCTGGGGCAGCTGCTTGAGAATGGCAGAGGTATACACAGAGGATTTTTTCAGTACACTGGCTGTGCCTGCTCAAAGCTGAGAATTATGGTTATACGATAGAAGGCAAATGTCTTGAACTAGGGCAGGACACAGAGATGAATGGGAGTGTGAAAATGCTCTCATCTTTTAGAGAGTCATTGAAGATCCATCCAATTGAAATGTGTGTCTGTTTTTCTTTCTTAAAGCACACTGAATCTATTCTAAGTATTTTAGAGTATTTAGAATCCTTTAGAAAATCATATTCCTGGAGGAGGGCATGGCAACGCACTCTAGTATTCTTGCCTGGAGAATCCCCATGGACAGAGGAGCCTGACGGGCTACAGATCTTGGGGTCACAAAGAGTTGGACACGACTGAGCAACTACTCACAGCACAGCACAGAAAATAATATACCTTGTGGCAGAGAAATATTTATTGGAAGTTCAACAATTCCTTCAATTTCTCTTTTTCTTTTGTTAGATTCAAGTTAGATTAAGTTTAATAAGTTAAAATTAAGTTTGATATGAATGATTTTTGAACTTTAATCTCTGTGCAATACTGTTATGTGAATTCCTACAGTAAGTGTGAAGATAAACTATTTTTTCTTTTAAAATGTGAGAAAAATGCCAATATGATAATAATGTTTAGTTCTGGAAGGTAGGAATATGGAGGATTATTATTTTGTCTTTATGCTTGTCTCAGTCCGTTTGGACTGCTATCACAAGACACCACAGATTGGTAGCTTATAAACAACAGATATTTATTTTTTGCAGTCCTGGGGTCTAGAAGTCCAAGACCAAGGCATCAGCATGGCCACCTTCTGATAGGAACACTCTGGTTCACACCTGGCTGTGTCCTCACTTGGTGAAAGAAGCTAGGGATCTCTCCAGTGTCTCTTTTATAAGGACACTAATCCTATTCCTTTTTAAAAAAATTGAAGTGTAATTGATTTACAATGTTGTGTTAATTTCTGCTATATAGCAAAGAAGTTCAGTTATATATATATGTGCATACTGAACATAGTTCCCTGGGCTGTTCAGTAGGACCTCGCTATTAATCCACTCCATACACAATAGCTTACATCTGCTTACATCCACTAACCCCAAACTCCCACTGCATCCCACCCACAACCCACTCTCCTCTGGAAACCACAAATCTGTTCTCTATGTTTGTGAGTCATTTGTAGATATGTTCATTTGTCTCATATTTTAGATTCTACGTATAAGTAATATCATATGATATTTGTCTTTATCTTTCTGATTTGGTTCATTTAGCGTGGTAATCTCTAGTTGCACAGACACTAATCCTGTTGGAATCTACACTGTCATGGTCTAAACATCACCCTAAGGCCTCACCTCTTAACACTTCGCTCAAGCATCAGAATTTCAACATATGAATTTTGGGGGAGGACACAAACATTCAGCCCATACCAGTGCTTCTATATATTTTCTAAATTTCCAAAAATTAAATTAATCAATTAAAATGACAGGAATACCCAACATTACTATTATACATTCCTTCTCTGTTAATATTTTGTTTATTTATTCCATGGCACTTTTATGATGGTAATAGCAAAGCATCATGTTTTGACACAGAACTCTTCAATCAAAGATGGTTTTTACAGACATACATTTAAAAAGTGTCACTGATTCCAAAATAAAGCATTATTATAGTAAGGACTTGCATCTACTGATATGAAGATAGAGCACCAATAATTGTTGCATCTAAGAAACAGACTCTGAGGAGTGCAACCTCAGTCCAGGATAAAGGGAATTGAAATGTCAAGGGATTTCAGAACTCCTATGAAAAATACCCCAGCAATCAAATAAATGACTAATAGTAAATAACAGAATCAAATATCTAACTAATAACATATACAAGCAAATTTTTCATGCCTCAGGACTCCACTGTATGAAGTAGAGATAGTAATTTCTTTTTTTTGGCTAAATAACATCAGGAGGTAAAGACAGTGCTGCCTGGCAAAATTCTGGTTCTCAAAGAGAACTCAACAATGCAGGGGTTGTGGGGGTGGGGGTGATGGTGAAGGTTACCAGCACCATCACTTTGAGAGTTGTATCAAATGTGGTTCAGAATCTACCCTCTTCCATGAATTAATGATCTAAAATTTCAATATATTACTTTCAAGACATAATGTTAATGAATATAAAAGGCAATGTAAAAAATTTAAAAATTAACCCGCTTAGTTTTTTCTTTCATATCCTCATCCAGCCACCTTTTACTTTTTCTTTCCCTCTTCCTTAAAAGAAAAAAAAAGGTTTCGCTTATTCTTCCATTTTTTTCCTTGTAGACTCATTTATTCCTGACTCTTCTCAACTCTTCTCCTTCTCTTAAGTAAGGGTACACTTTTTTTTTTCTGGTTTTCTTTTAACTATTCATCTCTGTAGAAGACTATACTGAAATTACACTGAACTAGTTTAAATGGAACCGCTTTGTAACTTTTTTTTTTTTTTTTTTTTGCTACAGTAGACGTTTCCTGGAAAACCATTCACATCAATACTCATGATGGAAAACTGGAGTCTTGTGTCGGGTTCCCGGTTCCCCGCCCGCATAGATGACGTGCAGATGGAACCATGGCTCGTCCTCCTCACCCCTCTGCAGACTCAGTACCTGCGGTCTGCCGTCCGCCCCCCACCTGCAGACCCAGCACGCTGCTCTCTCTCCGTGAGCCACTCTAATTCTCTCAGCTTACTCTCTTTCAGTCTCTGCTTTCAATTCCTTCCATTCTTCTCACAGCCGAAAGCAATGGCCCTTTGCAGCTCTGTTGACAGCAGCTCAGTAGCTCCCCATTGTGTGAAACGTTGAAGTTCAAATAGCTAACCTTCTATAAGCCTCGTTTTTCTTGAAGTCATGGTCTGATCCCCTATACGAAGCAATTTCAGCCCCCCTGAAACTGATACTGTGCGATTAATAGATGTATGCCTTTGCTCACACTTTGCCCTCTGCTGGACACTGATTCATCTTTTAAGAGTAGGTTTAAAGGAATACATTTTTAAAATGTCTAATCTCACCAGAAGCTGGGGAAGTGAAAACTTTATTTTTTGCCTGCACCACCTAGCATGTGGAATATTTGTCTCCCAACCAGGGATCCAACCCACAACCTTTGCAGTGGAAACTCAGGAGTCCCACACTGAACCACCAGGGAAGTCTCTGAAATTTAAAAAAAAAAAAAAATCTTTCCCTTATTTGACAATCAAAATACTGTAAGATTTTAAATATTCTACTTCTGGTTACCAGTTCTGTATGTAAGGAGCTTGGAAGTTGCTGCTCCATCCTAAGAACAAATAAAAAAACCTGAGCTGGCTGAAAAATCCACAGTCCTCTTTGGATCTGTGAAAGAATAGGACACAGAGAACACCAGAGCCCCCAAGATTGGAGAGACAGACAGGAAAATACAGCAGATGGTGGCTTACCAGAGTAGAGACTCATAAGCAGAAACTGCCAGGGGGACCAGTGCCAGCGTCAGTTCCGTTCAGTTCAGTCACTCAATTGTGTCCAACTCTGAGACCCCATGGACTACAGCACGCCAGGCCTCCCTGTCCATCACCAGCTCCCGGAGCCTACTCAGACTAATGTCCATCAAGGCAATGATGCCATCCAACCACCTCATCCTCTATTGTCCCCTTCTCCTCCCACCTTCAATCTTTCCCAGCATCAGGGTCTTTTCCAATGAGTCAGTTCTTTGCATCAGGTGGCCAAAGTATTGGAGATTCAGCTTCAACATCGGTCCTTTCAATGAACACCCAGGACTGATCTCCTTTAGGATGGACTGGTTGGATCTCCTTGCAGTCCAAGGGACTCTTAAGAGTCTTCTCCAACACCACAGTTCAAAAGCATCAGTTCTTCAGTGCTCAGCTTTCTTTATGGTCCGACTCTCACATCCATACATAATTATTGGAAAAACCATAGCCTTGACTAGTTGGACCTTTGTTGGCAAAGTAATGTCCCTGCTTTTTAATATGCTGTCAAGGTTTGTCATAGCTTTTCTTCCAACGATCAAGTGTCTTAATTTCATGGCTGCAGTCACCATCTGCAGTGATTTTGGAGCCCCCCAAAATAAAGTCTGTCAATGTTTCCATTGTTTCCCCATCTATTTGCCATGAAGTGATGGGACTGGATGCCATGATCTGACTTTTCTGAATATTGAGTTTTAAACCAACTTTTTCACTCTTCTCTTTCATTTTCATCAGGAGGCTCTTTAGTTCTTTGCTTTCTGCCATAAGGGTGGTGTCATTTGTTTATCTGAGGTTTTCTCCCAGTAATCTTAATTCCAGCTTGTGCTTCCATTTCACATGATGTACTCTGCATAGAAGTTAAATAACAGAGTGACAGTATACAGCCTTGATGTACTCCTGTCCCAATTTGGAACCAGTCTGTTCTTCCATGTCCAGTTCTAACTTGCTTATTGACCTGCATACAAATTTCTCAGGAGGCAGGTAACCTGGTCTGGTATTCCTGTCTCTTGAAGAATTTTCTACAGTTTGTTGTAATCCACACAGTCAAAGGCTTTGGCATAGTCAGTAAAGCAGATGTTTTTTTGGAATTCTCTTGCTTTTTCGATGATCCAGTGGATGTTGGCAATTTGATACCTGATTCCACTGCTTTTTCTATATCCAGCTTGAACATCTGGAAGTTCATGGTTCACGTACTTTTGAAGCCTGCCTTGGAGAATTTTGAGCATTATTTTGCTAGCATGTGAGATGAGTACAATTGTGCAATAGTTTGAACATTCTTTGGCATTGCCTTTCTTTGGGATTGGAATGAAAACTGACCTTTTTCAGTCCTGTGGCCACTGCTGAGTTTTCCAAATTTGCTGGCATATTGAGTGCAGCGCTTTCACAGCATCATGTTTCAGAATTTGAAATAGCTCAACTGGAATGCCATGGTAGTGATGTGCCAGGGTCCAGCCCCAGTGGATCCAGGGAATTCGAAGCAGGGATGGAGTCGACGAGGAAAAACTTATTTATTTAGAAATATAAAGAGAGATTAGGAAAGAATAGTGTGGTAGGAAAATTAGTGGAGAAAAGAGGCTGAATAACTTGGTTTACGTGGAAAACCAATAAAGTTCCAAGACAAGGAACTTGTACCATCTACGTAGGCCACTGGCACCCGCTTGAATAGTGGAGGATGACCCACCTTGGGCTCCCTCTCGTGTGGGTCTTAGAAGCCCGGGCAAATAAGTAGACACAGTGAGCCTCCATGATCCAGATGGGAATTCAGCAAGAAAAGGGAGAAAAGAACGACATGGGGGAGCCAATCATCGGTGNTGGATGGCATTATGGACTCGATGGACGTGAGTCTGAGTGAACTCCAGGAGATGGTGATGGACAGGGAGGCCTGGTGTGCTGCGATTCATGGGGTCACAAAGAGTTGGACACGACTGAGTGACTGAACTGAACTGACTCTGTCTCACTAGTCAACTTTCCCTTAGAACTGGGATTAGGATCACTTTTTTTTTTTTTTAGCTATCAAACAAAGGCTTTAAATCTGCAGTAGTCAGTTTTAAATGTGGGCGTATCCAATTAATATCTCCTAATAATTTCTGGAAATCATTTAAAGTTAGTAAACACTCTCTCCGCAGCTTCAAAAGGGCATTATCAGTTTTCAAAATTTTTGGCAGACCTAAATACGAGAAGCAAGTAAAGAGGTGTTGTACAACCTCTTTATAAGCTTCTCCAGTTATCCTTCCATAACCTAAATCTGGTCTATAGCTTTTAGATGACAAGCAACCATCTAATCTTTGCTTGAATACCTCCAGCAATGGGGAACTCACTACTTCCAAAGATTCTAAACTCTCCCTCACCTTTTTCTCTGCAGCATTCCCACCTCGGATACCACTTTCTCTAATCCCACCAACTCATTTTCAGTAGTATGTGTTGGCCAGGAGCTGGGACAGTAAAGATCTTTTAAAGGCCTAGAAGTGGTAATTTCTTGTACCCAAAAAGCTAGATCACTAGATCCAAATCCTCTGGGGCCCCTAGCTTGAGAAGTTAAGGTTTTTCTTGCCCAATAAGGTAAAAGCAAAAGCTGTGCTATTCTTTGACCTTTATTAATTTGCACAGTTTAGTAGTTTAATTTCCCCAGTATAATCAGAATCTACTACACCAGGCACCACCAAAATTCCTTGAAAAGAAAGCGAGCTACACCCTAGCACAAGTCCAGAATGTCCTCAGGCAGGGGGCCAGCCACTCCAGCTGGAATCAAGTAACCGGCACGTCAGGAGTTAATATTGTTGTGGTGGTGGAACTGAGGTCTAGTCCTGAGCTACTTGGGGTTAATTGGCATGGCTTGTTGTCTCTGTTTAGCAGGACACTGCCAGAAAAAATGCCCCATTTGGCCACAAGAGAAACACTTTTTATTTGTAGAGCCCTTTTTATTACGATTCTTTTTCTTTTTCTTTCTTTCTTTTCTTTTTTTTTTGCTTGGGTGAAGCCCCCCTGAGGGGGTTTTCTGCAAAGAGCAGGCTCTGTATATTGTGTATGTGTCTGCTTTAAAAGGCTCCTTTGTTTTTTAGAAAAATTGTCCTAATCTTTTTCAACCTTAGGCAATGTTCTGGGAGGCACAAGTGGAGTTGGGGTGTTCGCCTAAAATCAGAAAATGTTGGATAAATTTTTAAAGGTTTGCGTAGAGGGGGAGGGGGCTCGCCAGGGAGCTCAGCCGCAGCTTCCTGTAAGCCGTTTCCTCGGGAGGTAGAAAACAGTCTCCCTCCTTTTATTCGCCAATGGCAGAAAATATGATTTGCATAGAAGGTGGAGACCCACTACCACCCATTGCTATAGCCTCTCCCATAGTCTATCTAACAGCCTCATGATGGGGGTCCAGAACATTTCTAATCATATTCCACAGAGCATAAACATCTACAGGAACATGCAAAGTATAGTAAGTTTTTAGCTGTTTTCCTACCTTCACCCAAGTATCTAAATTAACAGTACCCTCTTCTGAAAACCAAGGACATTGTTCTTACACAAATGTAAAAAGGGATTGAATATTGGCTTTCTTAACTTTAATTCCTCTTAATTAATTACAAGATTACTTCTATAAAGAGTTGTCGTTCTTTTGACTCACTGTTACTCATGTCAGAAAATTAAGTGTTGTAGAAAAGTCTGCCTTGTCAAGGTTTCTACCTTTGCCAAGGGGGGTTTTCTTTTCAACCCATAAAAGTCTGCCTTGTCAAGGTTTTTATCTTTGGCGAGGGGGGTTTTCTTTTCAACCCGTAAAAGTCAGTTTCTTTCAACCCTTAAAACACTTCCCACTCCTTCTCACCCTGTCTATCCTACAGAGGGGTCTGCAGAAACCTAAGTGGGGTCCTATGCATCCTGAAAACTCTGCAATAGGGCTGATGACCCTAATTATTCCAAGGGAGGAGCAGTAGGGCTGATGACCCTAATTGCTCTGAGGAACCTACCTTTGAATAGCCTGTTCTGGGTGCCACTTGCCAGAGTCCAGCCCTGGTGGATCCAGGGAATTAGAAGCGGGGACAGAGTTGGTGAGGAAAAACTTATTTATTTAGAAATATAAAGAGAGATTAGGAAAGAATAGTATGGTAGGAAAATTAGTGGAGAAAAGAGGCTGAATAACTTGGTTTACGTGGAAAACCAATAAAGTTCCAAGACAAGGAACTTGCACTGTCTACATAGGCCACCGAAACCCCCGCTTGAATAGCAGACGGTGCCCCGCCTTGGGCTCCCTCTCACAGGGGTCTTAGAAGCCAGGGCAAATAAGTAGACACAGTGAGCCTCCATGCTCCAGATGGGAATTCAGCCAGAAAAGGGAGAAAAGAATGACATGGGGGAGCCAAGCATCGGTGCCAGACCCACAACTTTATTTTCAAAAACAGCTTATAGTGATGCTTCCTAAGGCCTGCTTGACTTCACATTCCAGGATGTATGGCTCCAGGTGAGTAATCACATCGTCATGATTATCTGGGTCATGAAGATCTTTTTTGTATAGCTCTGTATATTCTTGCCACCTCTTCTTAATATCTTCTGCTTCTGTTAGATCCATACTATTTCTGTCCTTTATTATGCCCATCTTTGCATGAAATGTTCCTTTGGTATCTCTAATTTTCTTGAAGAGATCTCTATTTTTTTCTATTCTATTGTTTTCCTCTGTTTCTTTGCATTGATCACTGAGGAAGGCTTTCATATCTCTCCTTGCTAATTTTTTGGAACTCTGAATTCAGATGGGTATATCTTTCCTTTTCTCCTTTGCCTTTCACTTCTCTTCTTTTCTCAGCTATTTGTAAGGCCTCCTCAGACAACCATTTTACCTTTTTGTGTTTCTTTTTCTTGGGGATGGTCTTGATCACTGCCTCCTGTACAGTGTCACAAACACTCAGTAGACACCTTGGACTACAGTGTCCATAGTTCTTCAGGCACTCTGTCTATCAGATCTAATCCCCTGAATCTCTTTCTCACTTCCACTGTATAACAGTAAGAGATTTTATATAGGTCATACATGGATGGCCTAGTGGTTTTCCCTACTTTCTTCAATTTAAGCCTGAATATGGGGTTCATGATCTGAGCCCCAGTTAGCTCCCAGTCTTGTTTTTGCTTACTGTATAGAGTTTCTCCACCTTTGGCTGCAAAGAATATAATCAATCTGATTTTGGTATTGACCATCTGGTGATGTCCATGTGTAGAGTCTTCTCTTGTGTTGTTGGAAGAAGATGTTTGCTATGACCAGTGCATTCTCTTGGCAAAACTCTGCTAACCTTTGCCCTGTTTCATTCTGTACTCTAAAGCCAAATTTGCCAATTACTCCAGGTATTTCTTGACTTCCTACTTTTGCATTCCAGTCCCCTATAATGAAAAGGACATCTTTTTGGGGTGTTAGTTCTAAAAGGTCTTGTAGGTCTTCACAGAACCGTTCAACTTCAGCTTCTGCAGCATTACCGGTCTGGGCATAGACTTGGATAACTCTGATATTGAATGGTTTGCCTTGGAGATGAACAGAGATCATTCTGTCGTTTTTGAGATTGCATCCAAGTACTGCATTTCAGACTCTTTTGTTGACCATGATGGCTACTCCATTTCTTCTAAGGGATTCTTGCCCACAGTAGTAGATATAATGGTCATCTGAGTTACATTCACCCATTCCAGTCCATATTTGTTCACCGATTCCTAAAATGTCGATGTTCACTCTTGCCATCTTCTGTTTGACCACTTTCAATTTGCCTCGATTCATGGACCTAACATTCCATGTTCCTATGCAATATTGCTCTTCACAGCATCAGGCTTTACTTCCATCACCAGTCACATCCACAACTGGGTACTGTTTTTGCTTTGGCTCTGTCTCTTCATTCTTTCTGGAGTTATTTCTCCATTGATCTCCAGTAGCAATGGGGCACCTACTGACCTGGGTAGTTCATCTTTCAGTATTCAGTATTCTTGCCTTGAGAACTCCATGAACAGTGCCAATGTAGGAAAATCTGAATGTAACTGACAAATTGCTGAAGACACAAAGAGGACGAGTCTGAGAGTTAAAAACTCCAGAATGACCCAGGCATTGGGGAGCCTCCATACTTTTCCCTCTAAGAGCTCGATGAGGTGGATTCTCACAATGATCATCAGAGAAAAATCCCCTTGTACTTTTGGCAGAGGAGAGGGAAAGGAATCAGTTTGTAATGCCAGAGAACTCTGTTCTTAACAAGGTCTGTCCTCAGGAGAAACTAACTAGAGCCTATCCCAATGGGATTGCAAAGAGTCATATGACTGAACAACAAAAATCTGATGATATTATCAGAGCCCAACTGACCTGGAAAAAGGGATACCGCCAACTCCAACCCACTTTCACCATTTTGTTCCACTTAAAAGGGAAGAAAAAAACTGAGAAACACTTGTGAAGCTCACAGTCCAGAGATATCTGCTCAATAAAAGACTCAGCTTCCCAGTTGACACTAGTGATAAAGAGCCCTCCTGCCAATGCAGGAGACATAAGAAATGCAGGTTTAATCCCTGGGTCAGGAAGGTCCCCTGGAAAAGGGAATGACTACCACTCCAGTGTTCTTGCCTGGAGAATTCCATGGACAGAAGAGCCTGGTGGGCTACTGTTTATGGAGTCGCAAAGGGTCCAAACCGACTGAAGCAACTGAGCACACACACAATCGTAGGAATACAGAACGCTCCTCCTTTCCTACATTTCCCCACCACATCACTAAAGGCCTCCTTACATGTCATGCTCAGTTATCAAGAATAAAAAAATTCAAGGCATATCAAAAGGGAAAAAACACAATTTAAAGACATTAGAACAAAATCAAAGTGAGACACAGCAAGGATGTTGGGGTTATTAGAACAGGAATTTAGAAAAACTGTACTTTAAGGGCCCTTGATTTCAACATGCAAGAACAGATTAGCAAAGTAAGCAGAGAGACGAAACTCCTAAGAAAGAACCAAACAGAAATGTTAAAGGTGAAAAACACTGCAACAGAAATGAAGACTGCCTTTGATGAGTTTATTAGTAGACTGGACATGGCTGAGGAAAGAATCTCTGAGTTTGAGGATATCTTCAACGGAAACCTCCAAAATTGAAAAGAAAACAGACAAGAAACTGATAAAGTAGAACAGAACATCTAAAGACTGTGGGACAAAAGATGCAACATACACTCAACAGCAACACCAGAAGGAGAAGAAGAAAGAAGTAGAAGAAATATTAGAATGAATGATGACTGAGAATTTCCCCCAAATTAACGTCAGACAACAAACCACACATCTGAGAACCTCAGAGAACACCAAGCAGGATCAATGCCTAAAAAACTATATATATGCACGTCAGTCACTGTCAAACCACAAAGAATACTTGAACTCAGTAATAAGAAAACAGACATCTAGACAATGGGAAATTACTCAGCACTAAAAAGAAATGAGCTTTCAAGTCATCAAAAGAAATGGAGGAACCTTAAATGCATATCACTAAGTGAAAGAAACCAATTTGAAAGGGCTGCATATGGTATAATTCCAACTACAGTCCACCGGGCCTACAAAGGGTCGGACACAACTGAGCAATTGAGCACACATCCTCTAAATTGGGCTTCCCTGGTGGCTCAGCAGTAAAGACTCTGCCTGCAATGCAAGAGACGCGGGTTCGACCCCTGGGTGGGAAAGATCCCCTGGAGAAGGAAATGGCAACCCACTCCAGTATTCTTACCTGGAGAGTTCCCAGGCTATAGTCCACTGGTGGGCGACTATCCATGGGGTCGAAAAGAGTCTGACATGCCTGAGTGACTAAACAACAACAAATCCTCTAAATTACACTCACATGTTCTCAGAGCTATTCTCAAACTGTAATAAAAATAGCTTCCTATTAAACATCTGAAGTTTTATTTTCTTAAAGTATTTATTGCTCAATTAGTTTAACTAATGGGGCTAATCACCACTTGATTTGCATTATAATCTGGTTAATTGTTGTCCTGAAGTTTTCCTCCCAGGGACATGGCTTTTGCTAGTTTCATTATTTATTTCTCAATACCCCTGGAAATAAATTAACCAATGATTTACATCTGGAAATCCTCATGTTCTCTTTGACAAATGATAGTTTCCTAACCACTAAACCTCAAAGAAACCATCTCAGAAAGGTCTTTACTTGCTGCTACGCTCTCTCTGTTACTCCCTGCTTCTCTAAAAACTCTTGTCACTGTGATGGAGCAAGTTTATTTAGTATGCTATTCAATACTAAATATAGGCATCGAATACAGGCAAACACAGGCACAGAATCTGACTTAAGGTTAAGGCTGGGTGCTGTAGGCGAGTTAAGTCAGCCTGCGTTACGGGTTTGGGTTGCTGCAGTTTGTGGGGCAACTGAGAATCTAGGTATGGCCCGGCCTCTCATCTTGACATTTTATTCAGGAGTATTCAGCCACTGGGAAGACTGGATTCAAATGATATTTGTTCCATATGAGAATTATTTCTCTTGAAAGCTTGTTCACTGATCTTGAATTTAGATTTTTTTTTTTCCTTTTCAGGAATTACTTTTGGGAAATTTCCTGCAGGGTCAGTTCCAGGACAAACATAGGATGGAGTGGGGTGGGGGCAGCTGGTCAGCTCTAGACCATTCCAAAGGGGGCTCAGGGCCCAACTATACTGTGTGTGAATACAAATCCCCTTGGAAGAATCTTATCTGATTGTCCCTTTGGGCAAAGAGAGATGGGGAAAAGTGTTTTTACTCCAGGCTGGAGAAACTAACTCTTGGCATGGCAACAATGAGCAGCTCAAATCTCCCTTCTTCAATAAGGTCTATTCTAATTATAGTCTGTCTTCTTTACTTCTTTTTTCTTTTCTTTTTTTTTTTTTTAATATTTCACAAACTTTATTCAAATTATTGAAATAGTCACAGAGCAATAAAATATACAATTCTGAAGTGATGTCAGTATCATGGAGAAGGAAATGGCAACCCACTACAGTATTCTTTTTTTTTTTTACATGTTTCAATGCCATTCTCCCATCTCATCCCATACTTCTTTTTTCTTAAATTTTTTATTTATGTTATTTCTCTGGCCACTGGGTCTTCGTTGCTGTACAAGGGCTTTCTCTGGTTATAGTGGGCGGGGTCTGCTCTTCCTGGCTTTACACGGGCTTCTCAACGCCGTGGCTCCTTTTGCTGTGGAGCACAGGCTGTGGGTGCGCAGACTTCAGTAGTTGCGCTGTGTGGGCTCCAGAGAACAGGCTAAGCAGCTGTGGGGCATGGGCTTAGTGGTGCTGTGGCATGTGGAATCCTCCCGGATCAGGGATCTGTTATGCCCAGAGTCCGAGTCCCTGAAACTGAAAGAATAATATGTCCACGGCAATGCAAAAGCATAAAGGGGTTTTATTGCTAGCTCGAGCTAGGACACAGGTCTTACCCAGCGCAGTGGGATCCGACAAGGGCCCCAAGCTCTGACTCACCACTGCTTATACACCAGCAGTCCCGTGGGTTAGTTGGCATTACATGATTGGTTAACTGGTGCGAGCGCAGGCGAATTTCGAATCTCGCATCTCATCTTGATTGGCTCAGGTCGGACACTGAGGGGGACCTCCCTGATTGGTTAAGACTATCCGGAAGTCCCGGAAAGAGGAGGACCTCCCTAATTGGCTAGGGCTATCCGGAAGTCCCGGAAACATGACTCAGGTAATTTTGGCCTATCATCTCTTGCTGAGCCTGTCTCGGCTCCAGCGAGGCCCTAACAGGATCAAACCCGTGGCCCCTGCACTGGTAGGCAGATTCTTATCTACTGTGCCATCAGGGAAGTCCTCTTTACTTCTTCAGTGCAAAGCAGTGTTGTCTAATACAATGTTCTGCCTTTAGGACTTGCTTCATAATTTCCCACTGGAAAATGAAAATGTAGGGCCCTTTGCTTTAAAAGGGCTTCTCTGATAACTCAGTTGGTAAAGAATCTGCCTGCAAGGCAGGAGACACCTGTTCAATTCCTGGGTTGGGAAGATCCTCTGGAGAAGCGATAGGCTACCCACTCCAGTATTCTTGGGCTTCCCTAGTGGCTCAGCTGGTAAAGAATCCGCCTGCAACGCAGGAGACCTGGGTTCAATCCCTGGGTTAGGAAGCTCCCCTGGAGAAGAGAAAGGCTGCCCACTCTAGTACTCTGACCTGGAGAATTCCATGGACTGTATAGTCCATGGGCTTGCAAAGAGTTGGACACAACTGAGCGATTTTCACTGTGCTTTAAAATTATTAAGAATTTCAAAACAGCAAGAGCAAAGCATTAAACCAAACATGGGCCCTTCAAAGCTTGGGGCCCTGTGCAAGCCCATGAAGCTGGTCCCATCTGTCACAGTGGAACCATTGAATATGGTAGCCACAGGCCATATATGGCCTTTATAATGTAATACTGCTAATGCAACTGTGGAGCTGAACTTTTAAAACTTTAATTAAATGTAGTTTAAATGACCACATGTATCTCATGGGTACCATGTTTGACAGCACAACACCTAATAGATTATAAATTATTTGGGGAAAATTACTTAATCCCACTGCTATTTAAGTTTTGTCACCTGTAAAATTGATGTGATAATATTACCTACCTCCCAGGTTTATTTTGAGAATTAAGTAAGTTAATTCATCTAGAGCTCTTACAAAAGTGTGGCATGTAATAACTATTAGCTTTAACAATATTTACTATTATTAACTTAATCCAATATATCTTTCAAAGTGTTACCTTGTTCAGTCCCTAAGTCATGTCTGAATCTTTGCAACCCCATAAACTGCAGCACACCAGGCTCCTCTGTCCTCCACTATTTCCTGCAGTTTGTTCAAATTCATGTTCATTGAGTTAGTGATGCTGTCTAACCATCTCATTCTTTGCTGCCACCTTCTCCTTTTGCCTTCAATCTTTCCCAGCATAAGGATCTTTTCCAATGAATCAACTCTCCAAGAATATGGCCGAAGTATTTCCTCACCTAGAGTAAATCCAATAAATCACAGTCATCCTATTACCCTTGGCTAAGACTGGTTCAGTGCTGGCTATAAGCTGAGGTCTGCTGGGTGTTTGGGGAAAGGTAGCTGTAAATAAATAAATTATAGTTGGTAAATATATCAAATGATATAGAACTTAAAAGAGTAGTTGTAAATAAAGAGGTGGTTGTAAATAAATGTAAATGATAGGTAGTTGTAAATAAATCAAATGATACAGAATTTGATAGAGTAAGAACTAAAAGCTCCCCAAAACGTACAGTTAACACTTTACCTTATAATATGTGTTAGGGTGCTAGATAAAATACAGGCTGTCCTATTAAATTTGAATTTCAGATAAACAATGAATAATCTTTTCATATAAATATGTCACAAATATTGCATGAAATATACTAAAAAGTTGTTCATTTATGATCTGAAATTCAATTTTAATCCCATGTCTGTATTTTTATTTGCTAAATTTGCCAAGCTTAGATATACAGCTTCCCAAACTAATTATATTGTCATTTCTCTGAACTCAGCCAGGCTGGGTTAATTTATAATCCATGTAAGATTTGACAGAGAAATTGTCTCACTCTCTCTTATGGGTGTTGTTCCAAGAACAAGGGGTTGGAGTTCAAGCTCAAGGCATTTCACCTCTCGGGCCTCAGGCGGTTTGCTTCTAAAATGGTTGTCTTGATCCAACAGGTTGCCCTGGAGGTTTTAAATAATACAGAGGTGGCTCAGTGGTAAAGAATCTGCCTGTCAATGCAGGAGATGTGAGTTCGATCCCTGGGTTGGGAAGATCCCCTGGAGGAGGAAATGGCAACCCACTCCAGTATACTTGCCTGGAGAATCCCATGGACAGAGGAGCCTGGCCGGCTACAGTCTGTGGGGTCACACAGAGTCGGACAAGACTGAGTGACTGAGTGCAGCACACAGATTACAGCAGGAGCAAGAGAATCAGACCTTCTAGATGGAAATCATCAGGGTTACCAGCAAGGTGAGCTTTAGAAAGTTGCTTAACTGCCAGGTGCTTTGATTTCTCCATCTATAAGAAGGGGAAATAATTAAAACCCATATCTCTTAGGCTGCTGTGAAAATTAAATCAGTTAACATACTTAAAGTTCCTAGAACTTTAAGTTTGACACATAGGAAGTGCTCCATAAATGTAACCTCTCACTGCTATTCCAGCTCTGGTTTTCATCGTCTCTTCAATCTTTAACAAGCATCCCAAGGCTCAGAGACTTACAACGGCAGATCTGGTTAGGGAAAAATGCTACCTAGAGGAACACTGGGTATGAAATAACTTTTAAATTACATATCTGCTTAGAAATGAATTTACTAACAGTATTTCAGATTACATTAAAAGTATTTGTTTTGAAATTATAGATTCTGAAGTATTGCTACTGAAAATTGGAATAGGTTATACATTTTTTTTTTTTTTCAAAGTCGCTCAGTTGTGAGGGACTCTTTGGGACTCCATGGACTATACAGTCTGTGGAATTCTCCAGGCCAGAACACTGGCATGGGTAGCCGTTCCCATTACCAGTGCATCTTCCCAACCCAGGGATTGAACCTAGGTCTCCTGCATTGCAGGTAGATTCTTTACCAGCTGAGGCGCAAGGGAAGACCAAGAATACTGGAGTGGGTAGCCTATCCCTTCTCCAGTGGATCTTCCCAACCCAGGAATCGAACTGGGGTCTCCTGCATTGCAGGCAGATTCTTTACCAACTGAGCTGTCAGGGAAGCCCAGGTTATACTTTACTGGCATGCAAACTTGCTATTGGCCTTAATAAGGGAATTTTCATCAGAACCTGTTTTTCTACCCAGAAAATGGGCACATTTTGCAATGCAAGTTACTACAGAGAAGATTGAGTCTTCAGTGATGGAAGAATTATGCAAATAAATGTATTTAAGGAATGAACAGTGTTTATATGTTTATTTTTCTAGTTAGAAGAGCTACAATTCATTTATTTAACCTTGGGAAAAATCAGATATCAAGACTCAAAAATTTTTGTATAATCAGTAGTTTAGAAAGGCTGCAGCCTTTTGTTTGGTTTTCAATAATTCAGATTTCAAGGTTATAAATTCAGCTTTCATTTTCCTTTTATGGGAGTTGGTTCATTTTCTGTAGAGGTTTAATTTGTTGCCAGAGCATCATCACAAATTTGAATAATTATGTACTGAATGGTAGGGTAGAACTGAAATTGGGGTTGATTGAGAGGGTTGGAAACAGAACAAACTTTTTCCTGCCATAGGAATTACAGATTCCTATGCAGCAAAACACTGCTCAGCACAAGCAAGCATTTTCAAGGAATTTAATCTGTTTTGTGAGAAACAGAAAAAAAAAAAAAAAAACTTCCAACAGTGACTCAACTTCACTTATAACTGAGGGTAGCGAACAAAAACTACACCAAGACACCATTTTAAAAAAATCTATCAGGGTTTCCCTGGTGGTCCAGTGGATAAGAATCGTCCTGCTAGTGCAGGGGACGCAGGTTCAACCCCTGGCCCGGGAAGATCCCACATGCTGCAGAACAATTAAACCTGTGCTCCGCAACTCCCGAGCCCACGCCTCAGAGCCTGGGAGCCACAGCTGCTTCAGCTACACACCGAGAGCCTGCGTTCCGTAGGAGACGCCACCGCAGGGAGAAGCCCAGGCAGTGCAACGAAGAGCAGCCCCTGCTCACTTCAATTAGAGAAAGACCCCAACAGCAGCACAGACCCAGTGCAGCCAAAAATGATAAACAATCACCAAAAAGTAAAAACACAAGAGATAGATAATCTATTAGAGGGATAAAACTCTAAATATTTGACAACGTATTCCATTGGCAAGGCTATGGGGAAACAAACCCTATTGTATACAATGATGGGAAAATAAACTGTCATATACACCCTAGGAGAAAAATTCAGCAACATGTATGAAAATCACAAGTCCAAAGTGCATATGACATTTGACCCACCAATTCTACTTCTGGGATTTTATCCTACAGGAAAACCTACACTCATATAAAATGATAAGTGCAAAGTTACATTTAAAATTGAAATATAGTTCACATGCCCTACAATTCACTATTTTAAAATGTATAATTCAGTGATTTCTAGTATATTCCCAAGCTTACACAATCAGTGCCATTGTCCAATTCCAGAACATTCTCATTAGTTCTAAAATATCCTTGCACCCATTAGCAACCACTTTCCATTCCCCCCATCCGCAGCCCCCAGCAACCACTAATGCACCTCCTGTCTTTATGGCTTTTCCTACTCTGGACATTTCATAGAAATGGAATCATACAATATGTGGCCTTTTGTGTCTGGCTTCTATGACTTAGCATAATGTTTGCAAGATTCATCCATGTTATAGTATTATTTTTATGGCTGAACAGTATTCCATTATATGGGTATGCCACATTTTGTTTATCCATTCATCAGTTGATATTTGGGTTGTTTCCACTTTTTTTACTATTATGAATAATGTCTCTCTTGACATTTATGTACAAGTTTTCATGTGAATGTATACTATTGAGTGTATGCGTGGGAGTAGAATTGCTAGATAACATGTCAACTCTTACGTGTAACTAAATGGTTACTTCTTACAGTGTTATCTGTAATAGCAAAAATGTGTTGGAACAACCAATGTGCTCATGGGTAGAGGACTAGTTAAATAAACCAGGTCACATCCACACAGCGGAACGCTGTGCATTTTTAAAAATAAGAAAACAGTCTCTATGCACTAATATGGAAGGATTCTTAAGACATGTTAACTTGAATAAATCAAGGTGCCAAAGAGTTTGTGCTCTAGCTTTAGCTTTGGAATAAGACAAACATAAACGAACCTTGAAAAGGTGCACAAACACCTGAGAGAATTAAGGGCAAGGAGTGAGTGCATTACTTCTAATACACTTTTTAATGGCTTCCCTAGTGGGTCAGCAGTAAAAAATCTGCCTGCAATGCAGGAGCCTCAGGAGATGCGAGTCAATCCCTGGGTCAGGGAGATCCCATGGAGAGGGAATGGCAACCCACTCCAGTATTTTTGCCTGGAGAACCCCATGGACAGAATAGCCCAGCGGGCTACAGTCCACAGGGTCACAAAGAATTGGACACGACTGAAGCAACTTAGCATGTATACCTTTTAATATTGCTTTCGGTTTTAAACCAGAACATATAATCTACTCAAAATAGACTTTTAAAAGAAATTCTATAGAACATGCAGTGATGAGAGTCACCATTTGGGGTGTCTCCAAATGACCAATCCAGGAGCAAGTTCTTTTCCAGTAAGGAAGAGGGAGAGAATGGACCTTTGGTAGGTGAAAACAACTCCCGCCACAAGCTTTGTAGGGAGTGTGGCATAGTCAGCAAGAGTTCTGGATGGGGTAACAGAAGCCACACTTTGAATCCAGGCCCGACAGCTTACTAGTTATGTGACCATGGAAACTAAAACTCCCTAAGCATCAGATTTCTCATCTGTAAATGAAAAGCAGTTAATGACAGAAAATCATGCTTATAAAGCACCTGGCACAGAAGAGGGGCTCAATGAATCACTGTCATTTTACCTGTGATTTGTGAGAGATTTAGTAATTTTAAAAAAAGATTTTTTTCCTGCTGTTAGTTAGCAAGATGTGTTGGAGAAAGAAAAAAATATCACTGATAAAAGCTCATGAGATTATAAATTTATTTTTCAGTTTCATTAATATATAAGGAATAGAGTGGTCAGTAATATTGTTTTCAAATGTGAAATGAAATAGAGCTGTATTATAGTATTTACTTTTTCTGTAACACCTTTGATATGTGGAATGAAGAATTTAACAGGTGTTAAATCAAACCCCATTCCCTCTCAATTCACCTGCCCAAATAAAGTAGAAATGGACATATTCCCCACAGGTTTGAGAGTGAGATTTCTAAGATTTGGTCTTTTGAGAAGCCATAAAATAAGTCTTGAGGGATCACAACATTCTAGATTAAAATAAATGTGGGAAAGGGGGGATTTCTAATTTTTTTGATGGAAGTGAGGGCAAATAGCAGAATTGCCAATAATGTGAATTCTACTTTTTCTATTAGGAAGTTTAAAAAGGAGGAAAAACTGAGATATGTGATAAATTCAGGTTATAATGAGTTTTCACACTCGTCTCAACCCAATGAATTTACTAGTCAAATGGCTTGCCTTTTCTGTGATATTTTCACCTCTACCGCTCTCCTTTATAGATTTACTTCATATGAATTCATTTCTGAAAATGAAAGAGGACAGAATAAAAAGTGAAAGTTAAAGTAATGACAAAATTTTGGTATTTTCATTGGATTTTAACTTATCATAAGCCAGATTTAATTTTCTCTTCTGAGATAGTGATGAGTATCGTGGTTATTTTTATTAAAGTAAGAATTACTCTTAGGTTTTCCAAACTAGAGTAGACTCAAATGTTATATGGTCTAACTGTTCTCCCAATGCTTGTTCACATGCTTACCCCCTCCCATCTTTCCACCTCCCTCACCCCTGGCCCATGACCAACGACTTCAAGTGCCAGGACATTCACTCTTTATCAAGAAAAGCCAGTCCTGCTATGGCAGCCAGAAAACTGTATCTATCAGATGGGTCTCTTCCACTCTCAAAGTGCCACACACTAATCCGAATTCTCTACTGTAGTCATGCAGAAAAAGCTTAATCCTTTTTCTTCCTGGAAGCCTTTTAAATTATTTAGACATACAGTTATTACGTCACGAAATGCCTTATCTCCTGTAGACCAAACATACCTAGTCCCTTTAAATAATTTGTTTTTAAGTTTTCAATTGGAAAAAAAAAAGGTTATGCTATGTTTAAAAACCACTGTTGCAGTGTGAGTGTGAGTGTGTGTGTGTGTGTGTGTGTGTGTGTGTGTGTGGTGTGTGGTGTGTTACTCTGATGACCAAAATCTTTATTCTTCAATGGCTTCTCCAAGGAATCAGAATTTTTGATGGTCGTTGGCCTAAGCTGCCTAGGAAGTTTACTACAGCCTCACCAAATTGATTTGCCTGTGGACTGGAAGTTTGGAACCAATGTTAATCATTCCATGGGCAATTAAAGCAAGAGAGACGTGCAGCAAAGGCATCTTACTTAGAAAAAAAGAAGATAGCCTTAGCCTTCATGCCCTTATCCTCAGCCTTGTCAAGAGAACAAAATATTGCTTGTCAGCCAGACCTGTCTAATGTCTTAGCAACACAGAAAGAACCCAGGAAAGCCAAATACTGCCATTTGATTTTTCATGATCCGATTGATACCATGATTCAGTAAATTACTTTTTTTGAGGGTTCTTCTCTTTTGGTTTGTTTAAAGCTGAGGACTAAATGTAGCAATAAAAATTTAAATTACTTTGGCTCTTGCCTGAAATGCTCAATATTCCAATCTCAGTGCTTCACTGTGGTGCCAGGGAGAGGAGCAGAGATAGTTGACAATGATTCTGCGTTACTGATTCACTCTACTCATTAGATTATATTGAAATGTTACGACTTTCTGGGTTCAGCGAGTTATTCCACTTTTGCCTCCAGCCATTTCAAGTGATATTTTCCTACTACACAGCAAAATACAAAATTATTTGGAGAAAGGCTTTCTCACTGGAGATAATAATTTTTAGATAGGAAATTAAGCCCTTTACTAAGTAATGTTAAATCAGCAAAATTACATTTCCATGACTAATTAATCAATATCACTGCAGCTGTTTAGCTATTTTAGTATTGCTGAACTCTAGTAATTGATAGGTTTGTTTTCCCTTGAGTTCAGCATAGAAAAAATTAAATGGAGTCATACATTTTTACTGTAAAATATTATCTTGTTAGGAAAAAATTCACCAAATAAAAATACAAATCAAGACTTTAATCAAGACAAAACAAAGATTTTCTCCAGTAGGGCCCAATATAGATCTCATGTTGTATATATCAGGGATTTTTCTCCTTTTGTTTTTAAGTGAATGCATGGTCAGTGTAACAGATACCAGTTTTTGGCTGAATTATTTATTTGTCTCCTCTGTTAAATAAAGAGGTTAAAACAATGGGCTTTTCTTACTGATTTGACTAGGGTTTCAAACATGTGAAGATAGCACATGCTTGTAGCTACCTGAATGTAATAAAAACGCTACAGTTCACCGTGAATATGATAAAAACAAACACAGCCAAGTAGAAGAGGGCATCATCACCATCTCTTAATTCTTCGGCAGTGTCTTAAGATGATTTTTACCATACTTAAAATGATCAAATTGACTTGTTCTCTCCCAGGAATCTGCCCAATTTTCCACATATCAGAAAAATGAAATATGTTAAATTGCTGTTCATCCTATTTCTGTCTTTGCTCTCAAGGTACCGTCTAAATGATTCTTTTAAACATTTGTGTACTTTTCTGGAGTTATAGCTCCAAATTTTTTTAATGAGTGAACTTTATGAAAGCAGGATACTCAGTGAGAAATGAGCCTTGGGTTGTCAGGATTCTTGGCGAGGTAATAGGGAGTAAGGGCAGCAGAGGGAATGGAAAACAATTAATTAGAAAAAGATTATTCAATAGAGAAGCTTTAAAGTCAAAATCTTAATAGTCGCATCTAGAATTATCACTGGCGTCAGCCTAGTGTTATCATTTATCTTACGCATGCTTCCCTGTGGTCCAGAATGCCAATTCGGTAGGTGCGCTGCTGGGAGACCCTCAAAATGAGAAGAACTAATATTTATTGAGCACCTATAGATGACAGGCACTGCATGGATACTTTCACATTCCATACCTCATTTGATCACCACGATAATCCGCTAAAGTTGGTGTGATTATCCTCATTTTACTATTGGAGACATTGAAGGTGAGAGTAATTAAATCACTCACCCAGAGTTCCACTTATCATGCAGTAAATAAAACTAATTGCTCTGGCAGCAACGTTAGTTAGGGAGAAAGAAGGAACCAAATAAGTCAACATGAATTTGGTCTTGTCCTTTTAAATATGGACGGTAGAGTCTCATCTCGGGACTCCACAGCCCTAAGATGGTCACAGGCGAGGATCTGAAATCAAATGGTTCCCAGAGGTGAATGTCTTGTGTTCATTATCCCCAGGCTCTTGCTCTAAACCTCTTACACTAGAGGAGACATCTGTTCATTTTTATTTTTCCCATGCACATCGTGATTATTTAGTAAATATTTGTTAAATTTGATTTAAAATCTTCTTACAGGAGCAACAGGAAACAGTCATTTTATAATAGTGATATAATTACAGTAGTGTCCACCCTGGGATATTTATGCTTGTCAGAGTAATTGAGGACCCAATTAGAAAGTTAAACACTGAGTAACCAAAAAAGAATTGATAATGTTTACCTAGAGCAAAACATACTTTCTAAAGAAAGGGCAAAAGGAGAGAGAGGGGGAATTATAAGGCTTAGGATCAATAATTATAATAAGATTTTAATATTTGAAAGTATAATTAGAAGAGAAACTTCAGTGTGAGCCATTAGGATCTCATGTTTTCTGTGAAAACAACTACCTCTGCTGCCTACAGCTGGAATTGCCACTTATCCCAGACAAGAGCTTCTTTTACTAATTGGGTCAGATTATATTTTTAGTGCAATTTTATTTTAATGAATGTGGGCCCTTTCTATTAACCTTAACAGTCAAGAAACATGAAACAATGGGAGAATATATCAGCTGGGACTTCAAAGTAACTGTATATGCTAATGAGACAGGAATGACTGCTTGAGGACAATTTTATTATATCGATTGCAATTATGAAGGGAAAATAAAATCTTCTCAAGTATTCTTCACTCTCTCTGAGTTAATTAAATTTTATAACCTTTGATAAACTCTTCAGACAATAGAATCTTACCAAGACGATAGCAAATGATGGTTAAGAACTTCATCATCATCCAAAAATTCTGCTGGGTTGATAGATTTAGCATGTTTCTTTATTTTCACTGCAAGCACGATCACTAATAGCATTTATTGAAACTGTAGGGCACTCTGCTAGATAGAGACACCAAGAAATATAAAATATGGTCCTTGCCCTTGAGAAATTTATAGCTTAAATGGAGCTGTTTAGATTGGTTAAAGTTGGCCCATAACAATTTATTTAATCCTCTGCATTATTATATAAAGTATTTTAGACCAATAGTCGTTCATCAGGGAGACATATGGGTAATATTGGACTCCCACCTTAAAGTTATCTTAAGATAAATTCTACCTCCTACCTTTGCTGAGATATAAAAATTTTTTTTGAAAGATAATGCAGATGTCATTAGTTATCTTTTTTTTTTTTCAAAGAGAATGAAGTCCATTGATCCCAAGAAGCTAAAATACTAATCCTCTGAGCATTTTAATTGGGTGACTTGGAAAAACAGTTCAAGTCCCATCTCTGCAACTAATTGAGGGTGTGACTATCACTTGCAGCTCTTTCTTACTCCAGCTGCTATGCTAAAGGATGGGCTTCCCAAGTCTGCGACTTGAAAGAAATCCTTTATCATTGAATACAATGGCATGCTTGCATCAGTAAACTATACTTTCACCTCCCTCTCTTCTTAAAGAAGCTAGCCAACAAATAACACTGAAATTGTAATGCACTCTATGCCTGATTTAAAAAGCTTTCTGTATGAAAAAGAAATGCTACTTAACATTTCCATGAAATAGACATCATGTGTCAAAAGAGATTGTCTTTCTAATACAGAAGTAATCATTACATGTTAATATAAAGAAAAGTTTTTAGTATCATGAGATGTTTTACCTTGATTTTCAACACAACTTCGAGAAAGGTGAAGGAACAGATTTTTTTTCCTTTGCAAATTAGACATATGGAAATAAGTAATGGGAATAATTGAGTAAGTATATTTCCTGGAAAAATGTTCTAAGTGCATCTTTCTGGTTTATTTCATTTACCTGGTAATCAGGCCCTACATGATTTTCAAATTTCCTTCGTGATCACATTTAACTTTAAGTTAATGATCCATTTCCTTTATCAGTGGTATTAGTGGATGACTCTTCCAGTGTAACACACAGTCACGCAGACCAGCAGTTTCTGTGGGTGAAGCCGGTCCCTGAGGCTTTCCAATTCACGCTGTAGTCTACCCTCAATCAGGTACTTTGAAGAAGTTGTATATAACTTTAAGAACTTTTACAACCTTGACATCCTAGATATCTGTGCTTTCTCTTTATTCCTTTTGTTTTCCTAGAAAAGTTGAAAGAAGAAAACAATGAATACATAAGTACTCTTCACCTAGTTCACCAAATATTCACATTTTGTCACATTTTTCTTTTGATACATACATACTGTTTTTTTAAAAAAGTTTTTATTTTTATTTTTTCCTTCAGTTTTATTGAGATATACTTGACATGCAGCAAGACTCTGCGCTCCCAGTGCAGGGAGGTGGGTTCAATTCCTGGTCAAGGAACTAAGACCCGGCACAGCCAAATAAATAGGGAAAAAAGACCTTCATGAATATTAATACAAAAGCCTTGTTGAAAACTATACAAATAGAATTTAGCAATGCATAGAACCATTATATATCATAATCAACCAAGGATGCTAGGCTCCTTCAATATTCAAACATCAGTCCAAATACAAACATACTTTTGAAAAAACTTTTTTTCACCCAATCCACTTGAAAATAAGTTGTAGATATCATGACATTTTACCCATAGGTGTTTCAGCATACATCTCCGGGAAAAAGTAGGACTTTATCCCACCTATCCAAAATACCGTTATGATACTTTAAAAGGTGACATTAGTTCAATAATATCATCTAGTGAACAGAGTCCATACCCTCATTCCACTAATTGTCCACAAGATATTTCTTATGTTGTTGCTTTTTGAGTGCAGGATCCAATAGTGTTTTGCACTTTGCTTTTGGTTTTTGCGTCTCTAATATTTTTTATCCTAAAGTAGTTCCCCTACGCATAACAGAATTTTTAAAGTGTACAGGTCTATGTGTTCTGTTTTAATCTAAAAAATTATGGAGAAAAGAGTAAAGATAAATGGACCACATGTTACTTTTTCTCTTGCCTAACTACTGGGCCTAACTTCTTTAGCTTGGCAACTTGACTTATTTTATATCAAAAATGTTGATAAAAAGGAGAAATCCTATAATGTTTCTGTAAGAATAAGAAATTGGGAATGCTAGGATTTAAAACTAGCCACGAGCACATAGATCACAAAGATTTCCCTGAATCTGCTTAACTATTAAAGATAGTGTTTGAATATTTGAGCTGGAAGAAACTCAGACGCAAATTAAGTAGCTAAATTCCTTATTTAGCACTAAGGGAAGTGAATCTCAAAAAGTCTACAATTTGTCAAGGTTACACCACCATTAATTGTAAAAGTGGGACTAGAAGTAAGATCTTGATTTCCAATATCCTCATGTCCCTGACTCTCTCATCATCTTCTCTGCCATCATCTTCCATCCCTTTTATCTCCTTTCTTTTCTAATTCTTCCTTTCCTCTTTTTCCATTCTTCTTTCTATCGAGCAAACAACAACAGATCTTTTTAAAAAACAAACTAAAAGAACAAAACCAAATCACTTCTGGGACTTTCCTGGTGGTCTAGAGGCTGAGATTCCTGCTCCCCTCCCCACAGAGAGCCCAGGTTCCATCACTGGTCAGGGAAGGAGATCCCCCATGCCTCAGCCAGGATCCCACATGGCATAGTTAAGACTTGGCACAGTCAAATAAAAAACAAACAAACAAAACCCAATTCACTCTTGTTACACTTCAGCCAGATTCTCTCAATAGCAGCCCCATTGACATCTTGGGCCGGGTGTTTCTTTGCGATGGAGCACTGTCCAGGGCATTGTAGGATATTTAGCAGCATCACTGGAGTCTATCCATTTGGGGCGAATAGCACTCCTTTCTTTGTAACAATCAAAAATGTCAGATATTGTAGGGTTCAGGGGATGGGGTTGTGGGGACAGAATTATCCCTGGTTGAGAGCTACTGCCAAGTGCCTCTTACTTTGGCAGTGGTTCTTGTTGTATTTATCAACTCTGCTTTCACTACAGGTCAATATGAGTTCAAAATTTTATGGAGCTGTGATCATAGCATCAGTTCAGGCCAGTTCAGTTCAGTCGCTCAGTCATGTCTGAGTCTTTGCGACCCCATGAATCGCAGCATGTCAGGCCTCCCGGTCCATCACCAACTCCCGGAGTTGACCCAAACTCACGTCCATCGAGTTGGTGATGCCATCCAGCCATCTCATCCTCTATGATCCCCTTTTCCTCCTGCCCCCATAGATGCAATGTTTATTCTATTTTTTCCACTTGATTTGTAGTAAGTATTTTCACTGTTGCTGTATGACACAGACATTTGTTGTTTTTATCTACCTTGCTCCCTCTTCCAGCAACAGCACCCCTTTGTCTGTTATGGAATTGCATCTCCTTTACTCTCGTCATTTGATTCTAGGGTCCGTCCCCCAGGCACAAGTGAATCAAGCCTGACCAGTCATAATAATCCTTTTCGAAAGCCACATGGTCAGTCTCAGTGACAGGCATATCACCCAAACTGGGCCAGTCAAAACCCTTTCCTGTGAATTTGCTGCTGCTGCTAAGTCGCTTCAGTCGTGTCCGACTCTGTGCAACCCCATAGACAGCAGCCCACCAGGCTCCTCTGTCCCTGGGATACTCCAAGCAAGAACACTGGAGTGGGTTGCCTTTTCCTTCTCCAAAGCATGAAAGTGAAAAGTGAAAGTGAAGTCTAGAGGACTCTATTTCATTTGGGTTACCAAAACTGTGACTTTGTAACATTGAAGCTCCGAGCAGCTATGTCATCAGCTTATCTGCAGTTCAAGAGAATGAAGCCAACACAGACAGAAAGCAGGGCTGAAAGATGGGAGAGAAAATCCTGATGGTATCATTTGAGTCTCTATATCCATTCACATCTAAGGGCAGTGAAATCCTTGTCAATAAATCTCTCCCACCCCAGCCCCCACCTTTTTTTCATTCTTTTACTAAGATGGTTTGACAGGGATTCCTTCACTTGCAACAACAACAACAAAAAGTCCTGATTAAGAAAATAGTATTCAAGTTGTGGTGCCATGATTTCCCTAACTGTTCTGCTAACATTGAACTTTAAAGTGATTTGAGATATTTTTCCATTATAAATACAGTGTTCTTTTTCAGTGCCTTTTGAATGACTTCTAGTAAATTTTCCATTAGTTTCCTCAAACATGGGCCCTTGGTTTGAATTCTGAACTACAAGATTTAAAATTGAATGATTTACCATCTAATTTAAGGCCATTTGGTTTTGCTTTATTCTCTTTTGCTTTTATACTTCTATCATAATCATTCCGTCTGTGATTATGCCAACGGTTGTGGCAGTATCTGCTCCAGCTGTATGGGCACATTTGAATGCAGTAGTGTGCTACGTCAGTGGTTTAGGAAATTTTTTATGGTACTGTGAAGATTTATTTCTGACTCTTGTAGGACCTGCTTTATGATTTCTTTTAACTATTAACTGCAAGGCTAATATTGTTCAATTTTAAGTTTTCAAACTTCTACAGTCACTTAAGGTACAATACTATTCTATTATCCTAATGTCTGTGAAAAATGTCTGACTGTTTCACTCCTATGAAGTCTATACGTACGTGCTTTACCTGCATAAATTAGCTTTTCCACATCTTAAAGTCTAGCACAAATGTTAGTGCCCTCTATGCGAATTCTTTTACCATTTTCTCCAATTTGTTTCCACCTCTCATTAGTAAATTTACCTTTTACCTAGGAGAGTTGATGCAATAATGGGGGTAGTGCCAATTTGGTAGTCAAGTATACCTTGATTTTAATAGTCATGGACTTGCCTTGCAGAGAACAGTAGGTAACAATATACTACACTACAAAATATATTACCATCAAATTTATGGATGCATAATTTACAATACCAACAATTTAGGAGCAAATCAATGTTCAATATTAGGGGGCTAATTTAATGAAGTATGATATAGCCATATGGAATATTATGGAGTTGGAAAAAAGAACAAATAAGTTTTATAAACACTGATACATTTCCGAGATATATTATTAAGTATCTGAAGAGATGGTATAATAGGGTAAAAATTTTGGACCTGAAGTCTGGTCTATGTTCAAAGACCGGCTCTGCTATTTATTTGTTGTGCAAACTTGGACAAATTTCTTAAGCCTAGTTCCTCAGTTTTTCACCTATGAAATGAGGATGCTAATGGTAGCTATGGTTTTTCCAGTAGTCACGTACGGATGTGAGAACTGAACTCTAAAGAAAGCTGAGTGCTGAAGAACTGATGCTTTTGAACTGTGGTGTTGGAGAAGACTCTTGAGAGTCCCTTGGACTGCAAGATCCAACCAGTCAATCCTAAAGGAAGTCAGTCCTGAATATTCCTTGGAAGCACTGATGCTGAAGCTGCAACTCTGATACTTTGGCCACCTGATGTGAAGAACTGACTCGTTGGAAAAGACCCTGATGCTGGGAAAGATTGAAGGTGGGAGGAGAAGGGGATGACAGAGAATGAGATGATTGGATGGCATCACCAACATAATGGACATGAGTTTGAACAAGCTCCAGGAGTTGGTGATGGACAGGGAAGCCTGGCGTGCTGCAGTCCATGGGGTCGCAAACAGTCAGACTGAGTAACTGAGGGGAACTGAACTGAATGATAATTGCATCAAAGAACTGTATGAGGATCAAATGAGTTAATATATGCCAAGCAGCTAGAAGAGTGTCTGTTATTGTTGTTGCTGTTTAGTTACTAAGGCGTGTCTGACTCTTTTGTGATTCCATGAACTGTAGCCCACCAGGCTCCTCTGTCCATGGGATTTCCCAGGCAAGAATACCTGAGTGGGTTGCCATTTCCTTCTCCAAGGGATCCTCCCAATCCAGGGATTGAACCCACATCTCCTGCATTAGCAGGTGGATTTGTTACTGCCGAGCCACCAGGGAAGCCCAGAGAATGTCTGGCTTATAGTAAAACAGTAGAACTATAACAATGGGGTATGAATGAATGGTTTTGAATTATTTAATATAACTAATAAAGTAAAATTAATCTTTTTAATATACTGCAATAATTTGAATATATTCATCTTTTTTACTATATGACATATTTTCAACACTACTACCTTGTGTATTACACATATTCATGTAGAGGGTTATCTCTTCTTATTAAGATGTTTTTGAGGAGAAGGCTTGGCTTTTCCTCAATTTTGTGCCTAACACGATCTCCAGCACATGCCATATGCAAGGCAAGTTCCATATGTATATATTGACTACATTAATAAAACATTCAGATTGCTCTCTGCATATAAAAACTTCGGAGCTTTCACACTTTAAGGAGTTTAAGAAGATTTCTAAGGGAGCTGATTCTATAATTTCAACATTTAGGAACAAGTCCAGAGATTTTGTTAACAAAGAAGTTAGAAAGTTTATTTATACCTGGAGGAGCAGTCAGTATTCTGAAAGTATTTTCTTTTCCTTTAAAAAAAAAAAAACTGTTTTATTTTTAAATGAGGAAAAGAGCTAATACTTTTTAGGAACTATGGATCTGAGAAAGATCAAAACTTGCCTGACTTTGTACATCTAGCTGGTGATGGAGTCAGGGTTTAAACCTGGATCTAGTTAATTGTCCTTTCTTCTGCAAGAGGGAGGCAGAAAGAGGAGGCTACACTCACTGACTTTGTAAGCAAACCTCAGAGAAAAGAAATGAGGAAGAGGTTTTCACTAGATTTTTACTTCAACTAAACTTCACTTTGCTGAGCACATGCCCTGGGTATCTAAACTTCTTTCAAAACGCAGGACTAAATAAAAATAGTCAATATATTAAGAATATGAGGAAAAATACAACAACAGAATCATGTTGTATAACTTAACACTTTGCCTCTGAGATTAAGTCCCTCTGAAATTCTTAAGTAAGAGAATGATAAGTGGCCTAAAGGTTCCCCTCATGATATTTAGTGGTAATAGTCTCTCTCTAGTCTTCTAACATCATTTCAAATAAATATTAGTCATTGTCTAGAGTCGGGCTTATCACATTGCATTTTCCAGAGCAATTTCATTATAAAATGTAATAATGAAATCATGGCATTTTCAAAGCATAAATTTACAAGCGTGTACTGTTTTAGAAAACCTGAAATGTGTAAATCCCCAAATGCTTGGTACATTAGAGAATTGCATAAATTCTATTATAGAAGGGTTCTTCATGTTTCCAAATAATTGATCATGGGGTTTCTTTAAACAGGAGGGAATTATATCTCCTATTCATTTGGCAAAAGAAACTTTGTACTCTATTGAAAAAAATTGTCCTCTTTAACCCAATGCAAAGCCTTCAGAGGGGTTTGTGTTGCAGAGAGAGACACAGATAACTAAAAGACTCAGCTGTCCCAGACAGTTCTGTTACTAATGGGAGTGAGAATAGGAGGCAAGAGCACTGTTAGGATGGGTGCACAGGGAAGACCTCTGCTTGGGTGATATTTGAGTGAACAGCTGAATAGACTGAAGCCTAAATAAAGCTGAAGGAATCAGGCTTTTTAAGACCCAGTGAAACAATGTTCTTTATTTCACTGAGTAAGTAATGTCTCCCGGGTCAGAACGAACTTGCTAGATCAAGAGACAAACACCGACTGTCTGGAGTGCAGTAAACTAGGGGGAGTGGCTCACAGTGAAGTCTTCAGATATGAGTGAGGATCATGCAGAACCACAGTGAGCACATGGAGCTCATTTCGACCCTGCATTGTTTTTTTTTTTGCAAGTTCATTTTTATTTTTATTACACACCACAGACATGTACACTAACCAGAGAGTAGGATAATTCTTTGTACTCTAAAACCGCAGACAATATATTTCCATCTAACCTCTTTTTTCTGATATTGGAGTGGCATTTCAGATTACCATCTTGGAACTGGTTTAGGGCAAAGTGAAAGAAACCATGGAAGGCAACAGATATATAGCATAATCACGAAGCTACTTTTGGACGTTAGTGGTAACAGGCTGACTGAGAATAACAGGGCTGTGCAGTATTCAAAATTCTATTACTCAGGTATTTATTTTGTTGTTGTTGTTTAGTCACTAAGATGTGTCCAACTCTTTTGAGACCCCAAGGTCTATAGCCCATCAAGCTCCTCTGTCCATGGGATTTCCCAGGCAACAATACTGGAGTGGATTGCCATTTCCTTCTCCAGGATTCTGAAATTTCTAAAGAGCTCAATAAATTGAAAATCTTTGCTATTAGAGAACAAATTATTGTTTCCTTCATAATTCAAATTTAAATATTTTTTGAAGTGGGAGCACTTGTGAAATTTGAGTCTTCACTAACCCTGTGAAATTTAAATTCTGCTAAAAACCAGAAGAGAGTCACTTTCTAATTATAAAGGCTGCTAAAACTATTTATGTAAACTTACTTACTGTTTCTAGTCTAGATTTAGAAAGTCTTTTTTACCAAGAGTCTTTTTTACCCCAATTCTTAACCATCCTCAACTCTGAAAATATTTTCCGAAAATTTACTCAAGTTTTCTGGTTTATTTTTCAGCAATCTGGAATTTATTTTTAGATAGTGTGAGTCAGAGATTGTGGTAGGGTGAGTGAGAACCCTTAAATATATTCAAATCCTAATTTCTAGAAACTACGAATGTTACCTTATAGGGCAATAATGATTTTGCAGACATGATTAAAGTTTTTGAGATGAGGAGATTAGCCTGGATTATCTTGTTTAGCCACTAAATCATGTCTGACTCTTGCAACCCCATGGACTGTAACCCGCCAGGATCCTCTTTCCATGGGATTTCCCAGGCAAGAAGGCTGGAATGACCATTTCTTCTCCAGGCGATCTTCCTGACCCAAGGAGCGAACCCACGTCTCTTGCATTGAGACGTGGTAAAGGTGGATTCTTTACCACTGAGCTACCAGGGAAGCCCCTAAATTACCTTGGTAGGTCCTAAATATTCGGTTGGCTAAAAGTTCATTTGGGTTTTGTATAAGATGTTATGGAAACACTTGAACCAATATAACTCAAACGAATTTTTGGCCAACCGAATATAATCACAAATGTCCATGTAGGAGTGAGGCCGAGGATATTTGTCATAGATTGGAAGAAGGCAAAGTAAAGTCAGAGCAGAGAGTTTTGAAGATATTATGCTTCTGGCCTTGATGATTAAAGAAGGGGCCAAGAGCCAAGGAATGAAAGGAATGCAATCTAGCTGCTAGAAAAGGCAAAGAAGGTCTTAGGTCTTATCCCTGGAGCTCTGGGAGGAGTGGCCCTGCCCACAGTTTAGAATGTATCCCTTCACTTCTGGTGGCACTACTTGTAAAGAACCTGCCTGCCAGTGCAGGAGATGTGAGAGACGTGGGTTCGATCCCTGGGTTGGGAAGATCCCCTGCAGGAGGTATGGCAACCCTCTCCAGTATTCTTGCTTGGAAAATCCCATGGACAGAGGAGCCTGGCGGGCTACAGTCCGTGGGATCACAAGGGCCACAGTCCGTGGGGCTGCAAAGAGTCAGACACGACTGAGCGACTAACTCGACTACTACCACCTTGACTTTGCTCTTCTGAGCTCCAGAGCTGCAAGAGATTAAACTTATGTTGGTTTAAGCTGCTAGATTTGTGGTAGTTTGTTACAGCAGTCATCAGAAATGAATACAGAAATCTAACTTAATTTTTCCACCCTATAGCTAACTAATTAATTGTCCCAGTACCATTTATCGAGTAATACATTATTTCATAAGTGTTCTGAAGTGTTACCTTTATCATAATGTCAATACTCACTCAGAGTTAGTCTATTTCTATTCTATCAATCAGTCTATTGATTCTTGAGACACTACCAAACTTTTAAATTGCAACAACTTCATAGTACATTTATGTGAGTAGAAGGGTAATTCCTTCATCATGCTATATTCCTCTTAACACTCATCTCCAGTTTCTTTCTTCAAGCTGTGTTTATTCGTCCAGATAAACTTTAGGTTTAGTTTGTCTGGTAAAAAAGTTTGAATTTTGATGGTAATTGTGTTAAATATTACAGGTCCATTTTCCTATCCAGAATCATAGACTCTCTTCTCAGGTGTTTTCCCCACTGTCCACCCTTTGCATGGCTGTTTATCTCTGGAATTCTTTATTCAATATTTTTGGATTGTGGTTGACTGCTGGTAACTGAAACCATGGAAAGCAAACTGTGGACAAATGGGGACTTCTGTATATGCACAATAATAGTAACACTACTTCTTTCCATTTCCTGGGCTACCAAGCATTTCTTTAAGTCAGAAAAACTGATTCAGTATTACTAAATCCATTTCTAATATCTATTAATATACATACTGCATTTACTAAGTATAATCAGTTTTTTAATGTTTAAGGTTCTTTTATTATACATAAAACCTACTGGGTGGTCTTAGGTTTTCCTTTAATATTAGTTTAGCATATTACTTAGAAAGTCTGTATGTCTCCTTATTTGGTACTAAAAAAATCAGGCTTGGATATTAGTAATACTAGTCTTACAAAATGAATTTGAAAGTGCTTTGTCTTTTTTCTTTTTAAACATTTAGTGATAGTTTAATATAATAGACACTGGAAATCGTTTTAGGCCTAACAGAAATATATTGGTTTAATATCTTTCTAGTGGTAGATTTTTGACAACTTAAAAAATTTTTTTCTGTAATTATTTAGTCTATTCATGTTTCCTACTACTTTTTGAACCATGTTTTACAGCTTATATTCTCCCAGAAAATAGAGAAAAGGTTACCATTTACTATCTATAGTGTGCCTACAAATAAAAAAGACCTATAACTCATTTGAAAATAAGCACATGTCAACTCTACATAATTAAAAGAAAAAATTTCATTTAATGTATGCTTTAACTCCATCACATTTGGAGCAATTATATAGTCCTGCTTCCCTGGGAAAGGCCTGGTTTATATGTGTGCTTTTAGTAAAATTATGACTAGTTCATAAAGAGTCTTAAAAGTTTGAAATTTGGACAATGCATTATTATATGGACCTCACCAATTCAATGGACATGAATTTGAGTAAAACTCCAGAAGATGGTGGAGGAGAGATGAGTCTGGCATCCTGCAGTCCATGGGATCACAAAGAATCAGACATGACTCAGCAACTGAACAACAGCAATTAAAACAAAATTTAAATAATACGGAGGATCTTATTATTTATACTTTGCCAATGAGATTAACAGATGTTAAAAATATTTACAGTATTCATTGCTAGAAGGGGTATGATGAAACAGAGGAATATTTGCAGAAGAGATAATTGGAATCCTCCTTTTGGCTTATAAATTTGGCACTATCAAAATTTTTAAGTGTGTACATCACTGGACCTAGCTATTGGACTTCTGGGATCTTACTTTATGGAAAAACTGATGCTAGTGTACAAACACATGTATGGGCAATGTTATTGTATAGGATACTGACTAAATAAATGTGTATCCATAGAATGAAATATTACATATATGTTTTTAAAAATGAGGCAGCCATGTAAATTGGCACTGAAGATTTCCATAATACACTAAAAAAAAAAATAAGATGCAGACTGATAATACAGTTTTAACTGACATTTGGTAAAATATACACATGTATAATTTGTTTTTCTATGCTTAGAAAATATGTATATATCAAATTTAACATCTATTATCATGGGGGTTCAAATGAACAGAAACTGAAATTAGATAATTCAATACCAATTTTATTAAAATGTTAGGAAAAAAACATTTTGAAAAAACAGCACGGTTAACAATGATCCTGAGATTCTATATATGTCAATAGGAGACAGAAAAAATTGGTTTGGGCTTGGTAACAGAGATCAAAGAATAATTTGGTTCTATTAGAGCTGAAGTTTCTTCTGGTTAGAAGCATGACCTTTCTCTTGTCAGAAAATATCACAACTATATGTAAGATTTTTGAATTCTGAAGGAATGTGAGAGCTTGACCTCAACCAATGTAGTTACTATTTTTATGTACTTTTGTACATTTCTGTAAGAATACTTCTGTAACAGTCTTAGAATCTTAAGGCATAAAGGAATTCAAGTCTTCTCTTGTTAATTCTCTAGCATCTTTTCAGTGATAAACTTTCATCTGTTTTTTCAAGGAATATTTATTTTGCATCCTGTACATAAGAATCCAGAGAAAAATTACCCAACAAGTATTTTGAGGAATATATAATCATAATACACTATTTAAGGACAATGTACATGTCAATGTTTGGCAAAACCAATACAGTATTGTAAACTAAGTTAAAAAAAAAAATAAGGACAATGTAAAAAAATTGTAGCTCAGTTTCCTATACTAGTCTGCATGAAAAAATTAAAATATTACCAAATAAAATCAAGCAGTAAATTAAACATAACAGACTCAAGAATAAAGAACCTAAAATCCACAATAAAAGCAAACTACTCAATGTAAAATCAAATAAGCATGTTCATGTGCAATTCTCAGAAAACAAAATGCAAATGGAACAATAATTTTAAAAGGTACTCAGATTCATTATGAATATGAAAATGAAAATGAAGAATAATAAAACAATATTCATACCTATCATATTGATGATGATGAAAACTTTCAAGAAAGTGTTAGTGAGAATGTGAGGAAAGATCTCTCATGCATTGCTATGGGAATGTAAACTGTTAAAATTATATGTTAGTTGCTCAGTCGTGTCCGACTCTTTGTGACCCCATGGTCTCTCCATGGGATTTCCCAGGCAAGAATACTGGAGTGGGTTTCCATTCCCTTCTCTAGGGAATCTTCCCAACCCAGGATTCAAACCTGGGGTCTCCTGCATTGCAGGCAGATTCTTTACAGTCGGAGCTACCAAGGATAGCTCTGGTAAAATTATATTGGAGAACAATTTAGGATACTCAGTAAAGGTACATATAATGTACAACCAAGACATTCTATGCCAAGAAATATATGCCAAAGATTCTCTAGGATATGCATGTATCAGTGTCCTCATTTCACAGATAAGTGAAATGAACGCTTAGTTTCTTTTACTATTAAATGAACTAATATACGTAAGTCATTTCTATGCCTGGTACATATTAAGCTTTTTTAAAAATAATTTCATTTATTTATTTATTTTTGGCGGTGCTGGGTCTTTGTTGCTGCATGGGCTTTTCTCTCGTTGTGGCAAGTGGGGACCGCTCTCTAGTTGCAGTGCATGGGTTTCTCATTTCAGTGGCTTCTCTTGTTGTGGGGCGTGGGCTCCAGGGCGTGCAGGCTTCAGTCGCCGTGGCTCGGAAGCTGCGACTCCGGGGCTTTGGCGCGCAGGATAGTTGTGGCCCACGGGTTGGTTTCTCTGCAGCATGTGGGATCTACCCAGATTAGAGATTGAACCCGTGTCTCCTGTATTGGCAGGCGGATTCTTTACCACGGAGCCACCAGGGAAGCCCTAAGCCATTTATTAAGCATATAGCATCATCATCAACATTATCATCATTATCATCATGAATAATCAGCTGTAGATTAAATTCCATAGATCGATCAACATCATCATTGACAACAACACATTTTAAGTGCTTCATTGTCTCATCCCTGGAGGGATATTCAAACATGAATTAAAAAAACCTGCCACGTTTTGATCAGAATATGAAATACGGAGGGCATTCTTCTCTCTCCATTAGAGGACCTAGAACTGCAGTCATGCTTGTTTCCAATGTTAACAGTGTGGCTTCTCTTTTTAAAATTAAACTCTTATTTTTTGTTAAAACTTTATTTCTTAAAAAAAAAAAAAAAAAAAAACTTTATTTCTTAGAAGTTTTAGGTTCACAGCAAAATTGAAAGTATAGAGATTTCCCATATATGCCCTGCCCTTATACATGCACTGTTGCTGCTGCTGCTAAGTCGCTTCAGTCATGTCTGACTCTGTGCGACCCCACAGACGGCAGCCCACCAGGCTCCCCCATCCCTGGGACTCTCCAGGCAAGAACACTGGAGTGGGTTGCCATTTCCTTCTCCAATGCATGAAAGTGAAACATGAAAGTGAAGTCGCTCAGTCGAGTCCGACTCTTGGCGACCCCATGGATTGCAGCCCACCAGGCTCCTCCGTCCATGGGATTTTCCAGGCAAGAGTACTGGAGTGCGGTGCCATGCACAGCCTCCTCATTACCGCCTCTTCATTAGAGTTGTCATTTGTTACAGCTGATGGACTTTTACTGACCCATCATTATCACCCAAAGTTCAGTGTCCATAAGGTTCACCTCTGGTGTTATTCTATAGGTCTAGAGAAATGTATTCTGATCCGTATTCATCATCATGGTATACAATGTATTCTCAATGCCCTAAAAATCCTCTCTTCTCTGCCTATTCACCCCTCCTCTCCCCACATGAATCCCTGGCACCCATCGATGCTTTTACTGTCTTATGGTTTGGCATTTTCCAGATGCCATATAGTTGGAATCACAGAATATGTAACCTTTTCAGGTTGACTTCTTTCATTGGCATGCATGCTCAGTTGGTAAGTTATGTCCAACTCTTTGTACCCTATGGATTGTAACCTGCCAGGCTCCTCTGTCTATAGGTTTTCCCAGGCAAGAATACTGGAATAAGTTGTCATTTCTTTCTCCAGGGGATCTTCTCGATCCAGGGATTGAACCTGTATCTCCAGCATCTTCTTTTATTGACAGGCAGATTCTTTACCACTGAGCCACTCGGGAAGCCCCTCTTTCACTTAGTGATGTGCATTTAAGATTCCTCCACATGTTTTCATGGCTTGATAGTTCCTCCCTTTTTAGTGCTGAGTAATATTCCACTGTCTGGTTGTGCCACATTTTAGTTACACAATTACCCACTGAAGATATATCTTGATTGCTTTCCATTTTGGTGATTATGAATACAGATGCTAAAAATACCTGTGCATGTTTTTGCATGGACATGTTTTCAACTCCTTTGGATAAATACCAAAGAGCACAATTGGTGGATTATATGATAAAACTATGTTTAATTTTGTAAGAAACTGCCCAACTATCTTCCAATGTGGTTGTACCATTTTGCATTCCCATCAGCAATAAATGAGAGTTTCTAGTGCTCTATATCCCCACCAGCATTTGGTGGTGGTAGTGTTGTGGACTTTGGTGATTTTAATAGTAGTAGGTATGTGTTGTTGTTTAGTCAGTAAGTTGTGTCCTACTCTTTTTTGAGATTCCATGGCCTGTAGCCTGCCAGGCTCCTCTGTCCCTGGGATTTTCCAGGCAAGAATATTGTAATGGGTTGCTATTTCCTTCTCCAGGGGATCTTCCCCACCCAGGGATTGAACCTGGGTCTCCTACATTGTAGGCTTTACTGCTGAGCCACCAGGGAAGATGTGTAGTGATATCTGATTATTGTTTTCAGTGTGGCCATTAGAGGACGTGAAGACCACATTCTGATCCTTATACAACACTTCGGACCCGCCCCACGCACTGGCCCTCTGGGTTGTGTTTCACTGTGTGTGTGTGTGTGTGTNGATCCCATCTCGGCGGTGGCAGATACCAGAAAGACAGGGTTTTAGATATTTCCTTAAAACGCAGAGCTCTGCATAAAGATTGCCTGGGGCAGATGTAACAGCAAGACTAAGAAGGCTGGAGGGAAAGCATTAGAAACCAGCCTAAACAGGAAAAGCAATCCTGATGAAGTTTAGCAAAGTTGACCTGGTGTGTTAAATGGTGTTCCAGGAGAAATCTGAAAGCTTCTGGTTTACAACAAGAATCCAAAAAGAGAGGTGTCCGGGCCCGAGGAATCTCCTAAGGGGACCAAATGGATACGTGGGTATCTGTCTCCAAAAAAAAAACAACTCTAAAAAGGGCTTAGTCTCTAGCCCGCTGAGGGCCTGCCTAGCGCAGAGGCTGGGTTCGAGCCGCTCGGCTACCTCAAAAGCCCGGAGGCGGGAGCTCCAGTCCGGCCCGGGAGTGGCCGGCGGGGTGGGCTCTGGCCGCCCGCACACTGGGCATGCGCAGCAGGGGGTGGCCCGCCGAGTCGGCTGTGGGAGCGGTGACGAGTCCGGAAGCGCCTGCGCGCGCCCCTCTGCACGAGAACTAGTTTTGTTTCCAGTCGCTGGGACCGGAGCCCGTCAGAGAGAACCCCGGGCAGGACCGGCTCGACACCCGGCGACCCCGCAGCGATGTCCAGCAACAGCTTCGCTTACAATGAGCAGTCGGGAGGAGGGGAGGCGACGGAGCTGGGTCAGGAGGCGACCTCAGCCATTTCCCCCTCCGGCGCCTTCGGCCTCTTTAGCAGCGATGTGAAGAAGTGAGGAGAAAGGCTTGGGGCGTGGGGCCGGGACTGAGGGGCTGGGGCTCCCGGGACGGGGGCAGGCTCGCCCTGAGACGGTCCGGGAGCGGAGCGGGCGTTTCCTGCCGCGGTATCACTTGGGAGTGGTGGGAGTGGTTGGGAGTTTGGGTTGAGAGTGTGGAGGGTTCTCTAGGAGTTTATAGTGAAAAAGAACCTTTGGGACCGCTTAGGTGCCACCCCCAAAGACCCCGATTGAGTTGGTCTGGGGCCCAGGAGTCTGAATTTTGGGCAGACACTTCAAGCTAGTTTAAAGTTTGCTTGATGACACCTGGAGAAATTCTCTCGCTAGGGTGGAAGGATTCACGTTTGGGGAGCTGAGGGAGTTAGATTGTGTCTTATGGCAAACTGTTCTGTGACCCTTGAGTGTGGAAGCAAGGAGGTGTTTTAGGCGCTTTATGAATGAACAAGCTGGTTTATTCAGACACCAGTGTTCCCGGAAAATGTCTTTTGCATTACAGACCAAAAAAGAAAAAACAAAATCCCCCACCAAAAAACAAACCCTCAAACCAAAAAACAAAGCTCGGAAAACAGTTAAGAAGCGGATGAGGAGAATATTTAGAGTGTGGGCAAGTAGCACAATTTTGCAAATAATGTGGATTTTAAAAATGAACCCTAAACAATGTATACGTGTGTGTTCTTTTTTTAAAGTTATTACGAGTATTTTAAGTACCACCGAAAAAGGGAAAGAAAACACCCCACTCTTTTTTTTTTTTTTTTTTTGTGGTGGGGAAGAGGGAGTGATTTTAAACTTACAGAATTCTGGTAACTTTGCATTTTTTGGTAATCATTTTTACATTTTTTCTTATTTTTGATCTCTCAGTACTTACTGAACATAATAGGCTGACACTAGATTTATGCTGAACTTAAGGTAAAGTAGCTACGCTGGTGGCTTTGCGGTGTCAGAAAGATAAATGAAAATTAATTTTATTTAATTAATTTATTTGATTAAAATTTAATGTAATTAATTTTATTTTAAAAGGCATCCTGGAAATTGCTAGTAGTTGAAGTTGAGATTACATTTTGACTGTATTAAGCTAACTGAAATCTGTGGAGTGTGTGGAATAGAGTTTTTTGTTTATTTCCTTATTCTCAGGTTAGCAAAGTTTATAAGTAATGTAACTTCAGTAATTTTTCATTTTTCCTTCTATACATTTAGATGATGGATTATTCCAACAAGAAGCTTGTTGCAGTTCTGTTGTTCTATTAGCAGATATTTCAACTGTTAAATTAATGTTTAAGTCTGTAGAGTCTGTTTTGCATGTGATATGCTTACAGTTGATTTACTTTTATGGACTGTGAACTTCTAAGATGTTTTCCTCTTAGAGCCTTTCATTTCCTATTTTGTCAGATTTGGGTCTAATTTTGAAAAAAATGTGTGGTTTTGACTGTGACCAGTGTTACTGAGGTGACTGAGCATGTTGGAGTTGAAATAAAAATAGCTGACTTTGAGTACTTATACCCACTACTTTACACTGATTATCTCATTTGGTCCCCCTGACAACTGTCTGGCTGAGTGAGTGTGACTTTCCGGTGCCACAGAGGATATAGAGCAACCCAAAGATACTTTGATTCCACTTTGCAGATGAGAAAATTGGAGCACAAATGGTTAATTTGCCTAAGATAACAGAACTAGAACACTGCGCTGCCTGAGTTTGAACTCACAGTCTCATCTCAGAGCCCATTCTCTTGAGTATTTGGATATGCTGTTTGACGAAGTTTATTGTACCTTGGTCTTCCCTTGTATTGCAGTTGGTAAAGAATCTGCCTGCAATGCAGGAGACCTGGGTTTGATTCCTGCCTTGGTGGGGAAGATCTCCTGGAGAAGGAAATAATTTTATCTTATTAGAGAATGCATACAAATCATTAAAACTTTAGTAGTCGTAAACAGTGTATTATGACCTTGAGGCTTTCAGGAATTAGAAACATTTTGGCCATTGAATTGTAAACTAGTGGGGTTGTACAGAAACAGGGACCTGTATTTTGGAAGTGGTCACTTAAACTCTCTTGAGCTTACATTCTCTCATTTATAAAAATGTGATATTTCTTGCCTTTTAAAAAAACCCAAATGACAAAATTTATGTAAAAAACTTCAAGCTTACCCTGATCCTGTACTCTGATTTTTTTTTTATCAAAGTATAATTGACATCAACATGTTACTTTCAGATATACACCATAATGTTCAGTAGGTTTTTTATATATTGAGAAATTATCACCACAGCAAGTCTGGTTAACATCTGTCACCATACTTACAGTTTGGTTCCCCCACCCCCCTCGAATGAGGACTTTAAAGATTCACTTTTAGCAATTTTCAAATATGCAATACAGTATTATTAACTGTAGTTACCATGCTGTACATTATACCCCCCTGACTTATTTATTTTATAGCTGGAACTTTGTGCCTTGGACTTCTTTCACCCCTCTCCCACAACCTCTGGTCTCATTTTTGATGATTTACTTTGAATGATTTTGAGTTTGCAAAAAAGTTGCAAGAATAATACAGAGAACTACTCTTGATGCAGGCTCAGTTTTTAAAAAATTACTACATTGCTTTATTTCTCTTTCTTTCTCCATCCATACATAGACATACACACATTCGTATTGTTCTCTCTTCTGACCCATTACCTTAGCATGTATTTTTTAAGAAGAAGGATATTCTCATTCATAACTGCAGCACTGTTAGGGTTAGGAAGTTTATCATTAGTACAATTTACAGTCTATAATCCTGTGTTATTTGTCCCAATAAATACTTTTAATTTTTTTTAGCATTTTTTTTCTCTAGTGTAGAATCCGGTCCAAGATTATGTAGTTTACTTAGTTCTCATATCTCTTTAATCTCCTTTACTCTGGAATAGTTACTTAGCCTTTGTCTTTCACTGCCTTGATATTTTTGAAGAACACAAGCCAATTACTTTATAGCATGTTAATCAGTTTGCCTTTGCTGGTGTTTCCTCACGTTCTGATTCTTGTTAAATATCCCAGGCTGACGGGGGAGCCTGGTGGGCTGGCGTCTGTGGGGTCGCACAGAGTCGGACACGACTGAAGTGACTTAGCAGCAGCAATTCTACCTTCTTAGACTTTTTGTGTCAGGAGGCATCAGGTGCCCACCTTCATAATGTTAATTTTCCCCATTACAGGATTTTTTTCTAGTTACCTATGGGGGGACACTTTGAGATCATACAGGTGTTCTGCTCTTCGTTAGATCCACCATCCCCTGTACTTAGCCACCGTGTATGAATCTCCTGAACCAGTCTTTACTACAATGTCTGCAGTGGTGATGTTTTTACTGGAGGATAATTGCTTTACAGTTTTGAGGTGGTCTCTGCCACACATCAGCACGAATCAGTCATAATTGTGTGTGTGTGTGTGTGTGTGTGTGTGTGTGTGTATTCCCTCCCTCTGGAGCCTCCCCCTCCCAACCCCCAGTTCTGTCCCTCTAGGTCATCACAGAGTGTGTGTGTGTGTATTCCCTCCCCCTGGAGCCTCCCCTGTGTGTGTGTGTATTCCCTCCCTCTGGAGCCTCCCGTGTGTGTGTGTGTGTGTGTGTGTGTGTGTGTATTCCCTCCCTCTGGAGCCTCCCCCTCCCAACCCCCAGTTCTGTCCCTCTAGGTCATCACAGAGTGTGTGTGTGTGTATTCCCTCCCCCTGGAGCCTCCCCTGTGTGTGTGTGTATTCCCTCCCTCTGGAGCCTCCCCTGTGTGTGTGTGTGTGCCCTGTGTGTGTGTGTGTATTCCCTCCCTCTGGAGCCTCCCCTGTGTGTGTGTGTGTGTGTGTGTGTGTATATTCTCTCCCTCTGGAGCCTCCCCTGTGCGTGTGTGTGTGTGTGTGTGTGTGAGTGTGTATTCCCTTCCTCTGGAGCCTCCCCCTCCCAGCCCCCAGTTCTATCCCTCTAGGTCATCACGGAGCACTAGGCTGGGCTCCCTTTGTTATATAGCAGCTTCCTGACAATTAATCTATTTTACACAGGAGAGTATATATATATATATGTCAATGCTACTACTTTCTCAATTTCTCCTAGCCTCCCTTTCACGCAGTGTTCAGAAGTCTGTTCTCTACCTCTGTGCCTCCATGTCTTCTCTGTAAATAGGTTCACTGTTTTCCTAGATTCCATATATATATGTTGAAAGAAAAGTGAAGGTGTTAGTCGCTCAGTCATATTTGACTCTGCAACCCCGTGGACTGTAGTCTGCCAGGCTCCTCTATCCATTGGATTCTCCAGGTAAGAATTCTGGAGTGGGTTGCCATTCCTTTCTCCAGGGGATCTTCCTGATCCAGGGATTGAACCCAGGGCTCCTGCATTGCAGGCAGATTCTTTACTGACTGAGCCACTAGGTGTTAATACATGATGTTTGTTTTTCTCTTTTTGACTTATTTCATTCAGTATAAGAGATTCTGGGTTCATCCACCTCACTACAACGGACTCAAATTAGTTTCTTTTTATGGCTGAATAATATCCCTATATATATATAAATATAATACCCCCCNCCCCGCCCCACCCCCTACAACTTCTGTGTTGACATCTAGGTTGCTTCCATGTCCTCACTGGGAGAAATAGTGCTGCAGTGAACATTAGGGTACATGTGCCTTTTAGAATTGTGGATTTCTCAGGGTATATGCCCACTAGTGGGATTGCTGGGTCACATGGTAGTTTTGTTCCTCGTTTGTTAAGGAGTCCATACTGTTCTCCGTATTGGCTGTACCAGTTTACATTCCCGCCAGCAGTGCAGTAGAGTCCCCCTTTCTCCATAATCTCCAGCATTTATTATTTGTAGTTTTCTTTTTTATGATGGCTGTTCTGATTGGTGTGAGGTGTTTTCTTTTGTCTTAAATGCTTATTTTAACCAGTTTGGCTGTGTGTGTATAATTTAAAATAGTAATTATTAAAAATTTGTTTTTGGGTTAAGCATTTAATTAGAAATTAATTTCTAGAAACAGACAATACTAATTAGTTTTTTTTTAACAATGGTAAACTACTAAATTTCTGAATCTCTTTTTTATTTTTGAGAACTTCATAGTGTATTAGAAAGAGTATTGGACCTAGAGTGAAAAGACCTGGGTTTAAGTTGATGTTTTCTGCTTGTAGTAATGTTCCTTTGTTCAAGTTGCTTGATCTCTTCAGACTTCAGTGCCTTTATTTCTAGGGAGGGTATAATACTTGTTGAAATGACTTCTGAACTAGAGTAGTAACTAACACTATTTGGAAAAGTTCTTGAAAGCTTCACTGAGGTGGTAATATATTAGGTCGTAAAGCCTGAGAAGATTTTTGCCAGTTGGAGAATAGGGGGAGTTCTTCAGGCAAAGTATATAGAAACCAGGAGAGCTGCAAAAGAAAGTGCATGTTTAGATGAAATATAGATTCAAGCATCAGCTTTTAGAATTGTGGGTAGTACTTAAATTATGGGAATGGATGAAATCGCCCAGGGAGAACTTTTCTTTTTAGGAGAAGAGGCAGTTTAGACAAAACTGTAGGGAGCATCAACATTTAAGGTGTGAATGAATGAACAACTAGGGAAGGAGACAGTGCTCAGAGGGCTAGGAAACCAGAGGAAAGTTTAAAAAAAAAAAAAGCAAGCTGAAAGGAGCAAGGAAGTGGTTAACTATGTTAGGAGTTGCTGAGAGAAGGCAGATGAAATGAAGGCTGAAAAGTGGCCATTGGATTTAACAATTCAAAGGTAACCAACGTAGCATTTTTTTCAGTCCTTGCTGAAATTGGGGTGGTGTTTTCATTTGTTAGATTTGCAGAGCTGATGTAGCCCCAAAGGACTGCATGCTTTTCTGCTGTCTTACTGTGTCGTGTAGTATGATGTAATCAATACATCAGTGTTTTTGCATTGCCAATGATAAAGCCTAGGTTACTTTTTTAACTTAAATTTTATTTATTGTCAGCTTTATGTTATCCATGAAAATTACATTACATATAACTCTTTAACCTTTACTATCAGTGTTTCTCAGTGGAGGCCGCTAGGAATTTTACATGGGTCTCTGGTGTGTGTACATTATGGTAGGGTACAGTCCAAAGGGTCACAAAGAGTTGGATATGACTGAGTGACTGGGCACACAACAGACAATACATCTAGCTCTATCCACACTACTTTTTCTCACTTTCAAGGGGCTTATAGAAATGTGTCTGAATGAGAGTAACCTTTTTATAGGGATGTTCTCGAGTTAACTTTATTGAAAGTAAAGATGAACCAGTCCTATCGACCAAGAAAATGCAGAAGGCTACAAATAAAATAACTTATTTGGGGTCTTAAGATTTGCACTTCGAGATTGTACAGTGGTAAAGAGTCCAGAGTCTTATAAAGATGAAAGCCACAAAGTCGTTATCTGGCAAGAACTATGGTTGACCACTATGCAAGGAAGTATTTGCTCTTAATGAATAGGCTGTCATGAGTTCCTTTAGAGTAAGGGTTGGATAAATATTTTGAGTTTCTGGAACATTGGGCACATACTCTGGATATCTCCGTTACGATAGTAAGTGGTCGAAGTTCAGATTCCATCTGGGCCATTGTCGTCAAGTCACGCTTCATCAGTGGCCTCCCGGCTCTGCTTTAGAGAGCTCTCCAGCCACTGCTGACTTCATTTTATTTTCTTTTTACAGCCCCAGATGTCTTGTCAACAAGGCCAACAGTGCCTTGTTGATAGTAACACACTGTTTTATTTTTTGTTTTTGTATTCCAGTTTTGTTGAGATATAATTGATATACAGCACTGTATGAGCTTAAGGTATACAACATAATGATTTGACTTACATATATCATGAAATTATTACCACAGTAAATTTAATGAACATCCATCATCTCATATAAATGTAACATTAAAGAAATAGAAAATAATTTTTTCCCTTGTGATGAGAACTCTTAGGATTTACTTAACAATTTTCACTTATAAAGTATAGCAGTGTTAGTTATATTATCATGTTGTATAGTACATTCCCAGTTGTGAGATAAAGTACTTAAAACTGGAAATCTGTACCTTTTGACTGTCTTTATCCAATTTCCCCACACCCCAATCTCCCTACTTCTGGTAACCACAAATCTGATCTCTTTTTCTGTAAGTTTGTATGTTTGTTTTTGGTGAGTAATAGACCTGTCACATACTACGTTAGTTCTTGGTACACAGCACAGTGGTTCAATATTTCTATACATTTCCAAATGATCACTTGATAAGTCTAGCTGGTATCTCCTGCCATACAAAGATACTTCATATTTATTGACTGTATTCTCGAGACTGTACATTTCATTACCCATGACTCATTTATTTTGTAACTGAATTTTGTACACTGATTCCTTCTTCCCCCAAAACCATCTGTTTGTTCTTTGTATCTGTGATTCTATTTCTGTTTAGTTATGTTTGTTCATTTGATTTTCTCAATTCTATGTATATCCTTCCCTGTCTGACTTGTTGCCCTTAGCATAATACCCTTTGGTCATTACATGTAGAAAATGCAAGATTTCATTCTTTTTTATGGGTGTGTGTTCTTTGGAGGGAATGATGCTAAAGCTGAAGCTCCAGTACTTTGGCCCCCTCATGCGAAGAGTTGACTCATTAGAAAAGACTCTGATGCTGGGAGGGATTGGGGGGCAGGAGGAGAAGGGGATGACAGGGGATGAGATGGCTGGATGGCACCACCGACTCAATGGACGTGAGTTTGAGTGAACTCAGGGAGTTGGTGATGGACGGGGGGCCTGGCATGCTGCGATTCATGGGGTCACAAAGAGTCGGACACGACTGAGCGACTGAACTGAACTGAACTGAACTGAATATCCACTGTGTTTTGTGTGTTGTCTGTGTGTGTGTGTATATATATATATATATATATATATATATACACACCATGTATTCTTTGGCCATTCATCTATCAGTGGACACTTAGATCACTTTCTTGGCTATTTAAATAATGCTGCAGTGAACTTATGGTGCATATATTTTTTCAAATTACTGTTTTTGTTTTCTTTGAATAAATACCCAGGAGTGGAATTGCTAAATCATATGATACCTGCTTTTGATTTTTTGAGGAACCTCCATACCCTTATGGCTGCAGCAATTTACAGTGTCATCAACAGTGTCCCTTTTTTTCCCACGTCTTTGCCATTTTTTATTGAGTTGTGTGGTTTTTCTGATACTGACTTGTATGAGCTGTTTATATAGTTTGGACATTAATCCCTTGTCACTAATATCATTTGCAGATATTTTCTCCCATTCCATAGGTTGTCTCTTTCTTTGGTTGATTGTTTCCTTTGCTGTGAAAACACTTTTAATTAGATCCACTTATCTATTTTTGCTTTTATCTCTTTTGTCTTAGGAGACAGGTCCAAAAAAAATAGTTATGATTTATGTCAGTATTCCGCCTCTGTCTTTTTCTAGACGTTTTAGGGTTTCAGGTCTCACATGTAGGTCTTCAATCCATTTTGAGTTTATTTTTATATATGCTGTGAGGTAATGTTCCAACCTCCACTTTTACATGCAGCTTGTTGAGGAGACTGTCCTTTCTATGTTGTACCTTAAACTCTCGGTTGGTGTCAGCCTGTAGGTAGGGGGACCAGGCCCAGGGGCTCCTGGAGCTGGTGCCAGACTGCTGGTGAGTGGGCGTGTCCTACCCGCTGGCTGGAGGGCCTTGTTTGTGCCAGGTCTGGTGCCCCAGCCCTGGTGGATGAGGCTGGGCCCAGGACTAGTGCTGGCCTGCTGGCAGGTGGGGAGGGTGGGATCGACGGGCTGCTGGACCCAGGGCTCTTGCTCACGCATTGGTGGGTGGGCTGCGTCCTGAGCCTTCTGGTAGACAGGGTGGGTCCTGGGGTTGCTGAGGGCTCGGGGGGTCCTGTGGCAGCTGGCCCATTGGTGGGCAGGACTGGGTCCCCCCAGCTACTCTTTGGTCTAGAGTGTTCCAGGACTGGTGCCTGTGGGCTGGTGGGTGGGCTGGGTCCTGACACTAGTTAACTAGCAGAGAATTCCTAAATGACACTTGCCAGGCACCAGTATCCCTGTGAGCCACCAACGAATCCCTTAATTAGATCGTGTAGTCTATGTGAAGATGCCTAGCAAAGTGTTTGGCTCATAATTTTGCATGATAAATATTTTAGATACTTTACTTAATGCCTGATCATTAACTGATTCAGATTCTACTAATATTTACTGTCTGTTTAGCCAGTGTAGTTAAAAATAAACATGACCAGATTCTGTGGCCCTTATACAGAAGGAAAAACCTAACCTGCTATCCCTATTAATGTATTATTGCATTACCATGAAGGCCCCAAACAGCCATTTTCTTTATGTCATTGCTTCAGGTTTTGTTGTGGTCAGGATTAATTGACTTAGAATTGTCATGCAGGTGGGTGTTGAATGAATTTTATAATCAAGATTTTGAAGTCTATACTATTCTTCAAATAGCATTTTTATTTGCAAATGTGGGATTATACCATAAGTATAATTAATTCTTATGTGTTTTCAGCAGATAAGACTTTAGCTTACATTTAAGAATATATTTGGTGAGATAAGGCTAATGTGAACTAATATGAGTAGTACAAATATATAGTGTTAAATAGTGTAGTAATTCTCAAGTTTTCAGTGTGATATACCTAACAAAACATGACTTATTATAAGCCTTTATTTTTTTTTTCCCTGAATGAATAGTGCATTTTAATGTGAACTTGGCCCACTGAGTTTTTTTTTTTTAAACTTGTTATTTTGTATTAGGTTGTAGTCAGTTAACAGGGCTTCCCTGATAGCTCCATTGGTAAAGAATCCGCCTGCAATGCAGGAGATCCCAGATCAGTTCCTGGGTCGGGAAGATCCTCTGGAGCAGAGATAGGCTATCCACTCCAGTATTCTTGGGCTTCCCTTGTGGCTCAGCTGGTAAAGACTCTGCCTGCAATGTGGGAGACCTGGGTTTGATCCCTGGGTTGGGAAGATCCCCTGGAGAAGGGAAAGGCTACCCACTCCAATATTGTGGCCTGGAGAATTCCATGGACTAGTTGGACACACGGAGTGACTTTCACTTTCATAGCAGATTAACAAACAATACTGTGATAATTTCAGGTGAACAGCAAAGGGACTCAGCCGTACATACACATGTGTCTGTAAGCCTTTATGTTTGTAAACAGTGATTTACTGAAGAAAATGAACATGCTGGAATTTTGAAATGTCAAACACATTTTAGTCTGAGATGCTGAAAATGCTGGAGCTCTGAGTTGTTAGCATATTATGAAGAGGCACAGGCTCTTCCTTGTGAGTTCCTTTCTCGTGTTTAGGAATTCGGTGCTGCTGGTATGAAAATATACTCCATTAATGATTTCTGTAGCGTATTTTTGTCCTTGTCATCATCTTTGATTTCTGAAGATTTAATTCCTTTGAGTTCTGATAACTGCTCATCTTGTTAATTCTGCTTAGCTTGTTGGAATTTATGGCCACTTAATCTAGTTAGGGCGATGTTAACAGCGTAGTTGCCATGCTGTATATGTAAATTGGGCCCTAGTGTTTCTATTTACAAGGAGCATATGAAATATAAGGCAGTTTGAGTGCTTATTTTATTTTGGCCGCACTGTGGCTTGTGGGATCTTAGCTCCCTGCCCAGGGACTGAATCCTGGCCGTGACAGTGAGAGCACTGAGTCCTAGCTACTGGGCCACTAGGCAACCCCCAGTTTCAGTGTTTTTATTGCTCTTTTACGAAGTAAATGTCGTTTCTTCCAAGATGGCTGTTAACAAAAGAGGAAGCTGTATAGTGATATCTGCAGTTTGTTTCTGGGTAGATGAGTTAGTTGTTTTTGTCTTCACGTGAGTAGGACTGTTAGTTCTACAAAGGGCTAGCTATTCAGGTTAAGGATTGTCACTTTTAGTGGTGCAGTAGGGTTCCTATAATTTAATTCTTGAAATGTTCTTCAAATCAAATAAGATTTTATCACATTGAACAAAAAAAGTGATGAAATACTGCAGAGTCCTGCTTTGCAATAGATTATAACGGTTCTATTCTATTTGCTTAGCTTGCATTTCTTCTTGGAGGAGATTCAATTCTGACTTTTACAGTTTATCTTAAATACTCAACCAAGAAAATATAGAATATGTTATTTTGAGAACATTGATTTTGTGAAATCTAAGGAGAAAATGTAGAATATTTAAAATCAAGCCTTACTTTTAAATCCCAGGATGTGAGATATTATTTCTAAAAATATTTAGAATTTGAGGTAACATTGCTAGAACTGAATGAGTAAAACCGAAAAGATCAGACAGATGGTGGGTTGAAATGTTCTTTTTTTACTGCAGAAAAGTTACAAATGCTCATGGAATGACAAATGTTTTATAGTGAAATAATTTGACAGTATTGCATTTGTGAATATAAATGAACTACTGACAAAAACAAATTGCCTGCAGTCCAAATTCAAAATTTAAAGTGAAGAGCCCAAAGTAGAATAATCAAGAAGGAAATGATTTTCCTATATTTCACATTATTATGAATAACATTCTTTGGGTTATATGCTTAGGGAAGACTTGTTTAACATGTCAGCTGGAAAGAGTTCATAGATCTACAAAAGTGGACAATTTATAGTCAATGTCTGCTTATTGATGGGCCGATTACTTGTATTGCTGATAGGGACTGACCTAATTAGAAGGCCAGTGTCTTTAATCTGGCAGCTGAGTGAGGTGGCATGCCAGCTGGATAAACGAGAGGCTTATGAATAAGGCTGGTCCCAAGATCATGGGTTGGCTGAGCTTTACTCTAGGAATAGGTTACTTAAAATTTCTTAAAGCCTAGGTTAAGGATGTAGTCATAAAGAATGAGGGGGAAATTAAGTACTATGGGGGCGGGAAGGTAGGGGGAAGAGCAGAAGGTGGGGGGCCAGGTTGTGTAGGGCCTTGTGAGGACTTTGGATTTTACTCTTGAGTGTGAAGAGAAGCCATTGGAAGGTTTTGAGCAGAATGGGCATTTAGAAGTCAGTCAGTCATTATTAAGTGCCTATTGTGTGCCAGATGTATTTCTTTTTTCAAAGAGGTTATGGTCTGTAGGATACTTGAGACCTTTTTATATTCATTTCTAATGTTTCTTTCTATAACCTAAAAAATATAGAAGTAACTTAACAGATTTAACAAATATGAGTGCCTTCTTATGCTTGGTACTCTTCTTAATGCTGGGGATTAATCAATCAGTGGGCAAACTGCCTGTTTCATGGAGTATATTCCGATCTGAAGAAGATAAGCAATAAAATAAGTCAATATATGGTCAGTCATTTGATAACAGGGAGCCCTATAGAGAAAAATAAGGCAGGGAAAGGATAGAGAATTAAGATGGAGGTTGGGTTGAGTTTGACATAGCAGGGTAAAGAAAAGATGCTTGTGAATACCTGGAGTAGGTGAGGGAGTGACTTGCAGATGTATGGGGAGAAAGAAGTCTTCAGTCAGAGGAATTGTGTGTGCTCAGGCTCTGAGGCAGAAGAACTTCTGACCTAGGAGCGTAGCAAAGAGGCCAGTATGTCTGTGCAGAGTGAATGAAGGAGGAGGGGGAAGTAGTAGATGAGATCAAAGAGGTAAGGACCAGATTGTATAGGGCTTTTTGTACATCCTTGTAAGGACTTGGATTTTACTCTGTGTGAGAAGGAAGCCATTGGAGGGTTTTGAACTGAAGAGTGTGATGACCCAACTTATGTTTTTAATATATCGTTTGTCTCCTGAACTAGGAATAGACTGCAGATCTGAGGCAGGGACCAGCAAGGACACCCTACGGTAATCCAGGAAAGAAAAGCTGATGCCTCGATCTGATCAGTGGTAGTGGGGAGCAGTGATTGGATTCTGGATATATTTTGAAAGTAGATCCAGTGAGAATTGCTGATGGTTTGGATGGTGGTATGTGAGAGAAAAAGATATCAAGGATGGACACAAGCTTTTTGCCTAAACAGCTGGAAGTTTGGGATTGGTATCAACTGAAATGAAGAAGACTGTATATAGAGGAACTTTTTAAAGAGGGGAGATGTTCAGGAGCTTGAGCACGTTAAGTGTGAGACACCTATTAGGCATCCGAGTAGAGATACTAAATAGACAGTTGGATACATGAGTCGAGCTTAGGGAAGACTTAGGCTAGAGACAGAGTTTGGGAGCCATAAGATGATACAAATGCTGTGGTCAGTTAAAAGTAAATTAGAGACTTCCCTGGAGAAGGCAGTGGCACCCCACTCCAGTACTCTTGCCTGGAAAATCCCATGGACGGAGGAGCCTGGTAGGCTGCAGTCCATGGGGTCGCTAAGAGTCGGATGTGACTGAGCAACTTCACTTTCACTTTTCACTTTCATTCATTAGAGGAGGAAATGGCAACCCACTCCAGTGTTCTTGCCTGAAGAATCCCAGGGACGGCGGAGCTTGGTGGGCTGCCTTCTGTGGGGTAGCTCAGAGTCTGACACGACTGAAGTGACTTAGCAGCAGCAGCAGAGACTTCTCTGGCAGTCTGGTGGTTAAGACTTCACCTTCCAATGCTGGGGGTGCAAGCGCGATCCCTGGTCAGGGAGTTATGATCCCACAAGGCTCGTGGCCAAAAAACCAAAACATAAGACAGCAATAATAGTGTAACAAATTCAATAAAACTAAAAATGGTCCACATCAAAAAAAAAATCTCAAAAAATAGTAAGTAAAGTTAAAAATAGACCGATCTTAAATTTTCTGCCTGTCTGACAGTATCAACAGTTACAAAATAACGGATTGGATTTCCCAAGGTGATTGGATCCTTGAACATTTCTTTAAAAAGAAAATGTAGTTAAATTTCTGGAAGTCAGATAGATTTTGTTTATACACACAGATACACACATACACACAGAGCCATCTTTCTTGGTACCTTATATAGTACTTAACAAATGATTTTGGATAATAGTCATTACAAATGATTCCCCCCCTTTTTTTTAGCATTTTTAGTATTTTAAAACTTTTCATTAATATGGTAAAAATTATNTATTTGATATTAATATGGTAAAAATTATAAAAATTTTCAGTATTATTTGGTCAATATCATGTTTTATATTTAAAAAATTTAAAAATACATGTGGAAATAAATTAATCTTTTGAAAATTAACAATAGTTTTTTTCCAACAGAATGCAGAATTTGAAATAAACATGTAAAGCTCAGTGATTTGCATTTTCAGATTTTTTTTCCTGTCATAGGAAATGGTAGGACTTTTTTCTGTTTCTAGGTCTACATGGCCTTCATCAGGAAACTTGACAGGGCTGTGTGGCTTTTTAAAAAGATTGTGGTTAAAAATATATAACATAAAATTTACCATCTTAACCATTTTTAAGTATATATAATCCACTAGTGTTAAGTATACTCAAATTGTTGTTCAGCAGATCTCAGAACTATTTCATTTTGAGAACAGTGCCAAGTGATTTTTCCAAAACTGAATTTTTTACTGAGATTTTCAAGTGCTTCAGGGACAAAGCTTATCTAAGGTAGAGATTGCATATTGGTTTCCTCAATTCCCTAAATAGAAGGCTAATCCAAACTCATCAGATGGAAAACTTGCCTTCTGTGGCCTTGGAAAGTTCATTTTTTTCTTTTTAAGGATTTAAAAATTAATCTAGCTTTGAGTCGGCATATCTTATGAGCATAGTAGAAAACTTACATTTATTTTACTGTAGTTTGTGAATTTCTTGGAGGAAAACCTAATACTAATACTCATACTTGATGCACACACTGACTCTTTGGCATGTCTGTGTTTATGCCCATCTGCTCCTATGGCACCATGCCCATTGTTACAGTGCCATGCCAGTATCATTGGGGCATGTGAGCCAACAAAGATGAATTGTTTGGATGGAATACACTATTCTGTAATACAAATTAATTTTGAGCTGATGAATCTACATGAGATAATGTTAACCAAATATAGTCAAAGTAATGTCAGTGAAAATAAAATTTATTTTGACTTAGACAGAAGTGTATCACAGATGCTTTAGACTACTACTGAGAATAGTTGGAATTAGTGTTTATTATGGTTCCAGTGATCAGTTGTCTTTTCACAAAATTTTGAATTTAAGAGGAAAAATAATGCAACAGTTTTCTTGTGGTCGATTATAAAAATTAGGGAAGTATTGTGGTACCATAGGTTATGGATTTTATACTTATTCTATAATTCTTGAAATGTTTTCTTAGTAAATGGGAAGAATGTTGGATTTCCAAACAAGACTCAAGTTTAATTCTTTGCTGTTCCCTAATTCTGTGGTGTTATACTTGAAAATTATGTTTAGAATTTCTTACATGTGTAATTTTTTACTTGCATGTTACCCTTATATTCTCTGAGCTTCAGTTTCTTTACTAATTAAATAGTGAATAACTCCACATGCTTCCTAGAGAGTCTGTGATACTAAAATAAATAAATAAATAATGTTTTAAGTTCTAGAAAACAATACCGCTTTCAGATGACTAAATAAGTTAATTATGTTATCAAGGTAAGGCATGTTAGTAATAGAGAAAATGTATCACTTCCCCTGTACCCCCCTGAGATAATCACAATGAAAAAGTTCTTGTGTATCCTTCTAGAAAAAAATGTGTAAGCCAAATGATCATATATACGTATACTGTTACCAAATGATAATATAATAACATTTTAAAATGTTATTACACCAAATCTTTATAATTGTTCGTGCATTACACCTTCTCCCTCATATTTATTGGTTTTATTTTCTCAATGAAATACCTTATATGTCCTTTGTCCATTTCCCTGTTGGATCAACTCTTGTTGATTAGTTAAGGGTCTTTTGTATTCTAAGGAAATTAGCTCTCTTATGAGTTAAATTCCAAATTCACTTACTCTTAGTGCAAAAATTTTTTAACTTTCTGTGTTTATATTTATCAAATTTAAATGACTTTTGAGACTCCATGAGCCTTTTTAACCTTTTATTGAAGGTGGCAACTTTGGTTTATGGTGCTGTTAAATAGAAAAAAGAATTTTAGCTTGTTCCTAAGTAGCTGAATGACTCTGTGATATTTCCTTTAAAACTTTAAGGATGAGTAGTCACATTCTAGAAAGTATTCCTTACATCCTGAGCAAAAGTAAAATCTGCTTCCTGCTGCCGGCCAACAGAATAGTAGCTGAGGACTTTGGTAAAGGGTTTGGCAAATATGGAGACTTTCTGTGATGTATATATGACATCATGGTTTTTAAAACATGCACATGTAGAATGTATATATGGAAGATGTATGCTTAGTTTTTAACTTTTATTCGGGTCGTCGACTATTTTGAGAATCCAGTGAAACCTTAAGAGTTTTCCTGTATTCCTCTAAGGAACACGGTTAGCATATAGCTTATGTTCATTTATTCTTTCGACTAAATATTTATTGTGTGTTTAGTGTATTTGAGGAAACAACCATTGTGTGCATTTATAGACCCTTTGTAGACCTTTTGGTCTTTATTATCTGTGTTTATTCCTGCCATGTATCTTTGCAAAATTCCTGTGGTTGGCTCCTTGTCTTTTGTGATCTCAGCTTAATCGATCACTTCTACCTATAGAGACCTTTTGTGATTCCCCAATCTTACTTTAATTTTATTTCCCTATTTTAATTATTTGAATAGTACTTATTCTGTTTATATTTGTTTCCCTTCCCTTTCCCTCCCTCTCTCCCTCTTCTGTCATTTCTGTCATTCCCCTTCACCCCTACCCCACTCACCTGCGTTCTCACTTAGAATGTAAGTCCCAGTACTTAGAACAGTTCCTGAAACCTAGTGCATACCGAATAAATGAATGTGCTAGGCCCGGTGGTAAGTGCTTTACAATGATCTCATTAAGTTTAACAACCGTGTGAAAGATTCCTTTAGTTTTGTTGATTTTTATCTGTTGTAGTTTCTTTCTATTGTATTGAATTCTCCCCTTATTCTTTGTTTCTTTACTTGTTCTTTGAGTTTAACTTGCTGTTCTTCTTCTAGTTTCCTGAAATGGAAGCCTAGAATATTGATATTCAATCTTTCTTCTTTTATATTGCATTTCAGTTCAATTTGGTTGCTCACTCGTGTCCAACTCTTTGCGACCCCATGAAGTGCAGACTGCCAGGTCTCCCTGCACATCACCAACTGCCGGAGTTCACCCAAACTCATGTCCACTGAGTCGGTGATGCCATCCAACCATCTCATCCTCTGTCGTCCCCTTCTCCTGCCTTCAGTCTTTCCCAGCATCAGGGGCTTCTCCAGTGAGTCAGTTCTTTGGATCAGGTGGCCAAAGTATTGGAGTTTCAGTTTCTGTGTCAGTACTTCCAGTTAGAAATACAGATTTACTTCTAAGTGCTGCTTTTGCTGTATATCATGAGTTGTGAGATGTTGCAGTTTTGTTGGTTAGTTCAAAATATTTTCTAATATCCCTGATGATTTTTTCTTTGACCCATAGGTTATTTAAAGTGTGGTGCTTATCTTTCCAAACATCTGAGCATTTTCTAGTTTTTTTTTGTTTCCTTTTATGGATTTTTTAGTTAGATTCCATGTACCCTAAATGATTTTAGATCTTTGAAATTTGTTAAGATCTTATCCAGCATATAATTTTATTTTGATAAGTAGAGTTCTATGTGCACTTGAAAAGAATGTTTATTCTGCAGTTGTTGGATATACTGTTCTATGCATGTCAGGTTAAGCTGGTTATTTGTGTCCATATTTTCTACATCTTTATTGAATTTTTCTATCTACGTGTTCTAAGAGAGGTGTGTTAAAAGTGCCAGTCATGCTCATGGATATATGTCTTTCTTCTATTAGTTCTGCATTATAGATGGAAGTTTTCCTTTACAGATGAAAGGTATAAATTTAGAATAAATCCCATGTAAATTTAGAGTTGTCTTCCTTTTGAAATGATATCCTTTTATATCCTGGCAGCAGATCCTCAGCAGTTATTGGTCTGAAAAATCACTTTTTTTCACCTTCAGCTTTGAAGCATATTTTCTTTCAGTGGGTATAGAATTGTTTGTTGGCCTTTTTTCTTTCAGCTTTTTAAAGATGTCATTTGATTGTCTTCTGACATCTGTAGATTCTTTTGAAAAGTTGGCTCTCAGTATTATTGTTGATCCTTTTAAAAAAGGATTAATAAACTATGGCCTGTGGATTTGTGCATGCGTGCTCAGTCGCTTAGTAGTATCTGATTCTATCTGAACATACGGACTGGAGCCTGCCAGGCTCCTCTGTCTGTGGAATTTCCCAGATGAGAATACAGGAGTGGGTTGCCATTTCCTGCTTCAGGAGATCTTCCCAACCCAGGGATCAAACCCGTGTCTCTTGGGTCTCCTGTGATGGCAGGTGGATTCTTTACCACTGTGCCACCTGGAAGTCCTGATATGTATAAAGTTTTATTAGAACACAGCCAGCCCATTTATTTATGTACTGTTTTGACTGATTTTACTTTACGGTCATCAGAGATGTTATGGCATGTAATGCCTAAAATATTTGGCCCTTTATTGAAAAGTTTTGTTGACCCTTTCCTTAAGGAAATGTCTTTTTTTTTTTGCATGCATGCATTAAAGATTTTTCTCATTATCTTTTGATTTTCAGCTATTTGACTATTCTAGACCGTGCGTGTGTGTCTGTCTGTCTGTCTCCATGTGTATGGCTTTATGTTTTTCCTTTTTTTTAAGATTTTAAAATATATAGTAAGTTTATGTCTTTCATCAGTTTAGAAAAATTCTTAGCCATTAGCTTTTGAAATATTGCTTTTGTCCCGTTCTTTTGGGGGTTTCCCTGATAGCTCAGTTGGTAAAGAATCTGGGTCTGGAAGATCTGCTGGAGAAGGGATAGGGCTACCCACTTTAGTGTTCTTGAGCTTTCCTTGTGGCTCAGCTGGTAAAAAATCCGCCTGCAATGCAAGAGACCTGGGTTCAATCCCTGGGTTAGGGAGAGCCCTTGGAGAAGGGAAAGGCTACCGACTCCAGTGTTCTGGCCTGGAGAATTCCACGGACTGTTTAGTCCATGGGGTCACAAGGAGTCGGACACAACTGAGCGACTTTCATTTCATTTCACTTGTCTCTCTTCCCTCTTTTTAGGCATGTTAGATATTCTGATTATATTATACATGTCTCTGATGTACTATTCAATGTTTTCCATTCTTTTATTTCTTGGTGCTTCAGATTGTGTATTTTCTCTTGACCTGCCTTTACTTTCAATAGTCCTGTTACCGTCTGTTATTTTCAGTGTGCTCTTAAACCTCTATAGTGGGTTCTTCATTTCATAAATCATACTTTTAAGTTCTGAATGTTCATTTGATTATTTTGTATAGATTTTACTGTTTTATTGACATTCTCTATTATTTTGTCTCTTTTGTCCATCTTTTCCTGTGTTTTCCTGCCATATTAACTGTAGTGGTTTAAAAGTCCCTGTTTAATAACTAGTTTGTGAGTTACCCTGGATCTCTTTCTATTCCTTTTTGTCTTTTCGCTCCCTTCTCTCTTTCCCTCTTTCCTTCCACCCTCCCTCTCTCTTTCCTGTCATTTGTTCCTGTTTTTAGTGTGTCTCTTAAGTTTTGGTCAGATGTTAGGTAATCAGGAACATAGATGAGTCTCTGAATGATGTCTTCCAAAGAGGATTGTGTGTTTTGTTTCTTTTTCTTTCTGACAGTACAGTGCTAACAGAGCACTTTTTGGTCTTGTTTAAGTTCAGTTTTAGGCTTTTAAAGGTTTTGTCTATTTCAGTTTTTCTTTTTTTTTTTAAATTTTGTGATTCTTTTTTTTTTTTTTTAACTTTATTTTACTTTACAATACTGTATTGGTTTTGCCATACATCAACATTTTCTTATACTCGTAAGAAGTATCCTTACTTTTCAGTTGTGCCCCTCCTGTGGTCTTAACTGAAAGGCCAGGGTATTTACCAACACCTCCTTGGAGAAGGAAATGGCACCCTATTCCAGTATTTTTGCCTGGGAAATCCCATGGACATAGGAGCCTGGCGGGCATACAGTTCATGGGATCACAAGAGAGTCAGACACAACTGAAGAACCAGACCACCACCACATCTCCTTGGGAGACTTGGTTTCCAGCTTCTCTTCCCTGCAGTGTATGGTTGCTGAACTCTCTGATCAGGTATTAATATTTAACCTCCCAGCCACTCTTCTTTTCTACTGGATTTCCCACATTCTTAACTCTGAAAACATAGCCAAATATTGAAGGGAGTTTGTACACAGATTTTTGTGTACCTTTTCACTGGTTCCCTCCTCTGTAGTTTCACCCTTCAAGTTCCAGTTTCTTTGGTAGCCACAAACATTAACGTTTGTCTCTTTAGTCTTTTAAAACTGTCATTTTTATCCTTGGATTCTGTTCTCCCAGATAGTGATTTGAGAAATGCAGTCAGGAAAAAAGCTGATGTGAATGAAAAGCCCACTTTATGTGCTTCCATTTCTTCCATGATCTTGGCCCCTTAAGTTCTGCCTGGATGACTTGAGAAAGTTACCTTATTTGTTTTTTCCAGTTTTTGTAGTCATTTTCTGTGGCAGGTTTAGTGTCTTACAAATAAGAACAGCGTGGGCAGATCTGGAAGTACCTACAGCGTCTTCCAAACATAACAGCCAGAGTGATTCTGTTTGTGTATTAGACTGATTTCTCCATTCATCACCCTCCCATGGTTCCTAACTTCATTCAGGGTGAACACCAAAGCCTTTAGTAGCATTTACCTTCCTTCATCTGCTCTGCCTACAGGTTCTGCCTGGAGTGCTCTTTCTCTCTGTCCCTCCCTCCAGTATCAGTATGACTGGCTCCCTCACTTGGCAAATGTGTGTTCAGATATTTCCTTGTTTAGCCTATTCTGACCACCCTATTTAAAACTGCTTCTTCCTTTCCCTTCTGCATTCTGTCTCCTTTTGCTCTGTTTTTCCCTCATATCATCTCACGACTTTAAAATTTATTCTTTTATTATGTTTGATTGTTGTCTCTTTTACTTATTAAAATGAAAACTCTACAAGGGCAGGGATTTTCATCATTTTTGTTCATTGGTATGTCACAAATGCAAATTAGAACCAGATGAGAATGGAGAATTACAGAATCTAAGGGAAGAAGGAATTTAGAGATAGAAGAGAAGTAATCAGTTATATCAAATATCAAATAATCTAAAAGTATTCATGAGATATCTGCATTGGCTTTTTAAACAAGGTTATTTCTTACTTTTGTGAAAGAAATTTTAATAGAAGAGCAGAGAGAAAACGAAGATTACCAAGGACTGAGGATGTTGTGATAGCAATTGTAGACTATTCTTTTTTAGTTTTGGATAATTTATGGTTTCTCCCTTTAGAGAGTTAATAAATGGATTATTCAGTTGGAATTTTCTGGTTTTACTCACTTTTGTGTTTATTAATTAATACTTTGTGCCCAAAACGACATAAAGTTTTGAGTGTCATCCAAGGGAGAGTTACTGAGGTTTCACCTTGTGCACGGAAACTAATTATGAAATGCAGTACCTTTAGCTGCACAGTGCTAGAAAAAAGTAAATTTTGACTCTTGTTCTCAGCCTTTTTTTCCCTATATACCTATTCATACCTATGCAAGTAAATTTTGACTCTTGTTCCCAGCCTTTTTTTTTTTCCTACATACCTATTCTACATACTGGAGGAATTGGCAGCCCACTCCGGTGTTCTTGCCTGGAGAGCCCCATGGACAGAGGAGCCTGGTGGCTGCAGTCCATGGGGTCACAAAGAGTCGGACACACTTGAGTGACTGGATAGCAGCATTCGTGTATACAGTGGACCTTTTGGAGTTGAAGCATTTTTCACTTGAGTAGTTGTCAAAGTATGAAGAGGTGCCCATGAGTTAGAATTTTTTGATGGGGCTTGAGAAAGTTTCATACTGTTCATGGGGTTCTCAAGGCAAGCATACTGAAGTGGTTTGCCATTCTCTTCTCCAGTGGACCACATTCTGTCAGACCTCTCCACCATGACCCACCCATCTTGGGTGGCCCCACACGGCATGCCTTAGTTTCCTTGAGTTAGATAGGGCTGTGGTCCGTGTGATCAGATTGACCTGTTGTCTGTGCTTGTGGTTTCAGTCTCTCTGCCCTCTGATGCCCTCTCTCAGTGCCTACCTCTTACTTGGGTTTCTCTTCCCTTGGACGTGGGGTCTCTCTTCACGGCTGCTCCAGCAAGGCGCAGCTGCTGCTCCTCACCTCAGACGTGGGGTAGCTCCTCCCGGCCACTGCCCCTGACCTTGGGTGCGGGTAGCTCCTCTCGGCCACCACCAAGAATCAAGGATGCCAGGAGAAATATCAATAACCTCAGATATCCAGATGACACCACCCTTATGGCAGAAACTGAAGAAGAACTAAAGAGCCTTTTGAGGAAAGTGAAAGAGGAGAGTGAAAAAGTTGGCTTAAAGCTCAACATTCAGAAAACTAAGACCATGGCATCCAGTCCCATCACTTCATGGGAAATAGATGGGGAAACAGTGGAAACAGTGGCTGACTATTTTTCTGGGGTCCAAAATCACTGCAAATGGTGATTGCAGCGATGAAATTAAAAGATGCTTACTCCTTGGAAGGAAAGTTATGACCAACCTAGACAACATATTTAAAGCAGAGACATTACTTTGCCAACAAAGGTCTGTCTAGTCAAGGCTGTGGTTTTTCCAGTAGTCATGTATGGATGTGAGAGTTGGACTATAAAGAAATCTGAGCGCTGAAGAATTGATGCTTTTGAACTGTGGTGTTGGAGAAGACTCTTAAGAGTCCCTTGGACTGCAAGGAGATCCAACCAGTCCATCTTAAAGGAAAAACAGTCCTGGGTGTTCATTGGAAGGACTGATGTTGAAGCTAAAACTCTAGTACTTGGTGGCCACCTGATGCGAAGAGCTAACTCATTTGAAAAGATCCTGGTGCTGGGAAAGATTGAGAGCAGGAGAAGGGGACGACAGAGGATAAGGTGGTTGGATGGCATCACCGACTCAATGGACATGAGTCTGAGTGAACTCCGGGTGTTGGTGATGGACAGGGAGGCCTGGCGTGCTGCGGTTCATGGGGTTGCAAAGAGTCAGACACGACTGAGTGACTGGACTGAGGTGAGAAAGTTCCAGTCCTCCTCCTCAAAGATTTTTGATGTGTCCTTTTGAGGATGTACTTTACTGCCAGCTGGAAATCACTATTCATCACTTCTCCCAATCCGTCATTCCTGGATTTAAAATTCAAGTGTTACATTCTATAGTACCCAAATTTTTTTGATTCTTTTGAGAGAAAAGGAAGTAATTATGTAGCACAGTGCTCTCAAACGGGTGAAGGGCCCCCCTTTTTTTTCTTTTAAATTTCCAGTCCATTATGGAGAGATACTTCTGTAAAACACAATAAAAAATGAATTGCTGGAAAAAGCATGCAAAATGCTAGCCCTAGTTTTTGCATTCAGAAATATAAAACTACACTGTTGAAGTGCCCTAAGTATAGTCTCTCAGCTTCTGTTTCTGTCTCCTGTGGATTAGTGGCAAGAATTTGTGCGCTGATAATGGCTCTCAGGCCGGTCCTTCTCCGATCGGATCAGGAGAAGCGCCGAAACAGTGTGCAGTGCTGCGGTGTTAGTTTCCCCCTTAATCTACACAGTCTTTCAAAGGAGTAGGAGGTTTTAATGAGTTATGGATTGCAGGTTTTTTAAAAGAGGTAATTTATACACTGTAAAAGCTTTACTACTTAGTTTCTGAAAGGGTAACTGTTAAATTTTTGCTTTTTGAATAGTTGCTGCTTTACACAGTGCTGAAGTAAAAGTGACTTCTTGGTAACAGTAAGATTTTCTTTAACTTTCCAGTTACTTATTTTTCTTCGGTCCTTGAAAGTGTAAAAACAAGCATATTTTGAACATGAAAGGAAAAGTTATACCACTTAACACCACAAGATGTCACTTATGTAAAAATAAAGTTGTATTTTAATACTCAAAAGCTGAAAAGCTACAGGTAAGTAGATAAATGAAGAACTAGGTAAATTAAAAAAGCAGTATTTGGATTGGTTTTTGGTACAATCAATGAAAATGTTAATTCAGCATTGTTTTGAATCAACTCTTGATGTTTCAAACAAAGAATTTCTTTTTGTTCCTCATTTAGATTTTTCAAAATTATAAAACTAAATTCTTAAGATTAATATAGTAATACATGTTAATCGACCATATTTGAATCTCTGTAATGAAGGAGGTAGACCTAAAATGGCTCAATACAAGTGAACATATTTTGAGAGTAAACGAGATGTTTTTGGTATTAACTTTCCCGTATCTTTACTGTTTTGGTGACAAGCAAAGAGGAATTTGGGTAGAGATATGTAATTTCTATCAGAATTTTCAATAGTTCTTTATGACATATCTGAGAAGTTGAATATTACATCAGGTTGAAGCAGTGCCTAGGAGTTTTCTTGTTTCTCTTCTCTGAACCTCAAAGTTATTAGCTTTCTACCCATGTTAAGATAGTTATATTTGTTATTGAAGACCATCTTTTCTGTTACACATGAAGAGCAAAACCTTTGACTTTAATATTGGGTTCCTGTTTTCTTATTTTTAGTTTAAGAGAGTGGATCAGGACATGAAGGTGTTTGGGAAGGGAACTGTAGCGTAAGGAACAAACCAAGTTTTCATTAGGCCGTGAATAAGATTACACCTGGAGTTGGAGGTTGGAATGTCCTGAAAATTGACACTTCATTATTCTTCATTGCTCACTTTTCTGTCCAGATAACACTTGTAGAGAAGATTGGTAGAATACTCTTGGGGGAAAAAGGGATCAGACGTGAGAAAATGAATTTTTATTTTTTTGATATGTACATGTGTGGTCATATTTTCTTTCTGTCTAATTACTTTACCTTTTTTCAAGTTCTTATTTCCAAAAAGTTTTAATAGGTTTCTTTTAGTTTTTTTTTTTTAATATAAAAGCCTATATGGTCAGTAAGTAAAATAGGAAAATAGCAAAAAGTAGAAGGGGGAAAAAACCTGATTTGTGGGTCCTGCCACAAAAAATTTCAACAAAAGTGCAGTGTGAAAGAACAGGGAGTTTTAAGAAGGAATTCTGAATTCATTGCAGTGAGCAATTGGAGTATTTTATATTTGGTTGTTATATATCCTCAGATGTTTTTCTTATATGTTGCTTTCTTACTATTTGTATGTTTTCTGGCTATGTTTTTAATTAGAGAAAAGTCGTTATTGTGATAATTTATTGTGTCTTGCTAGTGGTCACCATTGTATTTAATTTTATGAGCTGCTTGGAAAGGAAGAGTAACTTTCATAATAAATCTCATTGCCTTTATTTATTTTTCCTGCAATGACAGTTTGTAACATTTAACTCCAATATTAGTTTGCTAGGACTGCTGTAACAAAATACTCCAGACTCAGTGGCCTAATCACACATTCCTTTCCCCGGATCCTGGAGGCTAGAAATTGCAGATCAGAGTTTTGGCAGATTTGGTTTCCACTGAAGCCTCTCCCCCTGGCTTGCGATGGCCGCCTGCTTGCTGTGCCCTGACATGGCCATCTTTTGGTCTTTTGAATCAGTCCTAACGTGCTCTTCTTATAAAAAATCACTTATGTTGGATGAGGGCCCACCCATGTTGACCTATTTTAATTTAATTAACCTCTTCAATGATTCTTCAAATACATTCATACTCTGTGGTATTGAGGGTTAGGATTTTAACATAGGAATTTTGGAAGGGACACAGCTCATAATAACACATGATCAGTCATTTATTCTTGGTATGTGCTTACTGCCTGTATTAGGCCTAAATTTGCAAAATGTACAGTACTTTTGTCAAGACTGTCTATTTAGAGTAGTTAAGGAAGCTCTTCTCACCTACTTTTAAGCTAAAGCTGAGATCAGAGAGCTTCTGATACTTTGTTTGGGTCCGCACATGCACGTGAGCACCTTGAACCATATTGCATGAAGTTGTGTGGAGTAAATTTTTTAAATCTCTTTTCTGGAGAGTTTGTTGTAGAAGCTATTAAAAATTGCTAATCATAAACTGATAACGAGTACAAAGTGATTAGTTATAGTTTGTAATACTACAATCTTTATAGTCATTTAAGAGGATTTTTCAGTGCTGTCCTAAAATAAGGTTCAATGATTTAAATTCTTGAGTAAGCTTGAGACTTAAGTGTGATACTCTTAATTTCAGAGTATGTATAAGGATGGCTTCAGTTCAGTTCAGTCGCTCAGTTGTGTCCAACTCTTTGCGACCCCATGAATCGCAGCATGCCAGGCCTCCCTGTCCATCACCAACTCCCAGAGTTCACTCAGACTCACGTCCATCGAGCCCGTGATGCCATCCAGCCATCTCATCTTCTACGTCCCCTTCTCCTACTGCCCCCAATCCCTCCCAGCATCAGAGTCTTTTCCAGTGAGTCAACCCTTCGCATGAGGTAGCCAAAGTACTGGAGCTTCAGCTTTAGCATCATTCCTTCCAAAGAAATCCTTTAGGATTTCTTTTAGGGCTGATCTCCTTTAGGATAGACTGGTTGGATCTCCTTGCAGTCCAAGGGACTCTCAAGAGTCTTCTCCAACACCACAGTTCAAACGCATCAATTCTTCGGCGCTCAGCCTTCTTCACAGTCCAGCTCTCACATCCATACATGTTATCAGATCCTTAATAATGTATTTCTCGGAAACAGATAAATGTCTTTTAATCTTTTGGAGTATTTATATCATATTCACAAATGTGAATAAAACACTACAAAACTTTTTAACATTTTAATGGAGGTATAATTCTCATACACCAAATTACCCAATTTTAGATTATAATTAGATGAGTTTTTGACAGATGTATATACCTGTGAAATCGCAGGTGTATACACAATTAAGAAGATACACAACATTTCCATCTTCTTATGGAAGAAATTTCTAATGTCCCTTTGTCCATTTCTCCTTCTACTTACGAATCCACTACCTTAGTTCTGTCCCTACAGATTGCATTTTCTAGAACTTTAATTCAGTTATGGTCTTTTGTGTCTGATGTCTTTCAGTCACATAATAATTTTGAGACTTCATCCATATAATTGCATGTATCAGTGGATGGTTCTTTTTCCTTTGTGAGTAATATTCCAGTGTGTGGCAAAAATCCCATTTTGCTGATGGACATTTAGATTGTTTCTGTTTTTTGCTATGGATAAAGCTGCTATGAATATTCTTTAAGTTATTCTGTAGAATTGTGTTTTTCTTTCTTTGAAAGTGGAATGGCTGGATCACGTATTAGGTTTATGTTTAAATTTGGAAGGAACTCCCAATTTTCCAAAGTGATTGTACTCTTTTACATTCCTACAGCAATGTATGAGAGTTCTAGTTGCTCCATAGCCTTGGCAACATTTGTTATTGTCATTTTCTTAATTTCATCTATTCTCATGGATGTGTAATGGTTTCTCATTAAATTTGCATTTTCGATAGTTAATGACCTTAAGTATTTAACAGTATTCCTAATCTTTTGTGTGTGTGTGAAACGCCTGTTCAGGTTTTTTGACCATTAAAAAAAATTGGTGTGTCATCTTATAAATGAGTTGTAATTGTTATATAACTTTTTTTATAATTAAACTTTTGATTTTGAAATAATTGTAGATTCATATGCAGGTATAAAAAGTAATACAGAGAGATTCTGTGTGCCCTTTACCCAGTTTCCTTCAATGGTAAACTATAGTACAATATCACAGCCAAGATGTTGACATTGATGTACTTCATGAGTCTTGTTCTGATTTTCCTACTTTTATTTGTACTTAACTTGTAGATGTCTTTGTTAGGGTAGTGTTCTATTCCATTTAACCACTTTGATATTATTTTGTAGGGTTAGATGAGAAACATGTATTTAATTATAAATAAAATAATTTATTAATAATGTACATCATGTTATTAAAATTACATGTTTTAATGCCTGTGTCATATAAAATCTAAATATGAAATCTTTCTTTTTTGTGTGTAGAAATGAAGATCTAAAGCAAATGTTAGAGAGCAACAAAGATTCTGCTAAATTGGATGCTATGAAACGGATTGTTGGGGTAGGTAAAGTAATTAGATCATTCTCACTTTTGAATAAATGACAAGTAGTGGTATGCTAAAAATATATGTTATAGAATATGTTAAATACCAAATCAAGCATTCCCATCTACCCTTTATTATTAACTTAAAATTTCCTGTCTAAAATGTTTGGAAGAAGTAATGAAGTGACAAAATTCAGAAATTTGAGTTCTAATTCTGTCTTTTCTGTTTCTCAGATATTTCTTTTGTCAAATAGAGAGTGCTAATCAGTTTGAAGAGAAAGTAAGATTATATACTGCAATATTTTGACTTCGTACAAAGAAGGATACTAATGAGCTAAAGGATATTTTTTTGGTCATTCTATGACCTAAAAATTATGAGCATCCTTTCTTCTGATCTTCAAATTTCTTTACTACCAATACAAATGATTTATTCAGTTTATCAGTATAGAACTTCTAATGAATACTAATAGATGTAAAAATATTCTCTACTTTTCTATTGTAATGCAAAATTCAGATAGTAGTCTAATATATTATTATGTAAGGGGTTCTATTGTCAGAATTAAAAATATAATGCAAGTTCTGATTATACAGTTTAAGTTTAAAAATATTTTTGCAATTTGTGTGGGTCTTGCTCTTTTTTTTTTTGATTGTTTATATTGACAGTGAAAAAAACTGGCTTAATTCAATGACTATCTGATGCTAAAGAGTCTGCTTGTCTCAGTGGAATTAAATTTGTCAGACCTTGTCTTTCTTACTAGTACTTTGCTTTTTTCACCACCATTGCTGATTTTGTTTTCCAGAACTTTTTGTATCAGGTCAAAATGTAGTAAATTCATGTAATTGCAAAAATAAACTCTACTGTAGTAGGATGTAAACACAGCTGAAACAGTACTGTTTTCCAGCAGATAGTGCCATGATATGAGAGTCTGAAATCTCTATTCTGAAATCCAAATCCTATTTATAAAAGATGATTATAGATATGAATTTACTGTGTTCAAAAATTTGTTGTTGTGAAAACTCAATATGTAAAAGTCAAGGACTAATTATACCTGTAGAACTTGCTTGATTCTTTTATTTAGATTTATGTCATTTGGTAATGAAGGCAAGTTTTGAAGAGTTTTTGGTAAATTTTTCATTTGTTCATGTTAAACCAAGGCTTCCCTAGTGGCTCTGCAGATAAAAGAATCCACCTGCAATGCAGAAGACACAGGAGACACAGGTTTGGTCCCTGGGTCAGGAAGATCCCCTGAAGTTGGTAGTGGCAACCCACTCCAGTTTTCTTTGCTGAACAATCCCATGGACAGAGAACTTGGCAGACTTCAGTCTGTGGGGCCACAAATAGCTGGACACTACTGAGTGAGTGAGCACATGCGCAGTGTTATACCGTATAATAACAGCGTTTATGGAGAGGCAGTTTTTTCCTTTACTTGGCTTTGGTATTTGAATTTCAGTCACCACAGCTTAGTTAAATAACACCAGTCTCCTCACAATAGGTTTATATTTCAGGTGTCATGGTATATTGACTTAGTAATTGCATACTGTACAAGTTTCATCACTAACTCTTCAGTCCTCAACTCACTGTATATACAACAAATATGCATAGGTCATGTCACTTGTTTCAAAGTTATTTTTAGCAGTTGGTCACTGTGTGTTGCTCAGCTTGTGTGCAGACTGCAAAGCATGCAGTATCAGTCCCTCCTTGTTTACCAGGGAGAAGCCCACTTAACATTTTACCAAAATGGATTATTAAAAGCAGGATTTGATCAACAAAGATAAAAATGCAGGAAGGAAATGAAAAGTGATGCCGCTAGAAACGAAATTCAGGTAGAATGTAACTGGAGTTGTGGAGAAATTGCTGCCTGTGGGAAGGCTGATGCTGCCACTTTGGGAGAGACTCTAAATCCTGCCTGGGAAATCCCATGGACAGAGGAGCCTGGTGGGCTGTTTACAGTCCATGAGATTGCAGAGAGTCAGACACGACTGAGCACGCACAAACGTGTAGCTAGGGGCACTTCAGTAAGGCAGGCTTTTCAACATACGTGAGGAAATGGTTGTGATGAAAAGGCTGAAGATATGCCAGAGGAAGTGATGCTGCCGAAAGCTTCACATTACAGGAACTCTAGGAGATAATTCACAACATTAGAAGTACAAAGGACACAATCTTGGAAGCTGATCCAGACTTAGAATTAATTTATCAAGATATACAAGATGCTTGCATGCATGCATGCTCAGTCGCTTCAGCTGTGTCCAGCTCTTTGTGACCCCATGGACTTTAGCCCACCAGGCTCCTCTGACCATGGCATTCTCAGACAAGAATACTGGAGTGGGTTGCCATACCCTCCTCCAGGGGATTTTTCCTAACCCAGGAATTGAATCCAAGTCTCTTATGTCTCTTTCATTGGAGGGTGCGTTCTTTACCACTAGTGCTACGTGGGAAGCCCTAAAGATGCTTGCTTGATACTTCAAATGATGAGAATAAGGCAGGTCCATTCAAATTACTCCTGATCAGTTAATTCTCAATGATTCTAATATTTTAAGGTATCCGGTCCTATCACTTCATGGGAAATAGATGGGGAAACAGTGGAAACAGTGTCAGACTTTATTTTTTGGGGCTCCAAAATCACTGCAGATGGTGACTGCAGCCATGAAATTAAAAGGCGTTTATTCCTTGGAAGAAAAGTTATGACCAACCTAGATAGTATATTCAAAAGCAGAGATATTACTTTGCCGACTAAGGTCCATCTAGTCAAGGCTATGGTTTTTCCAGTGGTTATGTATGGATGTGAGAGTTGGACTGTGAAGAAAGCTGAGCACCGAAGAATTGATGCTTTTGAACTGTGGTGTTGGAGAAGACTCTTGAGAGTCCCTTGGACTGCAAGGAGATCCAACCAGTCCATTCTGAAGGAGATCAGCCCTGGGATTTCTTTGGAAGGAATGATGCTAAAGCTGAGACTCTAGTACTTGGCCACCTCATGCGAAGAGTTGACTCACTGGAAAAGACTCTGATGCTGAGAGGGATTGGGGGCAGGAGGAGAAGGGGACGACAAAGGATGAGATGGCTGGATGGCATCACTGACTCGATGGACGTGAGTTTGAGTAAACTCTGGGAGTTGGTGACGGACAGGGAGGCCTGGTGTGCTGTGATTCATGGGGTCGCAAAGAGTCGGATATGACTGAGCGACTGAGCTGAACTGATATTAAATGAATGTTAATTTTATCGTGTTTCATTTTCCTGCCTATGTATTTCTGACAGTAATAGAGAGTAGTAACTGTTTTTATAGAGTCCTTATAAGTTACAGACCCAGCTGTCAGATCGCTTTACACTGCTTTCAGCTTGCAGACCTACAGGACACAGTCCTGCAGTGCCGTAGAAAGCAGGCAGTACTCTTAATTATTTCACTGAATTTTGGTTTTACATCCCACTAAGGTAAATTATTTCACTAAGTCTGAGGATGCTATTGAAATTCCTAAATATGAAAATGAGATATTTGGTAGTTTTTTCTGTATTCCTCTTTCAAACTGATAAATAAAATGGATATTCTCCCAGTCTAGACTACTTGAGTGTTATAAATGTGATTTACATGTAAATAGACATCATAAAGAAGTGTAAATATAGCTATGGAAGGAGTTAGTCTGGTAGTTACAGACTTTCTCATTAGGAAGTTTGTATAAATGTAAACTTGGAACTTGATCATTGAACTGTAGGAAAATGATTAATTAAAAATTATTCCTTCACTTTGTATAATGTCCTCAGGATTTATCCATATTGTTACAAATGTCAGAATTTCTTCCTTTCTCATGGCTGAATAATATCCCATTTTATATAAGCACAGACACATATGTATGTATGTGTGTATATAAGAAAGATGTAAGTATATCTCACATTACCAACAGTGCACAGTGTTTCCCTTTGTCCACATCCTCACAAACACCTGTTATGTCTTGTCTTTTTGTTCATAGCAGTTCTAAGAGGTTTGATGTGATAGCCTCATTGTAGATTTGATGTACATTTCCTTGATAATGACTGATGTTGAACAGCATCTTTTTCATGTACCTGTTGGCACCTTTAATTTACATAGTATTCTATGTCAATTATATCTCTGTAGATCTAGAAAAAAATTATTAGACAAGTGACACAAATATGTATTTGTAAATTTCAAATCATATTGAGAAATAAAAAGTAAAAATTTCATCTTCCAGGTATACTTTAGGATTAAATTGTCAAGTTCTGTTAAAAATTGCTTTTGGAATTTGATTAGGGTAATATGGAATTTGTGTATTTCCATCTCTTTTCCTGTCTTTCAGTAGCAGTAGATTCATATTTTATAGTTTTTAATCATAAGAAATCTTGAACATTCCTTGCTAGACTCATTCCTGTGTACTTTTCAGTTTTGTTTGCCATTATGAATGGTCCCTTTCGTTATATTTTTGAAATTAATTATTACTAGTGTATAGGAGAACAAATGACTTTTCTGTTCTTGTATTTGACCTTCTCAGCAAACTCTTCTTAAATCTGATAGTTTTTTGGTTTCTTTGCTTGATTTTTGGATAGTTAATTGTGTTATCCAGAAGTCATGACAGATTTATATTTTATTTTCAAATATTTTTAGCTCTTACTCATTTTTCTTCTCTCTTTGCATGGATTAAGTTACACTATGATGTTCAGTAGTAGGCATGGTAGAAGACAACACTGTGTTGTTTCTGATTTTAATGGAAATATTTGTAATATTTTACTCTTGTGGAATTCAAGTAGATATATATCTATATATTTAAGTGAAGTTGTATTATAGTTTTCATTTTGTCCTGTGTTGAGGTTTTCTGTTAGATTCAGAGCATGAGTTATTATTTAAGCCATCTTGGCCTGCTCCGTTATTGCAAAGATCTCCCCTCTCATTTTTAGCCTTTACATATGAGTCTGAGATCTCAGTTCAGTTCCGTTCAGTTCAGTCGCTAGTCGTGTCTGACTCTTTGCGACCCCATGAATCGCAGCACGCCAGGCCTCCCTGTCCATCACCAACTCCCGGAGTTCACTCAGACTCGCGTCCATTGAGTCAGTGATGCCATCCAGCCATGTCATCCTCGGTCATCCCCGTCTCCTGCCCCCAATCCCTCCCAGCATCAAAGTCTTTAGTTTGCATTATTTCTTATGTATGATGTGAGACTAAGAGATGAATGTTTTTTAACACATGTATATCTAATTTGCCTCTATTTTTATTAAATATTTCAATGTTTGGTATTAAAAAACTATCCTTTCCCAACCAAATTTCAACCTCAAATGACACTCAGTTTACTGTGCATCTGTGGACCCACTTCTGAACTCTTCTGGTTCATGGGTCTTTGTGGCCCTTGGTTTACCAATACCTCACCCTTGATTTCTATAGCTTTAAAATAAAGTACTGTAAGTCTTCCTTAAAAAAAAGAAAAAGCTTTGTTTGTGCTATATCCTTTGCATTTCCATGTAAATTTTGAAAGTTTGTCAGTTTCTACCAAAAAAAAGCTTCAGATCAGTTCAGTCGCTCATTCTTGTCTGACTCTTTGCGACCCCATGAATCATAGCACACCAGGCCTCCCTGTCCATCACCAACTCCCGGAGTTCACTCAGACTCATGACCATCGAGTCAGTGATGCCATCCAGCCATCTCATCCTCTGTCATCCGCTTCTCCTCCTGCCCCTAATCCCTCCCAGCATCAGGGTCTTTCCTAATGAGTCAACACTTCACATGAGGTGGCGAAAGTATTGGAGTTTCAGCTTTAGCATCCGTCCTTCCAGTGAACACCCAGCACTGATCTTACTGGGATTTATAATGAAATTTATTAAATCTGGGCTTTCATAGTAGCTCATCTGCTAAAAAAATCTGCCTGCAATGCAGGAGACCTGGGTTCGATCTCTGGGTTGGGAAGATCCCCTGGAGAAGGGAAAGGCTACCCACTCCAGTATTCTGGCCTGGAGAATTCCATGGACTGTATAGTCTGTGAGATCGCAGAGAGTCAGACACGACTGCATTAAATCTATGGATCAGTTGACTTTTGACATCATTTTGTCTTATGACACATGATCACAATTCTCTTTCTTGTTTCTGTTATTTTTAATTTCTATCAACACTATAGTATAGTTTTTAGTGTAAAATTTTAAGTTCTGTTTCTTTTGTTAATAGTTATTCTAAATATTTTATCTTTGCTATTAAATACTGTATTTCAATTTTTTAAATGGTAATGATATTTAACAAGATAAATTCAGTGAACATAAGTAAATGTCTAAAATATAACGTTTTCTTCATGGCACAATGCTACATCACATTAAGTTCAGTTCAGTTGCTCAGTCATGTTCAACTGTTTGCAACCCCATGGACTGCAGTATGCCAGGCTTCCCTGTCCATCACCAACTCCTGGAGCTTACTCAAACTCATGTCCATTGAGTCAGTGATGCCATCCAGCTGTCTCATACTCTGTCATCCCCTTCTCCTCCCGCCTTTGATCTTTCCCAGCATCAAGGTCTTTTACAATGAGTGAGTTCTTCGCATCAGGTGTCCAAAGTATTGGAGAGTTTCAGCTTTAGCATCAGTCCTTCCAGTGAATATTCAGGACTGATTTCCTTTAGGATGGACTGGTTGGATCTCCTTGCAGTCCAAGGGACTCTCAAGAGTCTTCTCCAACACCACCATTCAAAAGCATCACTTCTTTGGTGCTCAGCTTTCTTATGGTCCAACTCTCAGATCCATTCATGACTACTGGAAAAACCAAAGCTTTGACTAGATGGACCTATGTTGGCAAAGTAATGCTGCTTTTTAATATACTGTCTAGGTTGGTGATAACTTCTCTTCCAAGGAACAAGTGTCTTTTAATTTCATGGCTGCAGTCACCATCTGCAGTGATTTTGGAGCCCCCCAAAATAGTCTGTCACTGTTTCCATATCTATTTGCCATGAAGTGATGGGACCAGATGCCATGAACTTAATTTTCTGAATGTTGAGTTTTAAGCCAACTTTTTTATTCTCCTCTTTCACTTTCATCAAGAGGCTCTTTAGTTCTTCTTTGCTTTCTGCCATAAGTGTGGTGTCAGAAGTAGATATAAAGCAGAAGTAGTTTTTTTTCTGGAACTCTCTGCATATCTGAAGTTATTGATATTTCTCCTGGCAGTCTTGATTCCAGCTTGTGCTTCATCCAGCCCAGCATTTCTCATGATGTACTCTGCATATAAGTTAAGTAAGCAGGGTGACAGTGTACAGCCTTGACGTACTCCTTTCCTGATTTGGAACCAGTCTGTTGTTCCATGTCCAGTTCTAACTGTTGCTTCTTGACCTGCATACAGATTTATGAGGAGGCAGGTCAGGTGGTCTTGTATTCCCATCTCTTGAAGAATTTAAAACAGTTTGTTGTGATCCACACAGTCAAAGGCTTGGCATAGTCAATAAAGCAGAAGTAGATGTTTTTCTGGAGCTTTCATTTTTTTGATGATCTGTATTCATTTACAGTAAAATAACTATTCTCATTTGGCAGTAATGTCATACAAGTGAATTTGCTGATGACTAGGAAAATTACAAAGTGAACCCAAGGCCACTTAATCAAGAGTCATAGCAACATAGAAACCCTAGGAATGAAGGTCAAGGCAGTAGGTTGCAGCTGGCCAGATATGATACCATTTGCCCAGTTTTCGTTTAGGAATTTGCTACAACAAATAAAAGGACTTCAGTTGTGGCTCATAGGGTTAGGAATATGACTGCAATGTGGGAGACCTGGTTTGATCCCTGGGTCAGGAAGATCCCCTGGTAAAGGGAAAGGCTACCCACTCCAGTATTCTTGCCTGGGGAATTCCATGGACACAGGAGCCTGGCAAGTTATAGTCCATGGGGTCACAAAGAGTCAGACACAACTGAATGACTAAACAAATAAAATAAGTTATCTCTTCTTAGGAATTAGAAAAAATAAAATGACAGGTATTACCTATCACTTTTCTTTAGCCATGAAATTAAAATATTTCCTGAGTGTTTGGTTAAAAGAAAGAAAGCCTTTAAAAAGAATATTAATTATTCTTATATGTTCACAAGAGAAACTCCATGTCCGGATTTAAAACACTAGTAGTATTAGTAGGAGTAATAGTGGTGGTGGTGTGTGCTAGTTTAAGAAACACATTTGGGCAGTATGGCTTTTGACATATTGAAGTTCTATGGGGAAAGACATCTTTTAATTTTGTTTTAATATCAAACTATCGGAAAATTAAAAATTCAATAAGAGCATGGGTTGGTCTGATTCAAGAAGTGCTTCCAAAATTAATTCACCTAGCTTCCTTTCAGGAGAAATTGTTCATCCCCACAGATCTTTTCTAACTTAACTTTTGGAGAAGAAAATAGAAAATCAAAGCCACAGCACAGTAGCTCTGCCCGATATTTCCCCTTGTATTTCACTCTTAAACTCACAATTATTGGTTGCTAATTTTTTCTTTAATTATATAACTAGTAATTGTTTTTCTTGAAATTTTTTCCACTGTGTATTATAACAATCATTTGTTTACCTTTACTTTTGTCCAGTTTTTAGTTTGATTTCTAGTTAGCACCGTGTTTCTTTGTGGAAGCTTTAAAATTCATTTTAAAATGTTATGTTCATGTATGCACATTTATGCATCATTTCAAAACATCTGTTGGGTGGGTGGAAGTAGTTTGCTAGAGGCCAATTAGTAGAGTATTATATTATCTTCAAATTTTCTTTGTTTTTTTAAATGTAATTTTCAATATTTACATTTCTCTACATAATTTGGATTTTATGAGCCCTGAATATGGGGTTTTATCACCTCATATAATTGTATACAGGGTAGTTTTAAGACCTTAGCTTTATAGTTAAAAATCTTTAGACATTTCTAAATTTTAATTTGCCAAAATTTTAAATGTTATGTTTTTGTTTTATGTTACTTTCTAATATATATCAAAATGCTGGCAGTGCACATCTGACTATCTTCCAGTTGGTAGCCCTGCAGTTCAACAGAGAATCTCGTGAGTAGTATCTACCAGTGAGAAACCATAATGACAGTCTCAGTTCATTTTATTATCTTTCTTTGGTAATACCTGAGGCTTATTTAGAATCATGGGGAAATGTTTCCAGTGGTTCATATGTTGAATAAAGTCTCATGTATGCCAAAGCATGCTTAGGGAAGAAAAGCTACCTACTTCAAAATCTTGTGGTCACTTATTACACTGCAGGACTCAAGTTGAAACATACATATGTTATTTTTCTTGATATTTTTGAAAAATGTATGTCTAATGTTTAAAGCGCATATTCATATTTTATCTTGGTTTGATGAAATGTGAACTAAGAATTTGAAATGTATTGCTTCATATAGTGAAGTTGTAATAAGTTTTTTAGATAAAATACTGATGAGTTGATTATTCCGAGTCCTTGAAGGAATGGAATATTTCAGTGTATCGAAATCTTTGATGTATTTTCTTTTAGTAAATGTTGGATGTTAAAGGTCTTTCTCAGATTAGTTTGCATGTCTTTTGGGGATAATGAGCAAATCTGAACCTTCTTTTTGATGGATAAAATTCTTCAAATTTCTAATTAGAGTTATTGATATAAATTATTTCTTACCCATACATGTTATATGGTATTTGGTTGGACTTTAACAGAACAAAGGGGAAAAAATAAGATTATTTTAATTGATACCAAAAAAGCATTTGATAGAATTCAGTACCCTTTTATGATAAATCACTCAACAAACTAGGAATTAAAAAAACTACCTTGGTGTTTTAAAGAAAAATTCACAGCTAACTTAATACTCAGTGGTAAAAGACTGAAAGCTTTCCCTCTAAGATCAGGAATAAAACGAGGCTGCCTGCTTTCCCTACTTCTGTTCAACATAGTAATGGAAGTTTTAGCCATGACAATTAGGCATGAAAAAGAAATAAAAGATATCCAAATTGGAAAAGAAGCAAAATTATCTTTGTTTGTAGACAATATGATTTTATATTTAGAAAACCTAAAGATGCCATAAAATATCTTTTAGAACTAGTAAGCAAATTCAGCAAAGTTGCAGGATAGAAAATTAAGACAGAAAATTAGTTGTGTTTCCATACAGTAATAATCAGTCCTAAAAAGAAATTATGAAGGAAGTCTTATTTATGGTAGTATCATAATGAATAAAATACTTAGGAATAGACTTACCCAAGGAAACAAAATATTTGTACCTTGAAAACTAAAATGTTGCTAAAAGAAATTAAGACACAGATAAATGGAAAAATATCCCATGTTTATATATTGGCATACTTATTGAAATACCAATATTCCCAAAGTTATCTACATAGTCAGTGCAGTTCATATCAAAATCCCAGGGATTTATTTTGCAAAAAAAAAAAAAAGTCTGTGTACACGCACACGCACGCATGCATGTGCACACACACGCATATTTATTTATTTGACTGCATTGGGTCTTAGTCACGTCATGTGGGCTCTTCCATTGCGACACATGGGCTCTCTTTTGTGGTTTGCAGTTTAGTTGCTCCTCAGTATGTGGGAACTTAATTCCCTGGCCAGGGACAAACTCGTGTCCCCTTCACTGCACAGTGGATTCTTAACCACTAGACCACCAGGGAAGTCCTTGGCCAAAACAGTCTTTAAAAAGAACAAAGTTTAGAAGTCTCACACTTTCTGATTTCAAAACTTACTACAGAGCTACAGTAATCAAAATGTGTGGTACCAACACTGCTGTATTTAAAATGAATAGCCAACAAGGTCCTACTGTATAGCACAGGGAACTTTGCTTAGTGTTATATGGCAGTTTGGATGGGAGGGGAGTTTGGGAGAGAATGTATACATGTATAGCTGAGTCTGTTTGCTGTCCACCTGAAATTATCACAACATTGTTAATCAGCTGTACTCCAAAATAAAATAAAAAGTTTTTTTAAAAAAGCCACTAAGTCTAGCCCATATTCAATAAGAGTAGTTAATGAGAATGTGTATACTGTGGGTAGGGATGACTGGAAACTGTGTCTGAAGCTGCCTGCCATAGAGTCTAAGAGGCTTTTAAGTGATGTTTTGATCATGTTATTATCCTTTTTAGTTAGTTAAAGTGTAGTAAAGAAAATATAAGAAGTAAAAACAAAACAAAAACAAGGACTGTCTTTTGTCAACTGTAACATACTGTATAAAAAGGCAAGCTCCTGAAAACTCTGATTTGTAGAAGCTGAATGTTTTTAAGAGAGTAGATCTGTCACCACAAAAAGAAATGTAATTTTTTTATGGTGATAGATAGAGGTGCTAACCTTATTGTGGTACCAGTTTGCAGTATATACATGAGTCAAATCATCACATTATACGCCTTTATCTTAGTTATATCAGTATCTCAATAAATCTGGAATTTTTTATTTTTTATTTTTTTTTCTTAGTTCATTTTATTTTATTTATTTATTTTTTTTTAATATTTCACAAACTTTATTCAAATTATTGAAATAGTCACAGAGCAATAAAATATGCAATTCTGAAGTGATGTCAGTATCATGGAGAAGGAAATGGCAACCCACTACTGTATTCTTTTTTTTTTTTTTTTTTTACGTTTCAATGCCATTCTCCCATCTCATCCCACCCTCTCTCTCTCCCCCAGAGTCCAAAAGTTCACTCTATAGATCTGAGTAATTAAATAACAAAAAGATGGGTAAATACCTAAATATTTCTCTTGCTTTATACCTCAGTAGTGAGTAATATTAAAGCCACTTACGACTGGATGGTAAGTTCCTCTGTTCAGTTCACTTGCTCAGTCGTGTCTGACTCTTTGTGACCCCATGGGCTGTAGCACGCCAGGCCTGCCTGTCCATCACCAACTCCTGGAGCTTACTCAGACTCACGTCCATCACGTCAGTAATACCATCCAACGATCTCATCCTCTGTCATCCCCTTCTCCCGTAAGTTACTCTAGGAAGAGGGATAGCCTGTGTCTACTTATTCCCCAGGTAGTAGCTCATAGGTAAATAGTTGTTTTCCAGAATATCTCAAGTTAATTACATCGTGTAGAAATTTGTTGACATTTCTGACATGTATATAGTATCATATCTGGAATCAAAAATGTCTTGGATTGAATAGCAGAATCGATATGTCAGAAGTTAAAATCACTAGAAACTAGTCAGTTTTTTGAATAGAAATTAAAAAGAAGGGAACAAAACCTCGGAGTCTGGTTGGATGGTATAAAATATCTAACATATATGTCCATCTAACGTATTTTTTTTAGGGCAGGAAAAATACTTGAAAGACATACTTGTTGAAAACTCCCCAAACTTGATGTATGACTTAAGTTTGTAAATGAAAGAAAGTCCTTGAACCTCAATCAGGATAAAACTGAATGAAAACCATTCATAAATATATAGCAGTTAAACTGGAAAACGATAAAGAAAAAATTTAGAAAGTACTTGAAAAAAAAAATACATTGCATACAAGGGAACAGCAATTTGAACAACTCCATATATCTCATCAAAAACCATGGGAGCTAGAAGTCAGTGAAACATTTTTTAAGAAATTCTAATATTTTGGATATATAAGGATTAAATAAAATATATTGTTAAATTTTTTAAAATGTGTGATACCAGCTTAAAGGCAGACAAATATATAAATGTGTATATATTTATATATATATACACACACACATAGAGAGAGTGCCTTAAAAGAAAAACTTCATGTATGTGGCCACATTATTTTCAACAAGGGTGCAAGACCATTCAGTGAGGGTAGAATTTCCCCAAATATTGTTTGGAAACTGAAAACCCACATGTAAGAGAATGAATTTAGGTTAAAAAATGAGTCAAAGACCTCAGTGTAAGAGCTAAAACACAGGGTTTGACATGAAATTTGTCAGAGGATTCTTGGATATGACATCAAAAGGTGAGGGAAAAAAAGAAAAAATTGATAGTTTAGACCATATCAAAATGTAAAACTTTATGGATCAAATGACACTATCAGCCACATGAGAAGGCAGCCCACTGGAGAAAGTATTTTTAATCATATCTGATATAGACTTTGCAGAATATATAAAGAACTCATACAGCCTAATAACTTGTAAAATATAAACTCTAAGATGAATGTAGAAGGTTTGACACATCTTGACTTACTTATCTATGTATCTGTAAACTGTGCATCTTTGTAATTATCTCATAATTTCTAGAAGAACCAATAAAAATTACACAAAAAGTTATAGCCAAATAGTCGATATAAAAATAAAAATGTAAGTTAAGTTATTGAATACTAAAAAAATTTCTAAATCATGAGAGTAATGGCAGAACAAAAAAGCCACAGGGAATAAGGAAACTGATTAATAAAGTGAGAGAGCTGAATGTAACTGCATCAGTACTGATCTAATGTCACCAACTAAAAGAGACCGTCATATTGGATGAAAATGTCAAGATGCAACTATATGTTCTCTAGGAAAAATCCACTTTTAATGTAAAGATAAAGAATATAAAGATGGAACAATATATACCATGTGGAAACTAACCAAAACATAAAAGAACAACTCCCACTCCTAACCCTAGCACTTGCCGTTTCTCCTGCAGCGCTTTAACTTTCTCTATAGCACTGGTTATCCTCACGTTGTTTGTTGTCCCTCGCCCCCATTAGAAGTGAGCTCAGATGGGTGAGGGGCTTCCCTGGTGACTGAGAGGTAAAGAATCCGCCTGCCGTGCAGGAGATGCAGGTTCGATCCCTGGATCAGGGAGATCCCCTGGAAGAGCAAACGGCTACCCACTCCAGTATTCTTGCCTGCAAAATCCCATGAACAGAGGAGCCTAGCAGACTACAGTCCATGGGGTCTCACAGAGACAGACACAGCTGAGCACGCATGAACAATCCAATGGGTAAAGACTTTGTGTTCACAGTTTTATCCCCAAGGCCTAGAATAGTTCCTGGCATGTAGTGTCCTCTTGGCGAATATTTGTTGAATGAATTTGACTCTAGGATTTTTTTTCTCCTTCATGTAGTAACATCTTTTTGAATAGCATTCTGTAGACTAAAGTTGGGGAAGCCTTGGAATAGGGTATCATAGCACAGAGTATCTGACTTAGGTAATTATTGAATGACTGAAAGAGGGCACCCTAGAGAACATGAATCCCTCTCTCATTTTACAGATGAGAAAATTATAAAAATTACATAGAAATACTTTAACTGTACTACTTTATGAACTTTCTTTAATCCTCAGAAGGTTTCACAAAACAAAAAATATCACAGGCAAAGAAATAGAAAATGAAGATTAGCTTATATTAGAGTTTTCTAAAGATGTCATGTAGAAAATCTTCTGAGAGATTATTAACTGAGATTATTATTGTTTAAAATGTCACATAGGATTTATAAAACATTTTTGTAAACTTATAAAACTAAGCACCTTACATCTTTTTAAGATAGTTTCTTAGATATGGTATATAGCAAAGATCTTTCTAAAAAATTATAAGTTGACACAGGAGGGTGAATTGAATCTTATTTTTTCTCTTAGAAAATATGGTGGTACACCGAACTTTAGTGAGGAAAGGAAGAGGACCTCGTGAAGGGAGCTTTGAAGAAAATGGTTGGAGAAGTAGGGGAATCTATTAAAAACAAAGGAGAAAGAATGACTGTAGTTTGTTTAGAATAACATTTATTCTCTCCCCCACACCGTTGCAAATGTATTATATCTTTAATATAAGAACTTGTTAAATAGAGTACAAACATTTGAAAATGTTTATAATGCCGTTAGCCATAGAAATCTGTTATAAATATTGCATGTCTTAAATTACTGTGTTTCCTCCCTAATATGTCTATGTATTTGTGTATTTATATTGATTCACAAGAGATTGTTCTTTGCTGCAGATAGTTGGGCTAAGATGACTCAAAAAGAGTTAAGCTTGTTAATTCTACAGCTTACTTGTTTCTGTAGCTTATCTTCTAAATATTATACGAATGTAGAATTTATGTTTTGTTTTCAAATGACTAATTTTTTAACAGTTTGAGCTCTTATATTCTACTTTTATTCCTCAGATGATTGCAAAAGGGAAAAATGCATCTGAACTGTTTCCTGCTGTTGTGAAGAACGTGGCCAGTAAAAATATTGAGGTACTGTTTTGATTCATAATTTTCATGATTCCTTTTGGTGTGATAGAATCATATACTTTTCAATTGCTTTGAAATACAACATAAGATATTTAAGTGTCACTAGACTTTTGATACAAATAAAATGCCCATAATCTTAATAGGTGCAATTGAATACAAAGTATACATAATCTTAGCTTGGAATTTTCCTGGAGGATGTGAAAAGTAAAATTGAGATTACTTCACCTTGGTTAAGGATGGTAACTTTCTAAGTATTCTTAGAAGCTAGTTTTGTTGAAGTTCTGCCCTTGGGACTTGATTTTAAAGTACTATATGTACAGTGAAGCAGGCCTAATCAGGGCAGAGACTGAATCCAGGTGTTAGGATTCCAAATCTAGTGCTTTTCCTGGAGCATCTTAGTTCTGGTAGACCCTTTCTCAGCGTAGCAGGAAGTGAGCAGAAGGCAGGATGTAGTGGGAGCCTCTAATGATTGGTCTCTGTCAAGAGGTTCACAGAGCTTTGAGGCCAAGGTAATTAATATTAGATCAGATGGACTAATATGAGTATGGACTAGTATGAAATGGACTAATGACTTCTGATAGAGTGTAAAAGAAAAGTAGAATGAGCTCATGTAGAAACTGTTGAGAAAGATGAGTCGGATTGAAAAGTTCAGTGACGAGAAATAGAGATTGATCTGAGCAAATGGTGTTTTTTTTTTTAATTTATTTATTTTTGGCTGTGCTAGTTCTTTGTTGCTGTGTATGGGCTTTCTCTAGTTGCCTTGCTGCTGCCGCTAAGTCGCTTCAGTCGTGTCCGACTCTGTGCGACCCCATGGATGGCAGCCCACCAGGCTCCCGTGTCCCTGGGATTCTCCAGGCAAGAACACTGGAGTGGGTTGCCATTTCCTTCTCCAAAGCAGGAAAGTGAAAACTGAAAGTGAAGTCGCTCAGTCGTGTCTGACTCCTAGCGACCCCATGGACTGTATAGCCTACCAGGCTCCTCCGTCCATGGGCTTTTCCAGGCAAGAGTACCGGAGTGGGGTGCCATCGCCTTCTCCCCTAGTTGCCTTAGTCGGGCTATTTTCTGGCTGAGGCCTGTGGGCTTCTCATTGCAGTGGCTTTTCTTGTTGCAGAGTGCAGGCTGTAGGGCGCACGGGCTTCAGTATTATAGATGCGGTGCACAAGTTTAGTTGCCCTGTGGCATGTGGAATCTTCCCAGACCAGAGATGGAACCCATGTCCCCCGCACTGGCAGGTGGATTCTTAGCCACTGGAGCACCAGGGGAGTCCCATCTCTGTTTTGTAATTGGAGTGTTTATTTTGTTAGCACTGGATGTATTTATTGGTGGTGTTGAATTTGAGTGTACTATTACACCATTTCTTTTTTTTGGTTTCCTTTGTTTTTTTGTTCCTCTCTTCTTCTTCTCCTCTTTTTTAATGGAAGAAATCACACTCAAATTTTTCTTGTTTTTATTTTTAACCCATACTTTGTATTTTTTTTTCTTAGTGTTGGCTGTATCCTCTTAACTTTTTACAGTCCAGTTATGTTTAATGTTACATTTCACATAAAGTATAGAAATCTTTCAACTGTATATATTCATATCCCTATTGTCTTTTATGTTTTAGTTACTAACTTACCAGATTTATATAAGTTAAAAACATCATAAGACAGTACAGTTTTTCCTTTAAATACTTATGTGATATAAAGGAATTAAAAGAGAAAACAGAAAAAAGTATCATTTATTCAGATATTTATCATATCCAGTGTTCTCTTTGAGATCTGGGGATTCAGATTGCTGTCAGTATCAGGATCATCCTGCCTTAAGAATTTCTGTTGGCTTTTTCTGTAGTGGAGGTCTGCTAGCAATGAATTCTCTTATTTTTATCTGAAAATTTTTGCATATTGCCTTTATTCCTGAAGAATTGTTTCACTGGTTGTAGACTTCTGGGTTAATAGTTTCTTTTTGTTTCAACACTTAAAGATGCTTTGAAGATTCTTTTGCCGTCCATAATTTCTTATGTAAAGTTTCTGATGAGTGGATCATTGATCTTCCTGTATGACTTGTAATTTTTCTCTTGATGCTTTCGTGCTTTACTCTTTATCTTTGGCTTTGAGTAATCTGACTGTACTGCACCTCGGTGTGATCTTATTCACGTTCATTTGGTTTGGTGTGTGTTACGCATCTTAGTCCTGTAAGTTCCTGTCTTTGATCAAAAGTGGAAAATTTGGGGCGATTATTTCTTCAGGTAATATTTGCCCTCTTCTTTTTTCTCTTTCCAGTATTAAAATTGCATATATGTTATGTTGTTTAATTTTTATCCGAGAATGTATGAAACTTTGTTGGTTTTTTTAGATGTTTTTCCTATTCTTTATATTATGTAGTTCTTACTCATCTGTTTTTGAGTTTGCTTACTCATTCTTCTGTTCAGTCCATTTAATTAAGTACATTCCTTTTTACTTTAGAAATTAAGATATTAAAAGTATTAAAACTATCTTTTCATTTTAGAATTTCAGTTTAAGCCCTTTATATCCTGTTTCCTTGCTGCAATTTCCTATATCCTATATTAATGGAGAGCACATTTTCTTTTTCTTAAGAATAAGTGCAACACCAGCTCTAAAATCTTGGTCTGCTAGTTCCAGTATCCTTATTTCCTCAGGCTTGTATTTGTTGATTTCCTTTTCTTGTGTGCTTATGTTCCATTGTTTTACATTTACTTATGTTGGGTAATTTAGGTTTGTTTCTTTTTAAATAATGAATACTAAATTATGTAGATTCTGCATCCTTTTATATTCTATAGGTGATGTTTTTGTTTTAGAAGGCAGTTATTTTGCCTAGATTCAGATTCCAAATTCTGTTGCATAGGCAGCAACTTAATCTCATATTTTTTGTCTTTTGCTGAGCTGCTTTGGGTCTGTTCTGAGCTTGCCTGGTTCAGAAGTTAGTCAGAGATGTGGCTAGAGACTGCCTGAAGGGCCCATCTCCGGGCTCTGCTTTGTGGATTCCCGTTTTCTTCAGTGGCCGTGGCATTGCTGGGTTCACTTTTGGGTTCTGTCAGAGAGACTGGTTTGTCCATCAGTGCCTCCACCTGTACTTCATTCACTGCTCACTTAGCCTCAGCAGAAAACCATGGAAATGGGGAAGCTAGTTCATGCAGCTCTTTTTCTTAGCATCTCTGCACATACTCTCTATACCAGAAGAATCTGTTTCTGTTTCATTGCCAGGGACTTTAGTGTTTTTTGTGTTATGTCTAGGTTTTTTAATTGTATGTGAGATTGTTCTACTGAGGTTTTATTCCAAAATTACCACGAGTCTATATATCTATTAAAGAAATTTAAAAATGAGCTCCCCTTCCCACCCTCCAAAGTCTTTTATTTGTCCTTCAGTGGTTACCATTCATGTCCCTTTTGATTCCTTCATGTAGTCCATGAATGAATGAATGAATTTTTTTCCCTAAATGACTAGAGGAATTTCTTTAATGTTTCTTGTTTTGCTGGTGATGAGTTTTCTCAGCTTTTGTTTAAAAAAGTCTTTTTCTTTTTTTGTATACAATTTGAAAACATCTTTGCTGAGTAAAATGTATATTTCTACATTCTTTACTGTCTTTTTCTTTTAGTATTTAAAAATTATTTTATTGTTTTCTGACCTACATGGCTGCTTATGCCAAGCGTCTTGTCATTCTTATCTCTCTGTGTAAGCTCTCTTTTCTTTCCTCTGTTGATTTTAAGATTTTCTCTTTATCACTGGTTTTCAGTTTTACTGTGGTATACCTTGACATATTTTTCTTCATGCTTATTCTGCTTGGGGTTTGTTGAGCTCCTAACTCGTGTGGGTTTATAGTTTTTCAAAAATACGTCTTTTCTGTCTTCGTTCCTTCTGGTATTTCAAGCAGATATACCAATTGATATTGTTGCTCAGGTCACTTTTTCAGTCTTTTCTCTCTGTGCTTCGCTTGAGAAGTGCTCAGGCTAACCCATCTTTCCTTGTGTAGTGTCTAGCTGTTGTGACTCCCCTGCAGCATAGTCATCTTACCAGCTACTGTATTTTTCATTTCTGCATGTTTAATGAGATCATTTTTATATCCTCCAGTTATCCCTTCAGCATATTTATATTTTTGTCTACCTTGGTGGACATGTGGAGCATATCTATAATAGTCGTAACATCCCTCTGCTAGTTCTGTCATTTCTGTCATTTTAAGTCTTTTTCTGGAGACTGATTTTTCTCACAGTTATGATTTATACTGTCCTGATTTTTGTTTAAATTGTGTTGAGTTTTCTTGTGATGCACAATTAAGTTTATATGGATCATTTGATTATTTCAAAGCATACTTGTTTTGGATATTTTATACTGTTTTATTTTAACTGCTTAGAAACTCTGAGAAACAGTCAGTAGCCGTATCATATCTCCAAGCTAGGCCACTAAATACGAATTTCTTACCACCTTATCCTTTTTTTTTCTTTTTTGTATTTTTAAATTTTTAATTGGAGGATACTTGTCAAAGCGTACTTTCAATGTGTACTAAAAGATACAGAAACACCTTTAGTCTAGACTAACGTAAGCCCAGTCCTGAAGCAGCACCTTAGGACTCTGCTCGGTCGTACATGTATTTATAGATATTTACCCCCTGGCTGGTGAGAACAGGAGCTTTTCCTTGCTCTTTGTGACCTTTGGTGTCTGTTCTGCCTGCTTCTTCCCTGTGGTTTTCTGGTCTGGCTTCAGGTAGTTTCATCGTATGTGCAAGACCGCGCTAGCCCACAGTTTGATGTTGTTCCTCTCCAGAGTGCGTTCTTTCTCTCTCTCTGAAGTTCCCTCCTCTTTGGTATTCTGCTTTGCAAACTCAGGCACCCTTGGCCTGTGTGAACTTTGATCACTGTGTCCTCGGCACAGTGAGTCTTCCGGATTCTATTTGAGTTGCTCCCTTGACTTTTTCCCCTTTCTCAGGGTTCACAGTAATGTACTGCCTGGTGTCCAACATATGAAAACTTTTGTTTCATTTTTTTCCCCCTGATTTCTGTGTGGTTAAGGTAGGGAGGGTAAATAAAATCTCTCAGTTATTATTTCTAAGTTATAGCTTTATATCATAATCTGGAAATATTTTTAAGACCCTAAAATATATGGAAAGTTATCAGTCAAATGAAATCATTACTCTCAAATTTTCCTACTTTCCATGAAGAATTTTCAATTTATAACTGGTTTACATGCTTGAAAATTCTCTTTCTCGTTTCCATCCTTTATATCACAGTTCTGTAACGGGGTTTTACAGAATATATTAAGTAAGCTGCGTATCATTAGCAGTTTTATAGTCAGTACTTAATTACTTCTAGTTTGGAAAACAAGGCATTTTTCAATGAAAAGATTGCGTTCGGTACAAGAAAAATAGAGTGCATAAAATAATCATGACCTGAGAATGATGATTAGAGTTTTTTGCTTGAGTGAAACAAACAGATCACCCAGGTCACATTTCATTTGTGTTATACAAACACAGTGTGGATATGATGTAGACCCTTAGCTATCATTTGAATATTATGTAATAGATTGGGCGTTAATCTCTCATATAAGAGAAACTAGTAGTTTAAATAATTTGCATTTGCATGTTCAAATTCTGGAAAAGTGTGGTGAAGTATGTTATACAATTTCAAGAGTATATATTTCAGTATTAAGATATTTTCCTGCCATCTTACATTTTTTAATAGGATAATTTATATTATAGAATTTTAAAGATTCTATAAAAATTTTANGACTAACTTGAGTAAATTAAAATCGAAACACTTGTATACTTGTTGCCGACTTAAGAACCAGGATAAATTAATATTGGACTTAAGTTGATGAACTGTTCTTTCTCAGATTCTAATTAATGGGATAAATCTAGACTGAGCATATAATCTTACAGTATTTTCAAAGTTTACTTATGATTAGTTTAGTAGATACTTATTAAGTACCATTTATGAGCTTGTTACGATGTATAATTCTGAATTGATAATTCAATTAAAACTGTTTTTGCCGTATGACAATGCATCTGAGCTGTCTGAGCTCCTAATTTGATATGTACATTAGTTTTATGATTTCTGGTATAAGAAAGTTTAAGTAGCTGGGGAAAAAAAATCATGATTTCACTTAGAAAAGTTGTGAGCTGTGGGTAAAGCTTGTCTTAGTGCGTTACATATAACAACTCATTTTATGCTCACAAACAGCCCTGTGAAGCTGGTTCTTTCATTTTCCATGTTTTTATTATGAGGACAGAGTAGCAGAGAGATTAGGTTACGTGAGCAAGGTCACACACTAGTGTGTGGCAGTCGGAATCCAGAGCCAGGCAGCTTGGCTTCAGAAACCATTTTAGGTCATTCCCCTGTTAAAGCCATCCTTCCTGTTTGAATCCTTCCTCCTTTCTCTGTAGTTTCTTTGACCTTTTATCATCATCTGGTGTTAGCTCTCCTTTGGGAGGTATCTGGCGTTGGTATAAATTTGTTTTAACTTTATTGAAGGAGAGTTCATTTACACTGCTGTATCAGTTTCTGCTGTATAGCAGAGTGATTCAGTTATATGTATACATTGTTTTTTATGTTCTTTTCCATTATGGTTTTTCACAGGATGGTGAATGTAGTTCTCTGTGCGCTGCAGCAGGACCCTGTTACTTATCCATTCTGTATAACAGTTTGTATCTCTAATCCTTTCCGCAACCCCCTCTCCACCTTGGCAGCCTCAGGGCTGTGTCTCTATGTCTGTGACTCTGTTCCACGGATAACTCATTTGTGTCACATTTTAGATTCCACACATAAGTGATATCATACGATAGCTGTCTTTTTTCTGACTTGCTCCACTGAGTATGATGATTGCCAGGTCCATCCACGTTGCTGTGAATGCTGCTGTTGTCATTGTTCACTTGCTAATTTGTGTCTTACTCTCTGCAGCTGCATGAACTACAGCAAGTCAGACCTCCCTGTCCTTCACCATCTGCTGGAGTTCGCTCAAAGTTCGTGTCCATTGAATCAGTAAATGGTATTATTTCATTCTTAGGAATCGTCTCATACTTAAGGACTAGTATTCCATTGTGAAAGCAGTGACAGATTTTATTTTCTTGGGCTTCAAAATTACTGGTGATGGTGGATTCACTGGATGGAGAATGCAGGGACAAAATTAGAAGATGCTTGCTCTTTGTAAGGAAAGTTATGATAAACCTAGACAGCATATTAAAAAGCAGAGACATCATTTGCTGACAAAGGTCTGTACAGTCATAGCTGTTGCTTTTCCAGTAGTTATGTATGGATGTGAGAGTTTGACCATAAAGAAGGTGGAACCCTGAAGAATTGATGTTTTTGAACTGTGGTGCTGGTGAAGACTCTTGAGAGTCCCTTGGACAGGAAGGAGATCAAACCAGTCCATCCTAAAGGAAATCAGCCCTGAATATTCATTGGAAGGACTGATGCTGAAGCTCCAATACTTTGGCCACGTGATGCACAGAGCCGACTCATTGGAAAAGACCCCTATGGCTGGGAAAGATTGAAGGCGAAAGAAGAGGGCAGCAGAGGATGAGATGGTTAGATAGCATCACCGACTCAATGGACATGAATCTGAGCACACTCTGGAGATAGTGAAAGACAGAGAAGCCTGGAGTGCTACAGTCCATGGGGTCACAAAGAGTTAGACACGACTTAGGAGCTGAACAGCAACAAGTGTTCCATTGTGTGTATGTACCACATCTTGTTTGCCCATTCATTTGTTGATGGACGTTTGGGTTGTTTCCACGTTTTGGCTATTGGGAATCATGCTACTGAACACATAGGGATGCATGTATCTTTTCAAATGACAGTTTTGTCTGGGTATAGGCCCGGGAGTGCGATTTCTGCGAAATATGGCAACTGTTTTTTAGTGTTTTGAGGAACCTCTGTACTGTTTTCCATAGTGGTTGCACCAATTTACATTCCCACCAGCAGTGTAAGAGGGTTCCCTTTCCTCCGTACACTCTCCAGCATTTGTTATTTGTAGATTTTTTTTTTTAAGTGATGGCTGTTCTGATCAGTGTGAGGTGATACCTCATTGTAGTTTTGATTTTCATTTCTCTAATGTTTAGTGATGTTGAACACTCTTCTGTGTGCCCGTTGACCAGCTGTATGTCTTCTTTGGAGAAATGTCTGTTTAGGTTTTTGGCCCATTTGGGGATATAAATTTTTTCTGTTTTAGGTATGGCTAGAAATGACCAAGTCCTTAGATATTGGTAATAAGTTATGCTGTAACTAGTTCCTTCTGGCTTCCAGGCTTCTTGTTTTAAATAGAAAATCCTGTACTGTTAGCTATTTGTAATGTTCAGTTATCAATAGTAGAACTTTTCTATTCATTTTTATCCTTTACAATCAGATTCTGATATGCTGTCTAATATTTGTAACAGAAATGTCCCTATAAATATAATTCTGCCTTTCCCCCATGATTTCACTTTCCATGATTTCAGTTACCCATGGTTAGCTGCAGTCCAAAAATATTAAATGGAAAATTCTAGAAATAAACAGTTCGTAAGTTTTAAATTGCCCACTGTAACACATAGCAGGATGAAATTTTGTGCCGTTCTCTCTGGGGTCCCCAACCATTGATGTCACCTGCTCCTGACATCTAACCATCAACATTGTTGTGCGCGGTGACCCCAGGATCACCCACAGCGGATGATCCTCTTTCTGATGTAACATCAGAAGGTCAGTAGCAGCCTGACCCTGTATCACAGTGCTGGCTTCATTCACCTGACTTCATCTTACACATAGGTATTTCCTCATCTCCCATCACCACAAAAAGGAGAAGGGTAGGTGCAGTCCAGGAAGTGAGAGGGGTCAGATTCACACAACTTCCATTACAGTATGTTGTTACGACTGTTCCCTTTATTATTCGTTATTGTTAGCCTCATACTGTGGCTAATTTATAAATTAAACTTTATTATAAGTATGTGTGTGTAGGAAAAAACATAGTATGTATGGAATTTAGTACTGTCTAGAGTTTCAGGCATCTACTGGGGGTCTTGGAACGTACCCCTCACAGATAGAGGGGAGCTACTGGATTGATCTGTTTGTTCTAGGTTTGTTTTGCTCTTAAAATGCTGTTAGTTTTTGGAAACAGGCTTAATCCTCTAATGTGGAAAAACTGACCTAAGCTGCTTAAAACTGATGTTCAGAAAATGGATGTTTCATTGCTGTCAAGTACAAAATTTCATTTTTACAAGTACATGCTGCCTTAGACACACAGTTGAGCTGTACATCATAAGCCATTCGATGTCAAATGATACCAAAAGTGACCTAGTAAGCAATCAGTGGTTATAGTACAAAAATAATCAAAGGTGTAGTCAATAACTCATGAAGTTTGATGCACTAGTATTGATAAGCTAATTAAACAGATCTGCCTGTGTCCTTCCAGCCTACTGGGGCTCTGCTGTGATTAGCTTTACAGCAAGGAGTATTGTAACATTGAATGAAAGTAACTGATCAGAGAATGGTGTAGTCACGAAGCTTTAAGTACTCCCATTTCTGGTCACAGAATGGTTTCAGGGAAAGTAGGCTTTCTCTGCACACCTGCAGCCAGTCAGTGCATAGGCCTCTTGTGGTCAATATTGATTGATTCTTATAACAGAACTTGAACAAATTTAGTGTTTTGCAACCTTCTGTGATTTAATATTGTTATGCTTTTTGCTATAACAGTCATAAAAATCCTTCTCCAATGGTGAGTAATTATAGCAATGCCTGCTAGCTCAGCTGTGGTTTGAACGTTTCAGTGTTGCCAGTATATATACTAGATATATTTTGGAGTTCATAATTCAGCTTTAAGAGCTGGCTTACAGTTAGGTAAATAAAAGCTGTTGCTGAGAAATAAATCCCAAGAAGATGAGGAGGTGGGTGTGGACCCAACCCATTCTTGTTTCTACACTTTGCTGAGAACTGTAGACTGAGATCTGAATATAATTGGTGAAGAGAAAGAGTATTTTAAATGATTAATTTTCTTTAAAAAACCCACAAGTTAAAGACTTTGGAGGCAATCTTCTTAATACCTGTTGTTTGCTAACAGTATGTTGATGTCCTTTTAAACATTTGTTTCATGAATTATAACTATTGGTGGTAAGTTAGATATAGCAATCTAATAGGAAATGTCCCCCCACCCCCACCCCCA
>SJYQ01002719.1:1049124-1087081 GCA_006410935.1 Redunca redunca | reverse complement strand
CCCACCTTGTCTCTCATTGGGCTGTAATGTTTCATTCAGCTGATTATTATTGGGCTCTTACTTTGTGCCAGGCTCTGGTGCCTGTACTAAATAACCTCACTTTCATTCCAAGGTGGATTTGAAAAATATCTTATTTAAAATCTTGTGTTGATTTGATATGTTTAAATTGGTGCAGATCAGTCAGCCAGCAAATGTTGGCTCCTTTTTGGTGCTGTTGTAATCTTGGGAACTTTAAAATCTGGTTAAGAATTTAAAGATTTTATATACCCATTTAAATAATCTAAAGCATTGGGTATATATGGATCATTTGATTACCATCTTGTATACTAGTTATCACTTAATTTTGGAACCCATTTTTTGTATTCTTATGTGAGATCATTTGATTCAATGATCATTTGAAGGTTTCATGGACTTGAAGGGGCCTGAGTGGGTTGGTATCATCTGTGGATGAGTGGGCACGTGGGTGAGATCTGCTTTTGACTGATTGACACACCAGGGTGTGTGTTTTTTTGGAGTGAATTTGTTCCTGATTGGCTAACGTTCAACAGCAAGGGGCTGTCACAGTTCGGTTGACTTGCAAAAAGTTGTTGATTTAGCTGAGTTTTTGTCTGTTGAACTCACTCATTTAAAATAGTTCTGGTGGCTACATGTTGCCAGTGCTATAGAAAAAGCCATCTTAGAGGAGTGGTGGGAACTTAAAAATCCATTGTTTCAGATTGTTTATAATGAAAACTTCAAATACTTTTAAAATCAGAGAAAGTACTGTTATTTGGGGGTAGGAGGTTGTCTGGAAAGATGAGATCACCCCTGAAGTGAAAATGTCTCTTGGTTTTTCACTCTTGTTCCTGAAATTGTGAAGAATAGCAAAATAGGTTGGATTATAGATTAAGAGCTAAAATTATCTGAGGAGGGTGCCATGATGGATTGAAGTTAAGTTGTTGAAAATTTCTATAGGTATGTGTAAGATACTCTCCTCCTTTTAAAAGACCTCACTAGGCCAATTACGCAAGTGTGGATTGCTTTAGTCAGCAGTACATTTGGAAAAAGTATATGCTTTTAATCAAAAATTAGTTGTCTCAGTAGAAGCACCTCATCTGGAATAAAATCGTAACTAGTTTGTCTTGGTTAGACTTCATTTGTAGCTTGGAGTGCCACACTGAAAAGAATATAGGCAAACTGGGGTGAATTCAGAAGGGAACAAACAGGATGGTGAAGGAGCTCAGAACACTGCTGTCTGTGTCGAGAGCAGTAGAGCATAAGGGAGAGAAGGCCACGGCCGCGCTGCGCTTAGTTGCTCAGTCGCGTCCTACTCTGTGAACCCATGGACTATATAGCCCGCCAGACTCCTCTGTCCGTGGGATTCTCCAGGCAAGAATACTAGAGTGGGTTGCCATCACCTCCTCCAGGGGATCTTTCTAACCCAGAAATCCAACTCAGGTCTCCCACATTGCAGGTGCATCCTTCACCATCTGAGCCACCAGGCAGTTGTCCCTAAAGAAATCCACATGGGTTCCTGTGACGTAAAATATGGCCCAGTATGGCAGTTTTCCTTGTCAGCATCGATTCCAGCTGTTTCTAGCTACTTCCCCTTCTTTCCCATGCTCTTTGAACATTCCGTAAGCCTTTGATATGTCCTGTGGAACTATATCAGAAAATTAATCAGGCATTGGTATCGGAAGATATTTGAAAGGGAGATACAAGCTGAAAGCAGTGTCGTAAGGAAGCAGTTGATGAATTTCAGCTCAGATTTCAATTTTCGGTTAATTTTTCTGCTCATCATAATTTTGTCATAAATTTAGTGATTTAATTGCCTTTGAAAACAGTTTTCAAAACACACTTCCATCCGTCTGGAATTTTTATTACATTAAATTGATGCTGTTGTCACACATTCTTCCAGAGCTGAAAATATCATGTAATGTCTGTTGGAATCTGAATTTTATCGTAGAATCAGAGTTGTGTTTCAGCACCTTTTGACAGATGAGCAAATGTAAGTTCCCATACCATGTAGTTGGTTAGTGGACAGATATTTGTATCCCTCATTTTGAAAATACTTTTGCAGTTTAGTTAATGTTTTAATACTCTTGTATGAGTTTTGCTCACGAACTTTTTTTCCCTTCCAGAGGAAGGACACCTTGATAGGATGTTGCTGTTACAGATTAGATTAGTGAAATCCTTACTTCACAAACTTTTTCTATTTCTATTAAATATCTTATATTATCTTTATTTTACAATGTAGGCTATGAGCAGGTTCTGTTACTTAGTTCAGGAAAGTTGAGAATGGATTTTTGTATAGACATTATTGAATGTTTAGTTTTCACTCTGGCTAAGATTAAATGGTTTTTTCTTCTTCACAGATCAAGAAGTTAGTGTATGTTTACCTGGTCCGATACGCTGAAGAGCAGCAGGATCTGGCCCTCTTGTCCATAAGCACTTTTCAGCGAGCTCTGAAGGTAAATGGTAGAGTGAGCAGGCAAATAATAGCTGCAGCATTTCTGCACAGTTGAAGGTGTGTCATTTAAAGAAGTGGAGCAATAACCCACTCAATAGTGCAGTCATGTTTTGAAAGAGTTAAAAGGCCTCTCACTGTGCCTGTTCAATACCCTTGGAAAATAATTTATATAATCAACTGGGCTTTGCCTTGTACGTTCCTTTATGTTCAATGTAATCATTATTGTGCATCAAAGAACTCTTCACCATTACACTAACTTGTTGAAAGTATACAAAGAGGGGGCGTGACTTTTTTTTAAGATAAAATTAACGACCTGCAGCATTTCATTATGGAACTCTAAAAACCTGCATGTTTGGTAATATATGATCAAGTAGAATTATAAACGTTACTTTGCTTGTTAAAACATTATTCAGAGAAAGAAACGTTTTATTTCTCTTTTTACTTAGCCATTTCCATATACTGGTTATTTATTTTAAATTAAGCAGCTTTTTTTTTTTTTTTTTTGCTATTGTTGTGTTATAGCCTATAAGCACCTGTTAATTCTATCATAATGATGTGTTTAAAATATTGCAAACTTGAAATTTTGATGAATATTTTTGTACTATTTTTAGGACCCAAATCAACTAATTCGTGCAAGTGCTTTGAGAGTTCTGTCAAGTATTAGAGTGCCAATTATTGTACCTATTATGATGCTTGCCATTAAGGAAGCTTCTGCTGATTTATCACCATATGTTAGAAAGAATGCAGCCCATGCAATACAAAAACTGTACAGGTTGGTACTTTATAAATAATACCAAAGACCCCTAATGTCACATGGAATGTTACAGCCCATGGGGCATATTTTATTCGCTCATATAATAGTCTGACCTTAGACCGAGTGAGTAAACTCAGTGATCATGTTTCTTTTCCCCTTGCCCACAAATATTCTTTATACATCTGTTTTATTTTGGTTATTTTGGGAGCCTTTGCAGGGTTTCTACTTGTAAGCCTGTTAGGGACAGTGATATTTTATGGATTTTATAACTTAAAAATAATCAGATATAGAATTATCATTTATACAGTTTTTCTCATTATACATACATGTATGTTATTAGAAAATTAAGATTTTTTTCCTCTTATTATTGTAGGGTAGAGTCTAAAGCTTGTTATCTTCTCGGCTCACTTTGTTACCCTTTCATCTATCTTTGGTCCTGCTATTCCCTTCCTTGCTTGCTTCTTTTCCAGAGCCATTTTATTAAATATTGTTTAAATACTGATTTTTAAATAAAGTANATAATTTGGTATTATTTTCAGTTACCATTTATTTCACGAGCTTTCATCAAGATCATTTTGTGTTTTTGATGTGGTGCTATATGCATAAGATATATGAAAACTTTAGAGGATGTACTATCACATTTTGAGGGGAAATGATCAAATATATGCCAAATAATTAAAGCAATCTATAATTGAGTAAGCTATTGCTAAATAATGAATGTGTATGTTATGTATGTATGTTAGTCGCTCAGTCGTGTCCGACTCTTTGTGACCCCACGGACTGTAGCCCACCAGGCTTTTCTGTCCATGGAATTCTCCAGGCAAGAATACTGGAGTGGGTTGCCATTCCCTTTTCCAGAGGAACTTCCCAAACCAGGAATCGAACCCTGGTTTCCTGCATGGCAGGCAGATTCTTTACTGTTTGAGCTACAGGGAAGTCTTATGTACATATAAAGGAACAATGACAGTGCCTTTGATAGGGTAGAGCTCAGAGATTATCATATAGGGTTTCTTAAAATAGAAATGGAGTTAGTTAGGAAAGATTAGAGAAGGGAGTGTGGAGCTGGAATTTGAAACAACTAAAATTTTTGAGTGTTCAGATAATTATGTGCTTACTTGCTTTAGTAGTGAGACTCCTTGTGACCCTATGGACTGTAGCCCACCAGGCTCCTCTGTCCATAGGATTCTCCGGGCTAGAATACTGGAGTGGGTTACCATGCCCTCCTCCAGGGTAATTATAACTCAGATAATTATAATGGTCAATAATAAACTTATATAATGTTTAGGAAAAGTGAAACTCATTTTCTTAGGTTAATTGTCAAAGTCAACTCATGCTTCATAGTCTTTATCCTTTCTATTTATTAACTTACAAAATAAGATCAAAGCTCACTGTTGCTGCTGCTAAGTCACTTCAGTTGTGTCTGACTCTGTGCGACCCCGTAGACGGCAGCCCACCAGGCCCTGCCGTCCCTGGGATTCTCCAGGCAAGAACACTGGAGTGGGTTGCCATTTCCTTCTCCAATCAAAGCTCACTATGACAGTTTAAAAGCCCATCACTGGGCTCCATGTTACCTCTCTCTGTCTTGAATTTACAGTCTAGTAGCTCAGTACTGCCTATTAGTCCTCTCCATAAAACGCTTCTTATCTCATTACCATCTCTTGTTCCTTTTTTAGTCTCTACCTAGAATATTTCCTACTTTTTCCAGATCTAAAGCTGTTTAGGATTCATCTGAGATGTCACATCCCCAGAGAAACCCTCCACAACCTTCCTGCCTCCATCAGTGTTCCCTATCCCCATAGTCCCTTATCTGAATCACCATTATGTCCTATGATTGTATCTGGGACTATCTGTGCTAGATTGTCTTACTTCTCTTTGTAAGCCCATTGTTTAGTTTCTCAGTAAATGAACAATTGAATTCTGTGCTAGGAAGAAATTATTTCGGTGTGTAAAGCTCGTAGTACGATGCATCTGTCATTTCTATACATATGTGAGCCTTTGTTTATCCTTTTTGGTTTTAGATGGCAGGTTTTATTATGCATGTCTCCATCAGTAAACTAGAATGATACAGAATTCTTATTTGGAAATTTCCATGTGTTTCTTTTTGACAGTTAGGTATCCATGGTCAAAAATGATTCCTATATTGTTATTTCCCCCTAGGTAAAAAAAGGTTTTGTGGTTTAACTAATTACTTTCTTAAGGTTTTCAAGTTCATTTTAAGAAGTGGTTTTGTTCTTTAACTGTTTTCTTAATGGTTTTGATATCTGGGTTTAATTAACATGAGCAACTTTAGATAGAATTAGGAAAAGTCAACTCATTCCACTTTAAATTTGTTTTCTGTTTATTTCCATCTAAAGTCTTTTTCTCCCCCCAACTTTAAAATTTTTTCATATTCTTGAAATGATTAACCTCCCTTAAAGTTAGAAATAAAGGGAAAAAATTAATGTAAATTTTTTTCTTTTTATATTTTAGCCTTGATCCAGAGCAGAAAGAAATGTTAATTGAAATAATTGAAAAACTTCTGAAGGATAAAAGCACAGTAAGTAATATCTTTTCATGTGCAATAAAATTGTGCTTTATTTACATATTCTTTTACTATCATATATATGATAATTCTTATAGAATAAAAGACGCTTGCTCCTTGGAAGGAATGCTATGGCAAACCTAGATAATGTATTAAAAAGTAGAAAAATCACTTTGCCAACAAAAGTTTGTATTGTGAAAGTTATGTTTTTTTTCCAGTAGTCCTTATAGATGTGAGATTTGGACCATAAAAAAGACTTGAGTGCCAGAGAATTGATGCTTTGAAACTCTGGGACTGGAGAACTCTTGAGAGTCCTCTGGACTGCATGGAGATCAAATCGATCAATCCTAAAGAAAATAAACCTTGAATATTCATTGAAAGCACTAATGCTAAAGCTTCAGCTCTAATACTTTGACCACCTGATGCGAAGAGCCAACTCATTGGAAAACACCCTGATGCTGGGAAAGATTGAGAGCTAAAGGAGAAGAGGGTAGCAGAGGATGAGACGGTTAAATAGCATCACTAACTCAGTGGATCTGAATTTGAGCAATCTCTGGAAGATAGTGGAGAACAGGGAAGCCTGGTATGCTGTAGTCCATGTAGTGCAAAGAGGCAGACATGACTTAGCGACAGAACAACAAATAGATTTTGAAATTATATAAATATTAATGGAGCACATTAAAATCTTGAAAAATAAAAATGTCCAGGTAAAGAGAAAAGTTCCATTTGGAATTTTAGTTTGTTACATATTTCTTCATGAGAGTCTGAAGAAGAGCAAGTTGCGGAAAGACAGTTCTTTCTTTAACCTGTAGCTAAATTGTTGACTGCTGTTAAGGCCAACTTTTTTTGTTTTAAACAATGATTTACTAGGAATTTTAAAGGCTGAATCAGTTGCAAACAAATAATTGATTTAAATATATTCAGTATTAAAGAGATAATGAAAAATAGAGGAGTATGTTTTAGTATTATAAATGTATTATTTTTTTTCTTGGATACTAAAATGTTTTCATATGTATAACACTGTTTTATTGGCTGGTTAGAATGATCTTACTGAGCAAATTCCCCATCTTTTGGGAATGTACATGTCACTTCCTCCTTCCTATCCCAGTCCTATTCTTTATGATAATGAGATCTAGAAATAAAGGCAATGCATGGGATCTATAAGCAGGCCTCTGGAGGAGCTGGTGTAATGGTATCTTTTGGTGGTATCTCTGCACCCACAGGTATGGCTCAAAACTATTCAAAAAAAGGATTCCAGTTCATTTTAGGAAGATATCACCCAGTTGGATGCATATCTGTTTATAGAGGCCAATACCGCAGCCAGTAGCCTCGTATTGTGCTCAGTCGTTCAATCGTGCCTGACTCTTTGCGACCCTTGGACTGGAGCCTGGCAGGCTCCTGCTCATGGAATTCTCCAGGCAAGAACACTGGAGTGGGTTGCCATGACCTTCTCCAGGGGATCTTCACGACCCAGTGATTGAACGCAAGTCTCCTGTATTGCAGGCAGGTTCTTTACCATCTGAGCCACAGCGAAGCCTGACTATAGCTGTTAGTATCTGGCTTAGTATACGGTCTGTCCTAGAGAATGCTCAGTGTGTATTTGAGAGGAATGTATACTCTGCTGGCCTTTGGGTGGCGTGTTCTGTAGATGTCTTTTGGGTCTAATTGGTTTCTAGTGTTGTTCAAGTCTTCTGTTCTTTGTTGATCTTCCTTCTTGTGGCTCATTAAAAGTGGAATATTGAAGTCTACTGTTAACTATAGAGCTATCAGTTCTATCCCTGCTTATTTGTATATTTAGGAACTCTGATATTTGGTGCATCAGTTCAGTTCAGTTGCTCAGTTGTGTCTGACTCTTTGCGACCCCACGAAATGCAGCAAACCAGGCCTTGCTGTCCACCACCAACGTCTGGAGTTTACCCAAACCCATGTCCATCGAGTCAGTGATGCCATCCAACTATCTCATCCTCTGTCGTCCCCTTCTCCTCCTGCCCTCAATCTTTCCCAGCATCAGGGTCTTTTCAAATGAGTCAGCTCTTCGCAGCAGGTGGCCAAAGTATTGGAGTTTCAGCTTCAACATCAGTCCTTCCAGTGAACAGCAAGGACTGATCTCCTTTAGGATGGACTGGTTGGATCTCCTTGCAGTCCAAGGGACTCTCAAGAGTCTCCTCCAACACCACAGTTCAAAAGCATCAATTCTTCTGCACTCAGCTTTCTTTATAGTCCAGCTCTCACATCCATACATGACCACTGGAAAAACCATAGCCTTGACTAGACGGACCTTTGTTGACAAAGTAATGTCTCTGCTTTTTAATGTGCTGTCTAGGTTGGTCATAACTTTCCTTCCAAAGAGTAAGCATCTTTTAATTTCATGGCTGTAACCACCATCTGCAGTGATTTTGGAGCCCAGAAAAATAAAGTCTGACACTATTTCCGCTGTTTCCCCATCTGTTTGCCATGAAGTGATGGGACCAGATGCCATGATCTTCGTTTTCTGAATGTTGAGCTTTAAGCCAACTTTTTCACTCCCCTCTTTCACTTTCATCAAGAGGCTCTTTAGTTCCTCTTCACTTTCTGCCATAAGGGTGGTGTCATCTGCATATCTGAGATTATTGATATTTTTCCCTGCAATCTTGATTCCAGCTTGTGCTTCCTCCAGCCCAGCTTTTCTCATGGTGTACTTGGCATATAAGTTAAATAAGCAGAGTGTACTTATAATTGTTTTTACCTTCCTTTTGACATTATAAAATGTCTCAATCTCTCGTAAACAATTTTAAAATTCTACCTTGTCCTGTTTAAGTACAACTTTCTTACAATTGCTGTTTACAGAATATATCTTTTTCCTTCTTTTAACTCTCAACCTGTTGGTATTTTTTAATCTAATGTGTGTCTCCTGAGGTCTGTATAAAGTTGGATCTTGATATTTACTCTGGTCTGACTACATATGCTTTTTGTTTAGATGGTTTAATCCATTGACATTAATTCTTACTATAATATAGTTAATTTATAGCTGCCATTATGTTTTTCTATGTCTCATGTCTTTTTTTGTTTGTTATTCCCCCTTCACTACTTTTTTTTTTTTTTAAATCCNTTCCCCCTTCACTACTTTTTTTTTTTAAATCCAATGTATATGTTGTATATGATAACTCTTTTAGTGATTTTTTTCACTATGTATTTTTGAAAATACTCTATTTACCTGAGACTATACTTGGAGACTAGACAGCAAATTTCTTTTAGTCAATAATGCAGCAGGAATCTTTATTTCTTCTGTAGTGGTTGGCATAATGAAGACAGATAAAAGAAATTTGATTCCTTTTTGTCTTTTGTATGGCATACTTGTTATATCCTTCCAGACCCAAATACGAAATCAATATTATTGATATTGTGGATAACTTGATTTTAGTAATAATAAAAAAAATTTAGTTTCTTCTGTCTTGAAGACATTTGCCAAGTACTATGAAGAATACTAAGATCTGTAAGAAACAGATCCTTTATTTTAAGGTAGTTTGCCATGATTTCTGCTACCTAATAAGCTAAAGAAATTAGTTTCTTGGCCTAGAAATGAAATCTCCGTGTATAATATGTGCATGTCTTCTCAGACAAGATGTAGCATGTCACGGGTAACAACTACCTTCTTTGGAATTAAACAGAATTGTATTTGAGCCTGAAGTTTTACCACTTATTAGCTATATATTCGGGGCTTTCCTGGTGGCTCAGAGGTAATGAATCCACTTGCAATGCAGGAAAGGCGGGTTTGATCCCTGGGTCGGGAAGTTCCCCTGGAGAAGCAGAGAACATCCCCTTTCTATGGATAGAAACTTCTATCCATATGAAATATGATAGAAAAGGAAATCAAATTTCTTTTCTCTGAATTCAGTTTGTACTGAATTCTGTAATTCCAGAGCAGAAGCACACGGTTTTCCAGTGTCCTAAGTTTTCATGTCAATATTTGCAACTTCCTTTTCCAACATTAAGAGATGTGACTTACATTATCCACCACACTTACTGACTCCATCCTGGAATGCAGATCAGGCATTGTTTCGGAATTGCCAGCACGTACTCTGAGGAGTAGTGAGATGGGGACTACTGATTGAGTTAAATGTGGGTTTAGAATCACGTTTACCATTAGCCTTACTTCCTTGAATGCTGTTGTAAATCGAGATTACATTAACAGTGTATGGTTGAACTTGTTACATTGGTATAGAAGAAAGCTATTGATTTTCTGTACGGTGATTTTATATTCTGCTTCTTTACTGAATTCTTTTATTGTTTGATTTAGTTTTATCTTTCAACCTCCATTGTTTCGTTCCAGAAAATAAATCATATCATTTGCAAATAGAGATAACTTTACTTTTTCTTTTCTGATACTTTATGACTCTAATTTTTCTTGTCATAATTAATTATATTGGTGTATAACTTTAGTACCGTGTTCAGTAGTGGTGGAGATGGTGAGCATCCTTACCTTGTTTCAGTTTAAAGGAAATGCCTGTCATGTGTGTGTATTAAGCAGGATGCTGACCCTGAGGATTTTTTTTCTCTTTATCTTTTAGTTTTGTCTGGTGTGTCAAGGTCAGTTTTTTTCCTGGTACCCAGTGAGGCTTTTTACAATATAGATTTAGAATTTATGTTATTTCTGGCAAAGTGTTGTTGTTAAGTTTTAAATATTACTTCTGTTAGGCTGTCAGCTTTTCTTCTTCAGAAAGGTCAGTTTTCTCTAAGCTAGATCTTCTTTGCTGCCCTTACTTCTTTATCTCACTTTCTTTCTCTTGGTTCTTTTTGTACTTTTCTTAAATGCCTCTTCCTAAATTTTTTTTCAACTATTTTCTGCCAGGGGCATTTTGAAATTTAATTAAGGTGTCTGGTTATTTCTTTTCTGGTTTCAGTCAACTTCTGTTTCTTCCTTTTGTCTTTTGTTCATTTCTGTTTTGTGGTTTTCAGTTTCAATTCATTTACGTGATTTTGAAATGCTTCTTTGACGCAAGTTGATTCATTTTGAAGTGTTGTGTGAGAGTTGTTTGTTTGCTTCGTCATGGATTTTTTTTTTTTGTGGATAATTTTCATCAGTTGTTTTGATTTTCATCTTCTGCTCTGATCTACCAGGAATGTTTTTTTTTAGTATTTTCACTCATAGGCTCCTCTCTTTCTGCTTGCTTTCAGTTCTCTCTTATGCCCACTTCTAACTTGTGTTTGCTTTTATTCTGGGCAGTTGTTTCAGACTATCATAGATCTTTGTAAGGTTTGTGATACATACATGACATATAACTCTCTGATTTTAGAGCTTGTTTTCTACTTACATGTAATTAAAATTTGGAAATTTCAAAGTATTTTAGTGTTGCTTAGAACTTTGATTTTAATCTTTTTGCTTTCTCTGACTTTGTGTTGAGAGATTCACAGTTCCCCAGGTAGCATTAACTTTCTACCCAGTATTTAAATTGTCTACCCAGTATTTAAGTATTTATGTTTTGTGAATGTTTTCTGATTATTTTTTCCTTTGTATGCTTATAATTTGATGTAAAAAGAGTGAAAACATTATGATATCTATGTAGATATTTATGGATCTTATCTTTATTATTACTTTTTCTTGCCAGATACAATGAAGTGATACAGCTATATTTCTTCCCCACTAATTAATAGTGTTACCATTAATATTTAAAATAAAAAACCTAAACCATTTTTGTTTAAAATTTCCTCATTAAATGATCCAAATTTAATTTATTCCCACATTTTAAAAGGAGTGTATTTTGCTGTCAGCAGGAGCTTTTGGGGATCATGATGATAATGTTGATGACATTGCTCTTGCTGCTGATAAATATAATTTTGAAAGGTATTAATATGTTTAAGAACTTTATTTAATCTCTGTTGATTTTGAGATCTACCTTCTGTTGCTTCTTTTAGTCTAAAGGAAGGTTTTCTTGAAATTGAGATTTCAAAAGTAGTTGTGTCATTCTGATTTTAAGAAAAGGTAGAAATAAAAGGCCTGTTAAAATAGAAGTGTTTTTCCCTTTTATTAGAGAAATATGTATATTTGTCATATGAAAAGTCCTTTCCCCAAAGTAAGTCACTTCGGGTTTAGGAATACAGTTATGGTAATATAACTAGAAAAACATCTTAGAATTACTTAGATAACTATTGTCTGAAGGTATCTGTTGGGCTTCCCTGGTGGCTCGGATGGTAGAGTGTCTGCCTGCAACACGGAAGACCCAGGTTCGATCCCTGGGTCAGGAAGATCCCCTGGAGAAGGAAATGGCAACCCACTCCAGTACTTTTGCCTGTAAAATCCTATGGACGGAGGAGCCCAGTAGGCTAAGTCCATGGGGTCTTTATCTGTAAATTTTAAAAGATATAATAAGAGCTTACCATGTCAGTGCAATTAAGGGAACATTTTTATTTATGCTTGACCATACAGTCAACTGTTTTTTTTTTTAATATAATTTCTTTATTGTATTTTCCTAGATTTACCATTTTCATCATATTTTCTCTATTCAATGTATCCTAAACACTTCCTTTCTTTACTGAAAACCTTTTGGATGTGTAAATTCCTTTTTAAAATTTATAACACTTTCTCGTTTTTCTTTAAAATGTAGAAATTTATATTTATTGAGCAATTTAAGCTTTGTAGTGAACCTTCTTTAAAAGCAAAGTGGTATTTATTTCCTTTTCCTTTCAGGTTAATTTTAAAGAAATCCTTTTGTAGCATTTAACTTTCTAATAGAAAATGGCTTCTTAGGAAAACAAATTAGATCAGTGCCTACTGAAAATTTGAGTTGTTTATTTATATTTTTTTGGTGACAAAGTTTCTTCTCCTTAATTTAGCTACAAAATGATGTTTAATGAATATATCGGTAGTTCATAGCTAAGCTGTGGGGGTAAGACACCATTTTATAAGTTATTGATTTAATGTTGGTAAAAGCTTCACTGTTGTGGGCAGAAAACACCTCTGAGTTTGTGCAGATGTTTTATTGTGATAGATCTATTATCCAGCTATTAGAAGATAAATGACTGATCTTTCCCATTTTCCATGCCTCAAGAAAATTGAAATAAGAAGGGGAATATCATTTGGGCTGTATGATTAGGGCAGGTTGGATGGCCATTAATTTAATAGAAGGAAATCTTGGCAGCACTGGCCAACTTGCACCATATTATCAATCAAACCCTGATGCACTTCTTGTGATGACCCAGCACTCTCAGGTTTTCCCAACGTTAATTAGAATTCATGACAAAATAGATGCGAGGAAACGTTTTGTACCCTTCATAATTTTATAGAAAATTTATTGTTATTAGAGGAACCATTTGCTTAGTGTGATTTTTTTCATTACCAGCTTGTCAACTAGCATAGATAATCTGGAGAAAATATGAACTCCATAGATGGAGTGTCACTTTTGTTGATGGTTCATGTAGTTTACCTTGGAGCACAGCTAATGGCTGAAGTTCATAGCAACAGCACAGAAAAACGTGGCAACCAAGGGAAGATAAATGAACCATGTTTATTGCTTTAATATAAAAAATACATAAATGGAAAACTGCATTTGAATTTGATGAGCTCATTGCTAGTTTTGTTGGAGTGATTTATTTTTCCCCTTATATAAAAAGCTACTATTGACACAGTGAAATGGAAATTAACTGTCTGTTTTGGGGAAACCAATATTTTTGGTTTTCAAATCTCAGTAGATCATTTTATTTTAATTCTGTAAGTTTTTATACCATATTGAACATTTAATATACCAGAATTATCAATTCTTCTGGCAGTGTTTAGGCTGGGGTCAACTGTTAAAACCATATGATGAATGAAATATCTAAAATCATTAGAAAAAAGATTATTTTATAATATTTTTCCTACTTTTGTGTTTCCATAAACTTTACCTGAACTTAAACAATTATTTTTTTTTCAATTTTCATGTTGTTTGTTAATACTGTAGAACTATTTTATATCTGTAGGTCTTATTTTGATAAATTTAGTACCATGTGGGAACTGATTTTCCATTTAATTGTTTGGTGTCTAAACATAATTGAAAAAAATAATCTCTAGGTTTAGGCAAAATAACTTGATTTTACATAGTATTCCTTGAATTCAAACTTTGTTGAATTCCCATTTCGGTTTTATATATTAGTTTATTCTAAGTGATATTACTCATTTTTGTTCTTTAACACCCTAACCAGTTAAAAAAATATAGCTTAATTAATATGATTGACATACATAGAACATATGTAAATATAAATGTTTTACAAATACCATGTTCTTCTATAGTTTGATGTCATAAACTTAGTTGTTTTAAGAGATTTTTAAATGATAATAGTTCTCATCTTTTAGAGATATTATTACTGAAGAGTGATTTGTACAGAAGACATCAAAATGTGGAGTTGAAAACACAAACATAACTTCCTTCCCATATCAGTAGCAAATAGAAAATTATACGTATAATACATTTTTATTTAGTTCACACAAATAATCAATTCTTTGCTTTTTCGATTGAGGTGCATACATGCTGGGACCAGCAGGCACCAGTACTTGGGCAGGGCTGGAGTCAATAAATGCAGCTTCACGTTTATCCTGATTGGTAATTCATAAAATCCCCACAGGACTGGAAACTTGTTTAGCATAATAGCAAGTCTATATTCTGAGCTGTTTTCTTTCAATTGTATTGTTGGTTGCATATTAATAAACTAAATGTCAGCCAAGTAGAGGGACAAACAATAAAAATATGAATACCACTGTATCTGATATTTTTCAAAAAGTACCATTTCAGTAAGTTTTATTTCTATTTAATTGCTTATTTTAAGACATTGGGGAAATTTTAGACACTAAAATGAAGATCCCTAGTGTTCAGAAAGAATATGATATTAATTTATTTTTTCAAAACCGTATTATATTGTTGGCTAACTCCAGACATATCAGTAGTACATATATAGAAGTGTTTGTCTATTACATATTCTGCTTAGCTTGTGTCTTTATACTAAAGAAATCTTAATTTCATCACTTTGTAAAAACGTGACAATTCCAAAAACAGCATTTGTGTTTAATTATATGGTCTTGGAGAAAAGCTTCCTTTTATTGGTACTGTCTTATTTCAACTTACATACATTATTATATAAATGATAATAATGTTCTAAAATTATAGCCAGTATCTGTTGTAAATAAATTATGTTGATAGAAATTAACAGGTTGATTAAAATATGTAAGATTTGAAAGTGTTTTTGTTCTAAAGACATTTATGAGTTCAGCACACATTTTAAGATAGATTCTTCGTAGATAGCATCACTGACTCAATGGACATGAATTTGAGCAAACTCCGGGAGATAGTGAAAGACAGGGAAGCCCCGCATGCTGCAGTCCATGGGGTTGCAAAGAGTCAGACAGGACTTAGCGACTAAACAACATGGTGAAATTGTCATTCTCATTTTAAACTGACATGATATGGTCTTTGTTATTGTACTGAGTAATGAATCTTTAGAGTTTTGGTAAGGTTTAAAAATGAAAACTGTCCATAATTAATATGTCTAACCCATGTATGAACAGTCCGTTGAAATTTAACGTGATGAAATAAGAAATATAATTTCTAATACTAATACTTCTGATTCTAAGTATTAGCTTTTCAGAGATGTTTCAGCTATCAATATTATTCTTTGGGGCAGTGACTCTTCAAAATTTATTTGTTATTCAAACATGAGTATTTTATTAGTCAAGTGACTGAATACTTTAAATACTGATTGCCATAACACTGATTGCATCTCTGTAATGCCTGAGTAGAATCTTTGATGGAGGAAAACGTTTTTTAATGAGTTACTATTTCTTTCTTTTCTAGCTGGTGGCTGGCAGTGTTGTCATGGCTTTTGAAGAAGTTTGCCCAGATAGAATAGATCTCATTCACAAGAATTACCGCAAACTATGTAATTTACTAGTTGATGTAGAAGAGTGGGGACAGGTTGTCATAATCCACATGCTAACTCGATATGCTCGTACACAGTTTGTCAGTCCTTGGAAAGAGGTAAGTGTTGAATAATCTTATACTTACACAGTATACTTAGAAAATGGATGCGGTTTCTAAAATGTGTACAAAGATTTAAGACTAGGAAAATATAAAAATCTGCATGTTTAAGGAGGACTAATTTTTTTCACGTTCTTTTGGAAAGCAGAAAACCAGTATAAATGCATCGATAATTGTTCATTGTTTTGGCTCTGACTGATGCATGTTTAATGGCATAGTGAATAAACTTTTGGTATGAGGCCTGGCAAGAGGCCCTTGTTGGGAACAGCAGCTCAATAAAGTGTTGGCAGTGACATTGCCAGATCATGGATTTTTTTGGTTGTTAGTGTCATACCTTTGAGACCCAAAACTATTCCAGGCATTCACTTGTAAAAGTAGATAATGTGATTTTAACATATGTGAATTTATACCAAAGATAATTTTGCACCTTTACAGGTAAATTGTTTGTGAACTCAACTACTTTTTCCTAGTTTTATATTTCTAGAATGTTTGTTTTACTTTTTTTTCACTTAAGCTGGTAGAACTTTAGTAAAATTAATAATTAAGTATACCTTACAGTGAAGTTGTTTTCTTTGTGCCAATGAACTTTAGAAGCATACCTTACTTTTTTCATAACGTTAACAAGTTAGAAAACCTTACTACATAGTTTGCAATAGAGATCTCAGTGTATATGTAAGATTTAAGGGTAAACTTTAACTTGTTTAAAGAAATCACTAAATATTATAAAATAGCACTTGCATTCATTCTGTACTTAATGATATTTCTTTGTCTTTTTAAGAAGCAGTATTACAGATTTTAAAAACAGAATGGAAAGTAAAAGACCAGATTACCAACCAATTATGTCATAGTGGTTTTTACACAAGCTTATGAATAGACTTTGTAGAATGTTCAGTACTAATTGCTTTTGTTAATTAGAAATAATATTAAAGTGAGAGAAAAACATATAAAAGGGAAAAATGTTCATAATTCTTGCTTTAGGTGATATATCCAGTTTTCAGATATGTAAGAAGCTTAAATGTCTAAAATATTTATCAGTGTTTTCTGCATTTACCAAGTATTGTTTCTGTTAAAAAGTACTTAAGATTTTAAAAAATATATCTTAACTGGAAGGCTACTTGTAATATTGACTTCATCTTAATTTTAATATTTAAAAGGTGATTAGGTCATTCAGAGGAGATTTTAAACTATTCATATGTAAATGTCTAATGTCACATACAGCTCTTAGATTGATGAAATTTTAGCTTTGAACAGAGTAAAATTTTGAAGGCGGTTTTGCTGGATTAAGCAGCATGTCCACGCTGCAAGTGGCTTGACCCTTTCCTGTCAGTGGTAACTTGGAAGAGGGATTTTTTTGTTGCTAATAGCTATAGCTATCTGTTTTATTTCAGCCAGTCACTTTCCAGAATGCTATTCATATATATTTATTTTTCCTGTTGCGTAAGATTATAGGTTATTTTATCTTATCTAGCTATTGTCACTATTTAGAATTTTTTAATTTTAATTTCCTGTAATCATCAAATCATTTTCAGTAACTGTATGCAAGTGATCCATGCTTTATCATTATGTAGAATCTAGAATTTTTAAAAATGTATTTTTCTTACCTTCTAAAAATAGATTTTCAAATACCTCTTTTTGTAATTGTCTGTGTTTCTATTCCTTGAATTTTATTTTATTTTGGGTAAAGTTAGTTGTTAAAGCTGTTCACAACGCCCAGCAGTTAAAATCTACACTGCCATGTGTATTTACTCTTTTGACAGATAATTTTAGAAATTGATACTGTAGTGCATTCTTTGTGTTTTCATGTGTAACTGTGTGAACGTCAATTTTTACAAACATGAGATGAAGTCTGATCGTTGTTCTGGGTGCACTGGAATTGGACTACCTCATTTCTTTGCTACTTCTTTGCAGTCTGACGTTGGCATTATTCTAAATTCTGTAGGTTAGTTGAAATATTTTGTAGTTGCCAGCTCTGCAGCTCTGTCCTCGGGAAGACTGCTTTGGGAGCAACCACAGGGGTTGTAGGGGAGGGTAGGCAGTGCTACTCCTGGGAATCTTGCCACCATTCCAAATGGAGCAGCTTCACCTTTGCTTGCCTTTCATAGGCAGCTATATGTATGATTTCCTTTGAGAAAGGCTCCTTGGCTTAAGAAATGGAAAGAAAGAAAACCACTTAAATAGAACATTTGTAAGGGTGTAGCTAACTACAATCATATGTATTTTTTAAAATTATAGAAGCAGTCGAAGCACATGGTGAAATAAAAATCAGTCTTTTCATAATTTGTTCCTTTATATATATTTGCTCATGACTTCCAAAATATATTTTTTACTCACTTTAATAAGTTTCTGACTGTTTGAAAGTCCATGAACTGTAGTCCACCAGGCTCCCCTGTCCATAGAATTCTCCAGACAAGAACTCTGGAGTGGGTTGCCATTCTCTTCTCTAGGGGATCTTCCTAACCTAGGGATCGAACCTGGGTCTCCTGAATTGGAGGCAGAATCTTTACTGTCTAAGCCACCAGGGAAGCCCTGTTCTAGTCAAAGCTAATTTTGAAGCCCCCTCCCCAATCCTTAGTGCTCAAACATTACAATTTTCAAAGAGAAAAATTATGTTTCTCATTGAATTCTTTAAAACATTTGTTTGTTTTCATATGCTTGAAGGGTAGCAAAAAATTTTTTTTGTTTGTTTTAAGGAATTGAAAATTAGAAGTACCTTCTGAGATGGACTGATGTACATGCTATTTTGTTAGTAAGTCCTCAAATGAACACATCATATACAAACAAGCTTCTTCAGGGGCAGAAGCGATTTTTAATTTAGTTTATTTGCATCATTATAGATCAGTATTTAGGCTGTTTATATGTAAATGTATGATTTGCGGAACAATTAAGTGTTGACAAAGTAGATTGCAGTCATATCAATTGCAGTGCATTTTCCATAATTTTTCTAACTGACATCTTTGATGATAAATAGTGGATGCCAAGTCAAAGCCGATTATACAGTGCACTAGGAATTCATGGGGCTGTCAGGGAGAAGACCGATTGACTTTAAATTTACATATTAATGAGAAGATTTGTTAAGAGGGTGCTTCACTATAGAAAATAACAGCATATTTATAGGGCACGACATTTTATAAATACAGCTGATGCAGGAAAANTTTTTATTATTATTTTTTTAATATAAAAAGCACAATTTATTAATACAAAGGACATAAAGCAGATACACATAGTTGATTAAACTAGAAAAATGTATGTACAAACTTTCAAATCAGATTAACAGTTCAATCAAATCTGGGGGGAAACACAAAGATATAGTATACCTGCACCACCATCTCTCTGGGTCCTCTCCCTGCACCAGTCCCAAGCATCCTGCATCCTGCATCCTGCATCAGACATCGACTGGCGATTCGATTTTTTTAAAAAATGTTTGTGGCATTAGTTACAGACTGAAATGAAACTCATGTCACTGGGCCTGATAAGAATGTCTTTAATTTTATGAATTTAAAGTTGAACTTTCTCTAGGAGATGATGATGGTTTTTGCAGTAATTATCAAAATATTTTACATCACTAGTTTAGAACTTAAAATTCTATTGTTCACAGTTACTTTTTAGTATATGATTCCGATAATAAATTCTGGTGGAAATACATATTCCAGTTTGAAATTCGAAGTGATAATTTTACTTTTCTTCCTCCCATTATATCTGTACTTTAGTTGTAAAACCTTATATAGGTGTAAGAAAGTCCTAAGTTTACAGTTTTGTTTAAAATAGTTTTAAGATAGGTTTCTTAAGTTTTTCAAGGGTAACTATAAAATAAGAACTCATCAGAACACAAAGTTCATGTACATACTTCTAGATTAGCAATTTTCTGCAAGTATGGAGGTATTTGGGGGAAAAATTCAAAACTCCACATCTAGGTCCTGTTTTAGAGGAACCTGAGTGTTAGAGATTATTTTTTAAACTTTCTTTAGAGGTTAATTTTCTTTGTAAAATAAATTTTGTATTTTGTTTTACTAGTGGGCTATATTTGAATCTTACTTGGTATCCTGTGGACTTTGTAAAAAACAAAAGCTTGAAGACTTGGGGTAGAATCCATGCTTTACAATACACATTTAAAAGTTTTTTGCTCACTCTTTCAGACAACTATTGAGGAAGGAAGGGTTCAGTGTGCAATTTAATGGGAAATTATGGACCACGTGCTGATATTGAAATGAGGTCTCTGTCTCCCTTCATTGGTTATGGAGCATTTATCTTAAAGATTACTTATTTTTTTTGTTGTTCATAGTTTATTTTTCTTTGGCTTTTTAAAACTTACATAGTTTCTTTTCTAAAGACACATTTAAAATTATATTCAAGTAACACGAGTATGGTTAAAAGAGTACTGAAAGGCTTACAAGAAACATTTTCCTATCCCACTTTTTCCCATGCCTGTATCAGCTATTTCAAATTCTTTTAGGCCTTTTCATATTTGTGTGTATTTAACTTTCTCCATTTTTAACTTATATATATATCTCTATATATATGGTGCTATGTAGCTATATAGTTATGGTGCTATATATGGTGAGATAGCACCATATCTATAGAATTATAGATATGGTGCTATACATATAATACATATATATGTGGTGCTATGTAGCACCATATATATATGTATTATATATAAAGATATATATATTGTGTATATATTATATATCATGCATATATATTATATATAATATAAAGATGTATATTATGTATATACATTAAATATATCTTTACATATAATTCATATATGTGGTGCCAGCATGCGAAATAAGTGCAATTTCTGGTAGTTTGAATGTTCTTTGGCACTGCCTTCTGGAATTGAAATTGCCTAGTTTATCATGTCACTATTACAAAGCACACCACATTCTCCATCAGAAAATTAAATCATCTCCAGATATTATTTTATATGCAGTTGTTGAGATTCTACCAGTTTCCTACCAAATATCAACTCTCCAGCTTTACTTTCTAAATAAAAGAATCCTGATTTTTGTTCAGAGTAGCAATATATCCAGTTAAAATAACCAGCTTCCTCTCAAACTCCCTTGGAGTCAAGAAATGGCTGTATGAACCAGTTGGAGAAATTGAAATAATTGTGGAGATATTCTGGCTGAGATTCTAGGAAAGGCATTGTTTTCCTGGCAGACTTACTTGATGTATTTATTTTACCCTTTGCCTTTTTTTCATTGTTTCTTCTTGGAATGTATGTGTGATGAATACAGGTACAGCAGCCATTTGGCAGGCATGAAGATGAAGCCACACTCTGGAATTTTGAGGAAAAAACAGTTTTCAGTATGGGTAACTTGATATTTCTGTTAGTTATAGCTGAACACATTCTAGTCAGTACTTTTGTCACATATCTAGTATTCCAATAACTTCATACTCTTCCAGGAGACGTCCTGGAGGCTCTGTATCCTCCTGTTCTAATCCGATTGCTTTCTAGACTTGCTACACAGCTTTTGTTCTGGAACTTAATTTCTCTCTTCTGTGTTAAATCCTCTATTTCTTAGGCCTTCCTGTCTTCTTTTTTGGCCTTCCGGAATGGAGTACATCCTCCAGTCCCTTCTTAAGAATGGGTAGATGAGAGATAAAATTTCAAGATTCTGCACTATTGCTGTCACACTTGATATTTTGACTGGACTCTTGGGTCGTTCTTCTCTTATGTCTTCTATGTTTGAAATGTCTTGCTGCTTTTACACTTGACTTCTTGGCCAGATGTAATACTGTTGGGTCACATCTTCTGAGAGCTCTGTAGTCACAGATTTTTCTTTTCTGCAGGTAACTCTATTTTTTGTTTGTTTGCTTGAATCCTCAAAAAGATATTTTTTTGCTTGTTTATTTTTTCTTAAAATATTTAGAGGATTAGCAAGGTGGTATCTTTGGTGTGGATCATTCTATATGCTCTGTATATTCACTTCTTCCTATATTTTAGGGAATTGTCTTTTTATGTTTCAGTTTTTTTAATTTGATGGTCAAACTTCTTTTCCTACTCGTCAATTTTATGCTTCAGGAATACAAATTTTTCTATTTTATAATCTTTTGTCTGCTGTGTCTGTCACCTCTATAAATAATTGCTTTAATGTTTGCCTTTTTATTTGCATTCATACATCTCCAGTCTTTTGTGTGAATGTTAGTAATTTGATTTTCAGTGATCTGAAAGTCTGCTACTTAAAATTTTTACTTAATTTAGTAATGACATTGCTTTCGTTTTTAAGTTTACTCAGATTTAAGTTTACTCAGACTTAACTCTTTCCTTTATTCTGTGATTTGAATATGTGAGGTTTTTTGTTTTTTTTTTTGAGTTCACATTCTTACTAACTTGCTGGAGAATTTCTTTTGATATATGGAGAATTTTTTTTACAGTATAATTTGTCTTTTGCACTTTTTTCCTTTTTTGCCATGAACGTATTGCACAGTAATTATGCTCTTCTCCTGTTGCAGCTACATGGGAAGTGCTGGTACAGACATTTTGTTCATTCTGTCCCACCATATCCAAAGACCATTTGTTTCTTCCTCTCAGTTTCAGTCTGACGAAGGGTTATTTTATTGTGTGCTTATTCAGTTCAGTCGCTCAGTTGTGTCCGACTCTTCGCAACTCCATGAACCGCAGCACGCCAGGCCTCCCTGTCCATCACCAACTCCTGGAGCACACAAACCCATGTCCATTGAGTCAGTGATGCCATCCAACTATCTCATCCTCTGTTGTCCCCTTCTCCTCCTGCCCTCAATCTTTCCCAGCGTCAGGGTCTTTTCAAATGAGTCAGCTCTTCGCAGCAGGTGGCCAAAGTATTGGAGTTTCAGCTTCAACATCAGTCCTACCAATGAACACCCAGGACTGATCTCCTTTAGGATGGACTGGTTGGATCTCCTTGCAGTCCAAGGGATTCTCAAGAGTCTTCTCCAACACCACCATTCAAATGCATCAATTCTTCTGCGCTCAGCTTTCTTCACAGTCCAACTCTCATATCCATACATGACTACTGGAAAAACCATAGCCTTGAATAGATGGACCTTTGTTGACAAAGTAATGTCTCTGCTTTTTAATATGCTGTTTAGGTTGGTCATAATTTTCCATCCAAGGAGTAAGCATCTTTTAATTTAATGGCTGCAGTCACTATCTGCCACTGTTTCCCCATCTGTTGCCATGAAGTGAAGGGAATGGATGTCATGACCTTAGTTTTCTGAATGTTGAGCTTTAAGCCAACTTTTTCACTCCCCTTTTTCAATTTCATCAAGTGGCTCTTTAGTTCTTCTTCACTTTCTGTCATAAGGGTGGTGTCATCTGCATATCTGAGGTTACTGATAGTTCTCCCAGCAATCTTGATTCCAGCTTGTGCTTCATCCAGCCCAGCGTTTCTCATGATGTACTCTGCATATAAATTAAATAAGTAGGGTGACAGTGTACAGTGTTGATGTACTCCTTTTCCTATTTGGAACCAGTCTGTTGTTCCATGTCTAGTTTTAACTGTTGCTTCCTTGACCTGCATACAGGTTTCTCAAGAGGCAGGTCAAATGGCCTGGCATTCCCATCTCTTTCAGAATTTTCCACAGTTTCTTGTGATCCACACAGTCAAAGGCTTTGGCATAGTCAATAAAGCAGAAATAGATGTTTTTCTGGAACTCTTGCTTTTTCCATGATCCAGCGGATGTTGATGATTTGATCTCTGGTTCCTCTGCCTTTTCTAAAACCAGCTTGAACATCTGGAAATTCACAGTTCACATATTTCTGAAGCCTGTGTTGGAGAATTTTGAGCATTACTTTACTAGCGTGTGAGATGAGTGCAATTGTGCAGTAGCTTTAGCATTCTTTGGCATTGCTGTTCTTTGGAATTGGAATGAAAACTGACCCTTTCCAGTCCTGTGGCCATTGCTGAGTTTTCCAAGTTTGCTGGCATATTGAGTGCAGCACTTTCGCAGCATCATCTTTCAGGATTTGAAATAGCTCAACTGGAATTCCATCACCTCCACTAGTTTTGTTTGTAGTGATGCTTTCTAAGGTCCACTTGACTTCACATTCCAGGATGTCTGGCTCTAGGTGAGTGATCACACCATCGTGATTATCTGGGTCATGAAGATCTTTTCTGTACAGTTCTCCTGTGTATTCTTGCCACCTCTTCTTAATATCTTCTGCTTCTGTTAGGTCCATACCATTTCTGTCCTTTATCGAGCCCATCTTTGCATGAAATATTCCTTTGGTATCTCTAATTTTCTTGAAGAGATCTCTAGTCTTTTCCATTCTATTGTTTTCTTTTATTTCTTTGCATTGATCGCTAAGGAAGGCTTTTTTATCTCTCCTTGCTATTCTTTGAAACTCTGCATTCAAATGGGTATATCTTTCCTTTTCTCCTTTGCCTTTCTCTTCCCTTCTTTTTACAGCTATTTGTAAGGTCTCCTCAGACAGCCATTTTGCTTTTTTGCATTTCTTTTTCTTTGGGATGGTCTTGATCCCTGTCTCCGGTACAGTGTCACGAACCTCCATCCATAGGTCTTCAGGCACTCTGTCTGTCAGATCTAGTCCCTTAAATCTATTTCTCACTTCCACTGGATGAATCATAAGGGATTATTACTTATTATTGTGTGCTTATTACTCTAGCATAAAGGATTATGCCTTATTCTTCTTTGTTTTTGTAGCCTTATGGCATTTTGGGGAAGGAATAACTTTTGAGAGAGTAAATTCAGTCTCAACAGAGATTAATGTCATTTTTAGGAAAATTGAGCACTTATTTTGGAACTTTCTTAAATGACCTACACTATCATTGATATTACCCAGTATATTCCTTTCAAGAAATGCTCTTTTCCTCTAAGTTGTTCTTGTTATTATTGTTTAACCCAAGAATTCCGCTGTCCAATACAGTCACTACTAGCCATATGTGGCTATTTAAATTAACTGAAATTGAAAATCACTTCCTCAGTTGCACTGGACTCACATCAAGTGTTCAGTAGTCATGTGAGGTTGGTGCCTACTGTACAGTGTAATAGAAAATGTTTCCTTTATCACAGAAGTTTCTGTTGGACAGTATTATTGGACTGTTCTATTGGACAATATTAGTTCTTTTAGGGAGTGCTGGGTTTACTGTTTACCTTCCCACCTGCTTCTCCCTACCGCTTCCTTCCACTATGGAGCTCCCTCGTGACCTTACGTCACCCTCGGTAGGATGAAAAGATAAGAAAACCCCTCAGTTTTCTTCTGTCGAGATTGAGAGGCAAGGGTCCTTAATGAACAGTCTCAAGAAGTGAAGAATGTATTTTTGTAGGGTCTTGTCTTTTTAAAAAACTTTTTTAAAAGTATATGCCAGTATGTGACCCTCTTCTTGTTTCTTTCTACTAATTGATTTTTTTCTAGTTTAATCTAATCACACTAGGACCACAGCCTTGTCTAACTCGATGAAACTAAGCCACACCTGCGGGGCAACCCAGGGCGGGCAGGTCATGGTGGAGAGGTCTGACAAAACGTGGTCCACTGGAGAAGGGAATGGCAGGCCACTTCAGTATTCTTGCCTTGAGAACCCCATGAACAGTATGAAAAGGCAAAATGATAGGACACTGAAAGAGGTACTCCCCAGGTCAATAGGTGCCCAATATGCTACTGGAGGTCAGTGGAGAAATAACTCCAGGAAGAATGAAGGGATGGAGCCAAAGCAAAAACAATACCCAGCTGTGGATGTGACTGGTGATAGAAACAAGGTCTGATGCTGTAAAGAGCAATATTGCATAGGAACCTGGAATGTCAGGTCCATGAATCAAGGCAAATTGGAAGTGGTCAAACAGGAGATGGCAAGAGTGAACGTCGACATTCTAGGAATCGGCGAACTAAAATGGACTGGAATGGGTGAATTTAACTCAGATGACCATTATATCTACTACTGCGGGCAGGAATCCCTCAGAAGAAATGGAGTAGCCATCATGCTCAACAGAAGAGTCCGAAATACAGTACTTGGATGCAATCTCAAAAACAACAGAATGATCTCTGTTCGTTTCCAAGGCAAACCATTCAGTATCACAGTAATCCAAGTCTGTGCCCTAATATTTTTCCCTCATATTATTTATATTTGGGAAAAGTCTATTTTCTGTCTTGAGTCCTCAAATGTTCACAGTATTAAAAGTATTTTATGACTTGGAACGTGTACTATTAATAAATGAATTTTAGGAAGAGAGATGCAAAGGTTAAAACATTAAGAAATGTGAATCATTCTCCTGCCCTTTTCTGATGTCTGTCCTTTTTTCACTGTGCTTCTCTCCTTGACATTCTGTCATGGATATTTATATCATTGTTTTTTCTTGACCCTATATGCCATTTGTTTCCTGTGTTTTTTATTTTTCTTGTTAATCTTATTTATTTTCTCTGTGTTAGTCTTATTACTCTACCATAAAGGAATAACTGATTCATATTGAATTTATCTTCTAACAATCCTATTATTTAATTTTCAATTTTGTGAATTTTCAGTTTTGCTGCTTAGTAGTTTTGCATATTCATCTCATAGAAAATTATGGTTTTATGTAATCTAATAATGTGGTAATTTTAAGCAGTCCATTTTATTCTATTCTATTTTTCATTTAGCTGATATCCCCTGGTGGCTCAGATGTAGAGTCTGCTTTCAATGCAGGAGACGTGGGTTTGATCCCTCAATCGAGAAGATTCCATAGAGAAGGGAATGGCTACCCACTCTGGTATTCTTGTCTGGGAAATCCCATGGGCAGAGGAGCCTGGCAGGCTACAGTCCATGAGGTCGCAAAGAGTCGGACACAACTGAGCCACTAACACTTAACATACACACTTTAAGTTTCTGATACATATCTTAAAATTACTGCAGTTCTCCTGGAAATTGCAAGCCTTCAGTATGCTACAGAGTTCCAAAATGGTTATGTCAGACAGATTCTGCTAGTGCGTTGTTGTCTAGATGGTAGAGAGAATGTGGCAGTCTACGGCCATACCACTCTGAACGTGCCCGATCTCATCTCATCTTTGAAGCTAAGCAGGGTCGGGCCTGGTTAGTACTTGGATGGGAGAATGTGGCAGATGCTGTTGATTGTCTCCAGCAGACACTCCTATTCAAAAAGAGCTTCCTTGCAGACAGATTTTCTGCAGGGATTTAGTGCTGTGTCTTTGCAGAAGCCATGTTGCTTCCTAGCCCAAGCTAATCTAGTTAATGTTAAATACATTCCCTTTGTAGGTGATGAGTTTAGGAATGGGCATGCAACAGAGTTCTGGCCAATGTGAAGTAATTAGAAGTATGAGAAAAGTGGGATATGGAGGGGGTGTATGAGAAACCTTTAATAGAAAAAGTATGAAGACATCTGACCTGAGGCTGAGATGTAACTCCATGGACTTAATGCTTTTAATTTCTGCTGATGGAATACCTTGATCAGATTAACTCTCTGGGAAGTTATTTTGAAAACCAGCAGCTAAAGGCACTATCAGATGATCAAAAGTAGGCAAAACTAGAGTGGACTCTACATGGGAAGGACTGACATTTCAGGGTGTGAGTTTGCAGAATTTGCCTCAGAGTACTTCCCAATCCCATGTAATAATGGAAAAGTCACAGTCTTACTTACTTAGCTATTAGAGAACAGACTTCAAGGTTGGCAGAATACCTGAAAAGTTTGGAGAAAATTCCAGAAAGGTGTGGGAACGACAGGGTGGTGCACGCTTGGAAATACATGTAAACACCATCCAAATCATTAGCTGACCAACTCTACATGTGTGAGAAAGACTCCAATGGGTCTAGCAAGAAAAAAGCAGTAATTGGATGATAAGAAAAAAAAAAAACTAAATAGAGATTTCACTTGCTGGCCACATTAGGATAGACAGAGTTTGGAGTTTGAAACCAGTAAAGTGCCTGCTATAACAAACATCAGTACATGTGAGAGGAATGCAACATGTGGAAGAATTTATAGTGTGTAGTTGGTAATATTCAGAATACAATTTGAAAAAGTCAGTAGACATGAGAAACAAAAATATAGCTAATACTCAAGAGAAAAAGTAGGCAACAGAAACATAATCGTCAAGAGGCCATTACCAGACAAACAGTGCAGTTACTACATTTATTTTATTTATATATATACACACACACAGCAAAAATATTAAAAGGCAACATAGTTACATTGAGTGAGCAAAGGAGCAATCTTAACAGGATAAAGACCCTATAAGAAAGAAATAAATGGAAATTCTAGTGCTGAAAAACACAATGGTTAAATGAAAACGGAGCTAGATAGATTTAACAGCCAGGAAAAGGCTGTAAAAAATGTTGAGAAACCTGAAGATAGTTTAATTGAAATTATTCATTCTGAAGAACCAAGAGAAAAACAAATGAAGAAAAGTGAACAGTTTCAGGGCCGTGTGAACAACATGGAATGAAATCCTTGTAATTAAAATCCCCAAATAAGAGGAAAGAATGAATGGAATAGAAGTAATACCTGAAGAAATAAAAGCGAAAAAAATTTCAAGTTTAAAGGTGAAAAAAACAAGTGTACACATCCAGGAAACACATCAAATTCCCAGGCAAAAGAAATAAAAAGTTATACCAGGCATCGGAGTGAATATGTGAGGAGTCATGATTAATTTTACCTAAGTTGGGTTTAATTTTATTTTGTAGTTTATGATTGAGTGAGAACCACTCGAAAAGGCATTCTGCACAAAAAACTTTATCTTATTTATCTGGCCATGAGATTGAGATTGGTTAGTTTTCAGATGACTGGGGCCACTCTTTCTTATGTCTTAGAACTCAGGTTGAACATCAGCTTGTGTCATGAGTACATCTTACTGCAGAGTAACATAGGAAAATGCCTTATGTAGATTCTTTAGATTTTTCAGTAACAAGATATGGAAACCAGTACATTTGAAAACACATCTCTTAAGTACTGGTGCTGAAAATGTCGTCATGAAAAATGAGAAGTGTTGTGGGCAATTGAGTGCTCTGGATTTTCAGAGTGACTCAACTCAAAGTTACTGGGCACAGGTGTTTCTATAATTGTGATGTATTGGGGGGAATTCAGTGTTTGATGATCCTCAAACCCATACTTCTACCTGTGATGTAGTGGTCACTGGGCTGTGGTATAAAAACATATAAAGTGAAGAGCATAGCAGTTACCTCAAGGAAGGAAAAAATATTTGAAACCAGTATATATGTTTTCTGTTGTTTTATATAGACCTAATTTGAAGGGAAAGAGACTACTTTTTTTTTTGAGAAAAATATTAAACTTAAAAATGATGGACTTTAAAAAATGTGTGCCATTCATACTGAACAGTTTAATGAAGCATTTATGATAGTGCCAGTCACCTCCTCACTCTGGTCTTGTCAGGGAACTCTGACCCATTGCAAGCATGATGCCCCTCCAGTATACTGCTGTGGTGTCTATGGACTGAATGTTTATGTCCTTCAAAATCCACGTGTTGAAATCCTTAACTCCCAATGTGATGTATTTGGTGGTGAGGACTTTAGGAAGGAATTAGATTTCAGCCGAGTTGTGAGTGTGGGGTTCTCATCATGGGAATAGTGCCCTTCTAAGAAGAGGCACTGGAGAGCATGCCTCCTTTCTCGTTCTCTGCCTGTGTGAAGACATAGTGAGAAGGCAACCAGCTGCAATCTAGCAAGTGGATTCTCACCAGAAAACTGTGAAAAATAAATGTCTGTTGTTTAAGCTACACAGTCTGTGGTATTTTGTTAAAGTAGCTCAAGCTTGCTATTATGAGTATCGCATGGCATGACAGTGCCCTGATGTATTCCCCTGTAGCTTTTAAGCATTATGTAGTGTCCATGGTAGAGTGCAGACACTGTATTGTTCTGGTTCAGATCTTAAGTTGGTGCTGGCGCTGAGGGTCTGACAGGACTGAGCGACTTCACTTTCACTTTTCACTTTTATGCATTGGAGTAGGAAATGGCATCCCACTCCAGTGTTCTTGCCTAGAGGAACCAGGGACGGGGGAGCCTGGTGGGTTTCTGTCTCTGGGGTCGCACAGAGTCGTACGTGGCTGAAGTGACTTAGCAGCCGCAGCAGCAGCAGTGCTCTGCGGGCTGCTTGGAATTCAGAAGACAAGTAGGTGCGCTCAGTGTCTCTTTCTTGACTACTGCCAACACCATGGTAATTAAAGAAAGAGATGGCAGGATAAATGATAATATTTATAAACTGTGCCTTTCCAGAAATATGCTTTATGAAATAAAAGGTGATTTTTTTGGACTTCATAAAGCTTATATTTAATGTAATCAGCATTTCTCTTCTGAAAGTGAATGTTCTAGAGCATGATGAAAAGTTAATTTTATTTTGATTTTTATATTAGCATTTGGGGTGGTCAGTACATATGAATGGAGGGAGACCTACTTTCATATGAAATAAGATATAGTAAACTCATTGATTCTTTTAAAAGATTTGTTTTAAATTTATTTTTAAACCAGTCTTAGATTCATAGCAAAATAGGGTGAAAAATGCAAGGAGTTCCTTTATACTCCCTCTGCCCACCTATCTCCCTGTCGACATCTTTCCCCACAGTAGTATTTATTGCAATTGATGAACCTGTGTTAATACATCACTATCACCTAAGTCCACCATTTATATTGTTTGCTCATGTTGTCCCTTCTGTGGTTTTGACAAATGTATAATGACCTGACCCCACCATTGTGATATTCTATAAAATAATTTAACTGGTCTAAAAATCCTCTGTATTCTGCTTATTTATTCCTCTTTCTGCTACAAATCCTGGCAATCACTTTTTTTTTTTTTTAGTTGCCTCTATAGTTTTCCTTTGTCAGAGTATCATTTGGTTAGAATCATCCACTATGTAGCCTTCCTGGGTTGCCTTCCTTGAATAGTAATACGTGTTTAAGGATGCTCTGTGTCTTTTCATGTCTCTGTTAGCTCATTTCTCTTTAGGACCAAATAATATTTCACTATCTGGATGCCCCAGAGTTTATTCATCCATCTCCCTGCTGAAGGATATCTCGTTTGCCGCTGTAAATTGGCAGTTACGGGTAAAGCTGTGCAGATTTCTGTGTCAACTTGTTCTGGCATAAACCAAGGACTCTGATTACTTGTGCGTGTGTGTGTGCTTAGTTGCTCAGTCCTGTGTGACTTTGCCACCCTGTGGACTGTAGCTTGCCAGGCACCTCTGTCCATGGGGATTCTCCAGGCAAGAATAGTGGAGTGGGTTGCCATGCCCTCCTCCAGGGAATCTTCCCAACCCAGGGATCGAACCCAGGTCTCCCACATTGCAGGCATATTCTTTACCATCTGAGCTACCAGGGAAAGCCCCTGATTACTCAGCCATTTGCTAATATTATGTATAATTTGTAAGAAGCTGCCAAATTTTCTTTAGCAGTGGCAGTACTGTTCTGTGTTCCCACTGGCAGTGAATGAGAACTTCCTTTGCTTTTAGTGTTGCCAGTATCCTGGATTTTGGCCATTCTAACAAATGTGCACTAGTATATTGTTTTAATTTCCATTTCCCTGATTACATGTAATATAATGTTGAACATCTTTTCATAAGCTTGAAAGTGAAAACTGAAAGTCACTCAGTTGTGTCTGACTGTTTGCAACCCTGTGGACTATAGTCCATGGAATTCTTCAGGCCAGAATACTGCAGTGGGTAGCCTTTCTCTTCTCAGGGTATCTTCCTGACAGAGATTGGACCCAGGTCTCCCGCATTGCAGGTGGATTCTTTACAACTGAGCCTAAGGGAAGCCCAAGAATACTGGAGTGGGTAGCCTATCCCTTCTCAGAGGATCTTCCTGACACAGAGATTGAACCCAGGTCTCTCACATTGCAGGCAGATTCTTTACCAGCTGAGCCCAAGGGAAGCCCAAGAATACTGGAGTGGGTAGCCTATCCCTTCTCAGGGGATCTTCCCGACACAGAGATTGAATCCAGGTCTCCCGCATTGCGGGCGGATTCTTTACCAGCTGAGCCACAGGGGAAGCCCAAGAATACTAGAGTGGGTAGCCTATCCCTTCTCCAGGGGATCTTTCGGAATCTATGTATCTTCCTGAAACTATGTATCTTTTTTGGTGAGTTACCTGTTCAGATCCTTTGCCCATTTTTTATTTGTTAGCTTTCTCGTAGTTGAGTTGGTATATTTTGGATAACAGCCCTTTACCAGATATATCTTTTCCAAATATTTTTCCAACTCTGTGGCTTGTCTTGTCTTTGTGTTGACAGCTTTTACAAAGCAGACAGTTTTTATTTTAATGAAGTTCAGTCTATCAGTTATTTCTTTCATGGATTGTGCCTTTGGTGGTGTTATCTAAAAGTCATTACTATACCAAGGTCATCTAGATTTTCTCCTATGTTACATTCTGGAATTTTATGGTTTGCTGTTCCTCATTTGTCTCTAATCCTTTTTGAGTGAATTTTTATAAATGCTGTAGGTCTGTGTCTAGATTGATTATTTTTTGCATGTTGATATTCAGCACCATTTGTTGAAAAGACTATTTCTTTTCTACTGTATTACCTTTGCTCCTTTGTCACAAGTCAGTTAACTATATATATATTCATGCGGGCCTTTTTTGAAATTCCCTGTTCTGTTCCATTAATCTCTTTGTCTATTCTTTCATTAGTACCACACTGTCTTGGTTTTCATTACTGTAGCTTTATAGTTTGATCTTGAGTCAGACTCACTGTATAAATGTTAAATTATTGAAAAATTTAAGCATGCACAAAGATAGGGCCAACAGTCTAATGAATCCTCACGTATACATCATTTAGCGGCAACAGTCATCAACTCATGGCTACTCTCACTTTAACTCGGGCCTCTTCCCACTTCTGTCCCAAATTTTATATGCAATTCAAGATATTATATAATTTCACCCATATCTATTCAGAATGTATTTCTAAAACACTGTCTTTACTTTAAAGAAACTACAAAGCTGTCTCCATTTTCCAAGTAAGGGATTTAACCTTTTTTTTGGTTCAGCTTGAGTGTGTACTTTTTTAGAGAGATGGAGACGGTTGTCTATTGTATATCATTTCATTTTCTACATGTATAGATATTTTAATAGCAGAAAAATCTTTATTTATAAATATAATTTTTTATACCCATGAGTTTCATCACAAAGATTTTATATATTTGTGTCCTTATTATTACCAGAGTTCCTTTTTGAGCCATTTAATACTTTTCCATAGGGAGCCATGTTTACTTCTGTATAGGTTGTTTGAGATGCCCATCATCTCAGAATATGGATATTCCAAGAATATGGGTCCTGCCATGGAAGTGTATTTTAAGCCTGTAGTACTCATTCATTATTAGCATAATTATTGTTAGAAATCCTTCTGTAAGGAAGACTTGCCTTTTCTCTCCCATTTATTTATTTATTTATTAGTCATTTATTTTCCTAAGTATGGGTTCATAGATACTTATTTTATTCTTTGGGTTATGAACTGATAACATCATTATTTTGTTGCTAAAATGATCTAGATTTATTTTAACTGCCTTAGTTTTAGAAACAGCTGTGTTCCAAGGTGCAAAAGAGCAGGTTTTACAGGTTCATTACTGGTTTTTTACATCAGATTTCTATTAAAAGGTCAGTAATTTATTGTTGTAAAAGGTGAAATTATTTAAATGATCATGAGGTTTAGAAAAATTGCCAACATAAGCCACTGTATAAAATGTTTTAATTAATACCCATTAAAGTCCCCATGGGTGATAATACCTCATTTCTCTAGCCTCAATATAAACAATATATAATAGTTGATTTTTTTAAAGTTTTTTGATGCAAGCACTTCTAAAACAATTTTCTGTTGTCCTGCCCTTTGATAGCAAATGAAAGATACAAGTTAACATTTTTTCTTTTTTCAAAATTGCACCTTATTTTATCCGAGAATCGGGAGATCAGATGGTTAAGATTATATGCATAATATACTCTGAATGAGAACTTAGCATAACACCTAAAGACTGCTATTACTAATACATAATACCTAATGACTGCTGTTTCAGCTTTGTAGGGAAGGCCTTTCTACATAATTCTAAATTTATAGATGTTTTGTATGAATTAAAACCGCATGTGTGCATGCGTGCTAAGTTGCTTCAGTTGTGTCCGACTCTTTGTGACCCTGTGGACTGTGGCCTGCCAGTCTCCTCTGTCCTTGGGCTTCTCCAGGAGGAATTCTGAAGTGGGTTGACATGCCCTCCTCCAAGGGATCTTCCCGACCCATGGATTGAACCCACATCTCTTATATCTCCTGCATTGGCAGTTGGGTTCTTTACCACTATTACCACCTGGGAAGCCCATGAATTAAAACTGCATAATGTTAATAGCTAGATAAAAATACACTAGAAGGTATTCTTTAAACGGTTTTAAAAAGTTAAGCAATCCATTAGAAACAAAGTATTTCTAAATATTTTTTTCAATGCACATGAAGATATATTAGAGTTACTTCATCTGCTTTTTTCATATATGATGTACAATTAGTATACTAAGTTGAGCAAATGGAAGTTTCTTTCTATAGATTTCAGCATCTTTGAAACCTATTTTATCTATATTTACTTTTAAGCAGACTAAGCATCCTTTTGATTGTATCTTGTTTACCTTATTTGTTTAACCAAACAGCAACAGAAAATGTTTCTTGACAAGGTGAAAATAAAATTCTTTCCACCATACATTTAAAATGTTGATTAAGAATGATTATTTTGGAGTTGTTCTAAGTTATCTAAGATACAAAGTATGAGTCGTCACTTAATGTCTTTGATTATCTGGGCTGTTTTCTCTGAGAGAGCATAAATCTTCCTGAGTCTGATCTGTCCTGGTGGTTGCTGAAATTATAGCAATTTATGTCAAAGTTACGTAAAAAAGTGAATCTGATTTTTACAAAAATAATATGAGGTTGAGAGACTTTCCTGGTAGTCCGCTGGTTTAGACACTGCATTTCCAATGCAGGGAGCACTAATTTGATCCCTAGTCAGGAAGCTAAGATGCCACGTATCTGCCAGTATGGCCAAAAAACAATTAGTTTAAAAATAATAATACAGGTGAAAGTCACTCAGTCACATCCGACTGTTTGCGACCCCATGTACTGTACAGACCATAGAATTCTCCAGGCCAAACTACTGGAGTGGGTAGCCTTTCCCTTCTCCAGACAGAGTTGAAATCCCTACCAAAAGTCTTAGTCTTATCATTAATTCCTTGAATATATTGTCCATAGTTAGGTCTCAGTTCTTGAAAATTCGTGTCTAATAGCCTCATTGTTTAACTTCTCTCTTTATTGTCTTTGTTTTTTAAAACTTACATTCACGTCATTGCTTCTTTTCTTATATGCATATTTAGAAATAGGTAATGTATGGCATCTGGTCCCATCACTTCATGGGAAACAGATGGGGAAACAGTGGAAACAGTGTCAGACTTTATCTTTTTGGGTTCCAAAATCACTGTAGATGGTGACTGCAGCCATGAAATTAAAAGACGCTTACTCCCTGGAAGAAAAGTTATGACCAACCTAGATAGCATATTGAAAAGCAGACATTACTTTGCCAACAAAGGTCCGTTTAGTCAAGGCTATGGTTTTTCCTGTAGTCATGTATGGATGAGAGATTTGGACTGTGAAGAAAGCTGAACGCCAAAGAATTGATGCTTTTGAACTGTGGTATTGGAGAAGACTCTTGAGAGTCCCTTGGACTGCAAGGAGATCCAGCCAGTCTATTCTAAAGGAGATCAGCCCTGGGTGTTCTTTGGAAGGAATGATGCTAAGGCTGAAACTCCAGTACTTTGGCCACCTCATGCGAAGAGTTGACTCATTGGAAAAGACTCTGATGCTGGGAGGGATTGGGGGCAGGAGGAGAAGGGGACGACAGAGGATGAGATGGCTGAATGGCATCACCAACTTGATGGACCTGACTTTGAGTGAACTCCGGGAGATGGTGATGGACCGGGAGGCCTGGCGTGCTGCAATTCATGGGGTCGCAGAGTCAGATACGACTGAGCAACTGAACTGAACTGAATGTGTGTCAGAAGCAAATGGCTTCATGAATTTTTGCAAACTGAAGACACTGATGTAATGAGTACTCAGATTAAGAAACAAATTATAAGTATTCACCAGAAGCCCCTATTTCCTCACTTTCCACTTAATATCCTGCTTTCCCTCTCAAATAGAAACAATATCCTGACCCTCAGTGACACTGCTTTTTCTTCCCCCTTTTTTGCCTTCTTTCCTTACTTTCTGAAAAATTGTTGAACTAGTTTTGAAGCTTTGGATGATTAGTTTTGGTTTGTTTGTGGATTATTACTTGATCAGGGCATCAGCAATCTGAGTTCATTCTTTCACTTCAATTCTAGATTGACATGATTAAAATATGAGCTTCAGTTTTATGACCTTAACTCCCTAGGATATAGGCTTTCAGGACTTAAAACCAGAGATTAAGGAGAGTTAGGGATCTTGCTTTTTGGTGGATCCTGATCACCAGCTTTTGCTTCTGTAATTTTTGTGAATCTGCTAAAAGCTCTTTAGGCCTTTAATGTATATAACAACTCACGCTTTGGGTAGAGAAACAATTGCAGGTGTTTAACTGTTAGATTTCTAGGTTTACCACTACTTCTCGGTCTTGCCTGCATAATTCATCACTGTTCTTTTAGCTTTTCAGTGCCTTGAAACAAGTGTGTTTCATTTTTCTCCTAGCTCACTATAAGGTTTATCCCAAATAGCCTGTTATTAGAAGCAGAACTCTGTGATCCTATATTACCTGTTTTTAAAAAGTAATCTTTTAAGTCTTACTTTTAATGACATTTGTCCCTGGGGTTTGTGACTTCTTTTAAGCAACTGGAACTAGCATTGATTAAAGTTGTTTCAGTGCAATGAGTTCCCTAAACAGTACATTTTAGTTCAGAATGAATCACCTGTACAAAAGCCTCTTGATATACTTGTAAATCTCAAATAGGAGGCAGTTTCTTTTCTGAGGGATAATTTTAGGGTTAGCGTTTCAGGGGGAACTTTCCTTCATATTTGGCATCTGGGGATATTTGATTTAAAGTGAGGTAATAATTTCTAGAAAAAATTTTAATAATAAAGCAATGTTAATTGCTACTATTTGAGTGTTTAATATTCACTGGACACTAAGTGGTTATATACTTTCACTAAACAAGTTGGTCTTCATGAACACTTTCATAATATTATTTGGGCCGCCTAGGTGGCGCCAATGTTAAAGAATCCTCCTGCCGTTGCAGAAGACAGGAGACTGGGGTTTCATCCCTGGGTTAGGCAGATGCCCTGGATAAGGAAATGGCAACCCTCTCCACAATTCTTCCCTGGAAAATTCCATGGACACAGGAGCCTGGTGGGCTGTAGTCCCTGGTGTTGCAAATAGTTGGACACAACTGAGTGTGCACACACACACACACTCATGATATAGATACTGCTTTTATTTCATTTTACAAATGAGGAAATGAAGAGAGGGAGAGGTCAAGAAGTTAACACGATCATAGAGGCAGCCCTGATACTGAGCTGCCATAACCCAATATTACCCATTTTGATTGTATGCATCTCTCTTCCATTCTGTTTTGGCTCGTGTCTGTTCTGATAGGTTGAAAACCTGAGGAAACAGCCAGCAGTGACAGAGATTCAGAAATTAAGTTATTGCAGATTGGCACCAATCCTGTGAGGAAGCCTCATCTCTTTGATTTCATTAACCTAATCAATCCTTAAATTTTTTTTCCTTTTAGTTCAAACTTAAGAGAATTATGCTGCTGATAAAAATATATAGTTAGTAATTAGCAGCCAGATCTAAAAAGCTATGCCATGGTGTTCTCATAACAATAAAACTATTTTGAAATTTCACAGAAAGTATAAGAGAAAGTTTCTTTTGACAGGAATAGTTCATATCAATAACTATTTTAGGTATTAAGCAACATGTTCTTTGTGTTTGTTATCCAATAATCCTGTTGTTAAAACTTTGTACTATTTCAAAGAATCCCTTTCATTTTAGTAAATTATACTAATTTATCTAATGTTAAATGTTAAGAAAGAATTAGTGTATAGATCTTTAATAAAATGTATGAAGCACTAATTTATATGTTTTACATAATAGCTTTGTAAGGTCTTTGTATGTGGGAAAGATACTGATGAAAGAAGAAAATTCCTTAGTAGTCTTTTTACTGCCATAATCCTAAATTCTTATACACTACAATAAGCAATACAAATATAATTTATTAAAATAACATAGTTGGGCTTTAATAAAGTTAATAGTGAAAGAGAACTGGAATGAATGAATAAACTTTTTAAAAGGCAGCATTATGTACTTTTGAAGATTTTATTTATTAGTTTGTTTC